>CM070542.1:50184678-50679678 GCA_036346415.1 Raddia guianensis | reverse complement strand
GGCCTGCTGCCGCCGCTTTGCGCTCGCCACCGGGCGAGCCTTGGCGACTCTTCTTGAGCTGGCGCCCGCTGCGCAGTTTCTTTACTCTTCTGTCTGCGCTTCCTTCCCGGCACTCGTCGCTGTAACAAGCCTCCGTCGTCATGCCCGGCGCTTCTGCCGGCGCCACTCGTGCAGCGCGCCCGCTCAGCGCCGACCCGCTACGCCGCCGCCGCTTCGCGACCAAGCGGCTTAGCTGCCCCCTTGCCTTCGCTTTCGGGGCGCGCTCGGTAACTTTATCTGCACTTATGCACACTTTATGTTAGGGTTAGTATCTTTGGACACTTCGCATACCTAAACCTTGTCTCTGTTATCTTCATGGGATAAAGCGGCGGGGGGCCTCAGCTCCATTCATTACGGTCCTTGACCCCAGCTCGCCGCGACTCCTTGGCGAGCGAGGCCTCCCGCGCGGAGATCGCCCGGAGGCAGTGGGAGAACCTCCGACCTTTGCCGGTGGCATGCTTGCCGTTAGTGCCATTACCGCCCGATGTCAGGCGCTCCTTGGCGCTCCGTGCCTGCCTTACGCTGGGCGCGGGAAAAGCGCTTTAGCCGGCGTCGCGGGCGTCGGCGGCTGCGAAGCTTGAGTGGGGAACCGCCCGAGAAGCTACAGCAGCAGCGGTGAAGCGGCGCAAGCAGCTGCCGCCTCGGCCGCCAAAGGCGTCGAACCTTGGCGAACACTCGGCGCCGGGTCCTCGCCGACATCTTTGCTTGTTGCCTATCCACGGCTTCGGGGCGTCCTGTACCCGCTGGCGTCACCTTGTACTCCCATTGGAGGACACGCCCCTTGTGATATCTTTGGGGCCGTGGGGCGCGCCCCGAGGCCTGCGCGATATCCGATGGTGATCTTGGTGTGAGCGATCGAAGATGGTCGCCACGGCGCTCTTGAAGCGGCCATGATTCGTCTTGAGCAACCGCCTTGCCCAAAGCGCCGTGTTTGACCTCGGCGCCGCCATCGGGAACCTTCGCGCCCAATTGGACCGGATCGGCGATCGCGGGTTGACACCGCCGCCAACCGCGTCTCTATGATGGGCGGCGCTGCCGTGAAGGCGATGAAGGCGAGGTAAACGAACTTCGCTCATTTGTTTTTGCCTGTACAAACCACATTAATGCAAACTTTTGCTTTTTTGTTGTGAGTCTCGATCAAACTTGGCATAAACTCTTATTTGCAAAAAGAACGGGGCACCCGAGCATAAAAAGCTTTAGGCAGGCGTTCTATTGAAAGTGGCGCTTTTCCTTAGACATCTGGTTACTTCAACCCTTATGGCCTCTTGGCAAACCAACCTTAAACGTTACGTGGCGAGCACTTAGCTTTTGGAAGTGGTCTAGTCGTTGGTGCCGTGGTTGGCGCATTGCCCAGACCGAGCAGACACACCAGGCTAGAACCCGCCTTCCGTCCGCCTCGCCTCGCCCAGCCGCAAGTTAAGCGTTCGCCCTTGCAACTAAGGGGCCATCAGCCTTAAGTACTTTTTCGCTACCGACTTTCAGCGAATGCTTTCTAACGGACTTTGCGGCTAAACAAGCGATCGCCAAAAGCTTTAGACAGAACGTTCTGCTGCAAGTGGCGCTTTTTCCTTAGGCATCGAGGTTACTTCAACCCTTATGGCCTCTTGGCAAACCGACCTTAAGCGTTACGTGGCGAGCACTTAGCTTTGAAGTGGTCTAATCGGCTGGTGCCGTCGTTGGCGCGTACCCAAACCGGCGGACACACGAGCTAGAACCGCCTTCCGTCGCCTCGCCTCACCCGACCGCAAGTTATCGTTAGCCCTTGCAACTAAGGGCCATCGAGCCTTAAATACTTTTTCACTACCGACTTTCAGCAGAATGTTTTCTAACAGACTTTAAAGCGAAAAAACAGATGCCTGAGAGAGATAGAACTTATCTTTATCTTGAAGATGGCTTTGTACAATCACGCCCCGGCGGCGGAAGGAGGAAGACCTCGCCGCTCGGCTCCAAAGAAAACCAAAAAAGCTCTTGGAACAGCTACCTCTGGTAGAACTTCCTCGGTACTCGGCGTTCCAAGTGTTCGCCAATTCGTGACCATCCTCGGCGAGCTTTGACCGAGCACTCGGGCGGGAGATCGAGACCACCTTGAAGGGCCCTCCACGGGGAGACAACTTGTTGCGGCCGCTTGCGCTTGGATTTTGCTGTGAAGCGAGGTCGCCCCTTGCCGGTGTTCTCTCACACCCGCCTTGCTTGATAGCGCGATTACTGCTGATACTGGCGGCGGATCGCCATACATCTCTGATCTCCTCCGGAGATTTACTTCATCTGGCGCGGTCGAGGTCTCTGCTTCGCTGAACGCCGCCACCCTTGAGGACCCAAAGGCGAAGCTCGATGGGAGCACCGCTTGAGCCATACATCAAGGAAGAAGGGGTCTCGCGGTGGCTCTGTTGGGAGTTGTCCGCGGCGCCCATAATCTGTGGGGACTTCTTCCGCCGATGCTTGCCGCTTCTCCGAACGGTCGAAAGCCCTTGTCTTGAGCCCTTTGAGTACTTCCCGTTTGCCGCTCCACTTGCCCATTGCTCTTCTGATGTACAGCGAGGCGAAACCGACTTAGTACCAGCTCTTCGCACCGATCTTGAAATCGGCGCTTTTGAATTGGCGCCATTGTCGGTGATGATCCTGTTGGCGATGCCGAACCGGACGAAGATGCTCTTCATGAATTTTACGGCTGCAGCGGACGTGATCGTCGGGACCGGCGTGGCTTCAACCCACTTGGTGAACTTGTCGACGGCGACGAACGGTCGTGTAACCTCCGATGCGCCCGCTGAACGGGCTCGGATATCGGCCCCGGACCGCGAACGCGGCGAGGCGGAATGGTTTCTGGCGCTGGGCGGTCGGTGGATCTGCTTAGCATGAAATTGGCACGCTTCACATCTCCTCACGGCTCGAAGGCATCCTAGAGGGTGTAGGCCAATAAAGCCGTGGCGGCTTTCCCAACCAACGCGGCTCCTGAATGGCTCCGCACATGCCTCCATGGATCTTAGAAATTGCAATCCCGCTTCCGGTGGCGCTTCGGTAGAACTCCGTTTGCGCCACAGCGTCTGAGACCCCACTTACGGTATGTGGCGCTTTGCGCTTGGCGCTATCTTCTCGGCGCAGCGTCATCGTCGAGATCACTCCGTCCCGCGGTAGGTTAGGATCTGATCCATCCGCCGACCTTCGAGCGAGTGTGACGACGTTAGCATTGTCGTCGGCGTACTCTGCTGGCACAGCATTTCGCCTCGACCGCCTCGGCCAGTTCTTCGCCTCCTCCCTCCAACCGGGGCTGTGGCGAGATTGGTAGCGTCTCCTCGGATGTGGGGCTGCGTCGAAGCGTCGTCCCGCCGAGATTGAGAAGCTGCGACGAGCGGCGCGTGAGTCTTTCTTGAAAACCCGGCGGAACAGTGTCTTTGGCGAGGCAATGCAGGGCGGTTCATCCGCCATATAGTTGTCGCGGCGAGGGCGTCTTGCAAGCCTAAACCCTCAAAGTGCGCTCAACGGCACACCTCCGCCAGTAGGCCGCCATGGCGGGATCCGGCGGTGAAATCCTTCCTCGCTGGTTGATGACCGGGAGAAATCGCCTTTGACTTACGACCACCGGATGCCGAGGGTCGGCCACCACGAGCCCGGCGACAGCCCTTCATACTCCGCGGACGTTGTTGGTAGCGCGGAACTCCAAGACTACGGTGCGGACAATGTCGCCGGTGGGAGACACGAGCGACACACCTCAACCCCTCAAGCGGAGCGAACGTCGAAGAAGAGAATCCTGGCGAGGTCTGGGGCGTCTTGACTCTGTGTCGCGAGTCCACTCACGATTTAACTCCGCTGAAACTTGCCCTTTGATGGCGTTCGAGGCGAACTTGATGTCGAATCTGCCACGGCTCCATGGCCCACTTGGCGTCTGACCCGTCGCCTCGCGGTTGAAGAATCTCCACAAAGGGTACTTGGTCAAGACGGTGATCTCGCCCCCGAAAGTAGTGGCCTTAACTCGGGACGCCACGGCCAGCGTCTGACATCTTCTCGTGTTGTGAGTACCTTGTTTGGCGTCGTGAAGGACTTTCTTGATGTAGTAAATGGGGCGCTGAACACCTTCTCTTTCCGCCACCAAAGACTTGCTGACCATCTGAGGGTTCGCGCGACATAAAGGATCAGTGGCTCGCCGGTCGGGCGACCAAAGACGCAGGGAAGTGAGATACTTCTTGACCCGTCGAGCATATTCTGCGCCTCCGCCGTCCACTCGAATTGGTTGGTCTTCAGAGCTTGAGTAGTGGGAGACTTTTATCCCCAGGCGAGCTATAAAGCGGCCCGGGAGGTCAAGCGACCCACCAAGCCTTTGCATCTGCCAAGTCGCGTCGGAGGCTTCATGTTCTCGATCGCCCGATCTTGTCGGGGTTCGCCTCAATCCCCTCTCGGGAGGCGAGGAAACCTAGCGGTTGCCCAGCCAGGCGGCGAATACACACTTCTCGGGGTTGAGCTTGATCAGATACTTCCTCGGGTTGGCGAAGGTTTCCTCAGGTCGCCGATCAACTCCTCCGCCTTCTTGGACTTCACCACCGGTCGTCGGCGTACACCTCCAAGTTCCGCCCTATTTGAGGCGATGAGCGATATGCATGGCCCTCTCTGTAGGTGGGGCCTGCATTCTTCGATCCGAACGCCATCCTTGTGTAGATGACGCCCATAGGCGTCCACGGCGATCTTGTCTTCATCTTTTTGGCCATGCTAATCTGGTGGTACCCGATGCGCATCTAGAAAGCATGTTGCTTTCGCATTTCACCGTGGAATCGGCGATGAGATCAATGCGGGCGGGTATGGATCCTTCGCACGCATCGCTGTTGAGGTCGGTGAAGTCCACGCACATCCTCCACCGCCCGTTGGATTTCTTGACGAGGACGGGGTTCGCAAGCCACCTGGGATAGGCGACACTGCGAACGACCCCCACCCTTAAAAGCTTGTCCACCTCCTGGCGGATAACTTCCTGGCGCTCCACCGATTGCTTCCGGACCTTTTGCATGACCGGTCGCGCGCCGGGGAACGTTGCCAATTTGTGCTCAATCACCTCGCTGGGGACCCGAGCCATGTCGAACGGTTGCCATGCAAACACGTCTGCGTTAGGCGGAGGAAGAGGCAGCGCGCCTTCCTATTTGGCGCCGAGAGGCGCCCACCCGAACGGTCTTGGCGGGTCGACTCACTCGGGGATATCGCCTTAACCTCCCGGACGAACCGGGAGGCACGGATCTTCGCGGAGCTCTCCGAGTCGGCTTGACCTTCAGGCGCCGTTGCCCCCGCCAAAGCGAGGGCGTCCTTGTCGCAGCGGAGCGCCTCCGGGCGGTCCCCTTTGAAGACGATGGGGCGAGCGGGCCCTGGAATTTTCATCACCATGTACGCATAGTGGCAAGCCGCCATGAACTTGGTCAGCGCCGCCCGACCCGGTATGGCGTTATGCGGAGGTCGAAGTCCGCCACCTCGAACTCGAGCATCTCGGTGCGGAAGTTGTGAAGCCTCAAGCGTCACCGGAGGCCGGCGCGCCCTAGAGGGACGGACTCGGCCCGCCGATGTCAAGAATGGGGCGCCGCGAAGCTCTGTTCTTTGGATCTAGAGCGCCTTGGCGACCCGGCGGACGGGAGGTTGAGGAACTCCTCCGTCTACCAAGACCGCCCTAGCTTTACATTCCGGACCGTGGGCGCAACCACGATCGGGAGATGTCGGCGGTGATCTTGGTGGGTGATCGGCTTTGATGAACGCGATCGGTTGCCGACCACGCCCGGTACCTCGTGACCAAAAGCCGGCACGGCGCAAGACACCTCCCTCATCGCGCTTAAAGCTAGCGTGGAGCGGATAGGTGGCGATCCGCCGTGGATAACGGCAACCGGCGCTCCTTTGTTGGAAACCAGCGAAGCCGCTTCCTTACCCTTGCCGCCGCCAGGCGCTGCTGCTTTGCTTGTGGGCGCTTCGTCCACCAACTTCTTGACGACATGGCAATCTGCTAAGTCGTGGGAACTATTGCGGTGGATGGGACGATAAGCCCTCCGCTCCCTCATGGGACGGCGGTCTCGCCCTCGTCGCGGCCGCGAGGCCGTCGCGCCACAGCGATCGCCATAACGCCGCGCCGCACCCCCTGCGGGGACCGCTCCGCGGCGCCGTGACCTCCTCCTTTCTTCACTGCCCGTGCTGCGCCGCGCTGCCGCCGCCGTCTTCGTCGTCGTCGTCGTCGTCGCTTTCGCCGCGACCATGACCTCTCCGGTCTCGGCGCTTTGCGCTTCTTCTTGTCCTTGCCGCGGGATTTTTGAACTCCGGCCTCGCCGCCGCAGCTGTCCCCCCGTGCAGCCGGTGGGCAACTCTCACTTTGAAGGGCACATTTGTGCGCCAGGGTGAAGAGCTCTTCCATCGTCTTTATCTTGCGGGTGGCCATCTTTTCCTTGACCCTGGGGTCTCGGGCGCCTCTCCTGAATGCCGTGACAACGGCGTCGATGGAGATGTCAGGAATGGTATTGCGAACTTGACTGTAGGCGCCGGATGTAGTCGCGGCGATCCCCCTTCTTCTCGCTGCGTTGTGGAGGTCGTCTTCAACTCCGGCTGCTCGAAGGTGCCACGAAGTTGGTGATGAAGAGCTCGAGAGCTCCTTCCATGACCCCACGGACTCGAGGCGGGTTCATGAGCCAGAGTGGGCTCGCGGTGAGGACTGCAGGGAAGTAGTTCGCGTAACCTTCCCGACCCTCCAAATGCCGGCTGCATCACCGTAGTGTAGATCTGCAAAAACTTCGGCGGGGTTGGTGGAGCCGTTGTACTTCTCGATGGGGTGGGCGGAACCTCTCAGCCCGTGACTCTCAGCAGCCTCCTTGAAAAGCGCGGCGGACCACTGAGCCTCTGCTCTGGATCGCCTCCGTCTCACTGGTGCCCGCGTCCGGACGGCGCCGAAGAGGCACCTCCTTCCCGGCGAGGCGGCGTCGCGGAACCCTCCACGTCCCCACAGGCGGCGTCGGCGCGATCGCGCGACCGGTTGTGCCACCGCGGAGCTTGTCGCGCAAGTCTTCTCCGTGTCGCGGATGGCGGTCCTCCAAGTGGGGCCGAGATCCGCCCACTCGCACGCCGCTGGCGAACCCCGTGGAGTCGCTGCTCTGTCATCTGGCCCGCTCCCTCACGCCAGAGATCTGCGAGAGGAGTCTCGGGGGCAAGAAAGAACGGAAGAAGCGAAACGCCGGTTCCGCGCCTTCCAAACTTGCACCACTGTCGCGGCGGCATCAGCGTGGCGGGCCAAATCGCCAGCCACGGAACGCCGGAGTCCGAGTCACCGGCACGGTGGGTTGTCAGCGAGGCCACAGCCGCATAGAGGTTACGTCTTTGGAGTGCACTCCTCCGCGCGACGCCGCCTAATAGCCCAAACTGGCTGCCGCCGCCCGGTTGATCCGCCATTACCGCGGCCGACGCCATGCCAGCGTTTCTAGCAACCGCCTCTGGTCCGTCGCGATGTTGATCCGCCATTGATAAAGTCAAGAAGCGAATCGATGCTAGCGCCTACCGGCGCGCCAGCGACGGCGTGTTCTCCGCTCAACCATGCGGATCACATCCCTAGTCGATTTCTATCTTGCTAGCCCGATCGGCCGTGCTCGATTCGATTTGGCGTGGGGCGCAGAAGGAGCGACTCACGAGATTACCTGTGTTGGACCCCCTGCGGGTAATAGTCCTACTCTGCTTGAGCCTTAGCTCTTTTCTTGTTGTGGTTGAATGGAATGTGGTTCTGAGAATGCTTAAGGCGTGTGTAAAAACACGCACCCCCTCCTCTCTCTCGCTCCTTTTATACAAGCCTCGAACCGGCGGAGAGAGCCGAGGGGGTAGGCAATACAGTACCCTTAGTACACTGACAAGACACGACAGGAGAGACGAAAACATCTTTGCTTTGCTCGCTCGAGCGTGGCGCTGCCCTCGCGTGCCGCAGTGGCCTCGACCATGCAGAACACACCGGTCTTGGCGGGGTGGGACCCAGCCTGCTCCTCCTGACGCGGGCGGCTATCTTAAGCAAACCCTCTCTCTGCGGTCAATTCCGGCTGCGCCCACGAAGGATGTGCCGCCGGACTGCAAGGGTCATCAGAAGCGGTAATCATTTCTTCACCGTCTATCCGCGCGTGATGTCGCGTCAATCGCCGTCGCCCTTGCGGGAAGCCTTCGCCCGAAGACTCCTTCCATAGCGCCCACGCCACGCGGCCCGCTTGCCGATGGGGGCGTTCATGCGCCGAGGGTCGCGCCACACGCCCGCGGCGTATGGGGCCCTCGCCCGCCACGCCACAGGCTCGCCCACCTGCCGGGGGCACTGTCGCCCTTTGGCGTGTGGGGCCCTCGCCCGATCTTCAGGGGGCTCGCCAGCCTTTGGGCTGATCGCTCGCTTTGTGTGGGGCCCGCTGGCTGAGGGCTCCGCACATGGCTGGGCTGATCGCCCTTGCGCGTGGGGCCGTCATGCGCTGAGGGCTCGCGCCACGCATTTGGGGCTGATCGCCCTTGTGCGCGTGGGGCCCTCTTGGAAGCTGAGGGGCTCGCCACGTGGGGGGGCACTCGCTTCCTTTGCTGACGCGTGGGGTCCTCTTGGCCTCCTGAGGAGCTGGTCCACGCGCTGGGGTCTGATCGCCCGCCTGACGCGTGGGGCCCTCTTGGCCTTCTGCTGGACTCTTCATACCCCGGTATTTATTACACCGACAACTCCCACGTTTATAGCCCGCCACGTGTCCTCCACCACTTTCTCCACCTTTCCTAGGCACACAGACTTCGGCCGACATATCTTTACTATTATAAAGCACCTTATAGACGTGGTGGTAGTTCGAACTTTCAATCTGAATCGTTCATCTCACTTGTTGCAATTTGATTTGCGCCGTCCGATCTGCTCATGATCTACTCGCTGGCCTCCTATCCTGTGATTGCGGATCGCAGTAACTTCCCTCGTCCCACCTCTCTCCCTCCCTCCCTCCTCCGCACCTTCCTCACCCGGTGCCCCCGTCTCCGCACCCCCTCTCTCCGCCGCCCCCTCCCTCTCTCTCCGCCGCACCCCCCCTCTCTGTCGCCCCTCCCTCTCTTCCGTCGCACCCTCCGCCGCCCTCTCTCTCTCTCAACTCCCTCGCCTTTGCCCTTGCACACCCTCTCCGCCGCTCTCTCTTTCTCTCTCCTCCTCTCTCGCCCCGCCACTCTCTCTCTCTCTCTCTCTCTCCTCCCTCACCCGCTGCCCCCGCCGCCGCTCTCTCTCTCTCTCTCACCTCCAGCGCCATAGGGGGAACGATGACCAGCCATGGCGGCGATGGACAACTCAGCAGCGGCGGCAAGGCTAGATCTGCACGCAGCGACGACGAATCAGCGACTGGCGGCGGTGGCTCCCTCCTCCTAGGTGAGTTCTCCTCCTCCTCGGCTTAGCTATCGGCCCCTACGCCTCATACCCCGGAAACCCTAGCACGCCGCCATGCCGTATGATTTCTCTTTCTTTCACGTTTGTAGGGCATGTATTATCAGAGACTTCCTTTATGTGTTTCTGCCACTACAAGTACAATGATGATTATTGTTATGGACAAGGTTAATATAATGTCTTAATGGATTCCTGCAGCAGATGGGCCTGTGTTTTAAATATGCTTGTGGAAAGATACTTGCGAATTTGTAATTGTCTCGGTACTGCACTTCAAGGTAAAGATACTTGCGTATTTTTTTGAATTTATTTACTATTTGTTTCCTATTTTAAAAAATCAGCCTTCCAATTAGTCGTGGTGCGTTCAAAAAAGCTGATTTTTGAACATAACAAACAAATAGTAAACAAATTCAAAAAAATATGAAAGTTGGTCACTGACAACGTTTCAGTGAGACGAACAAGATCGACGTTTCGGATCGGTTGTTAGGCGTCTCGAATTTTGAAAACCACCCGGGAGTACAGAGAGATCCGTACTTCCGAGAGTACGCTAGCTATTCTCTCTCTCTATCTATATATGTGTGTGTGTGTGTGTGTGTGTAGAGAGAGAGAGATATACACGGAATTGGACTCCACGGAGTCTGTGCTCCATGTTTTAATGCCGTTGGATTCATCTAAGGTTCGTGCATATCAAGTAGATACATGCGCAACAATTTTAACATTAGCCATTCAAATGTGTGAATTTAATAACTACGTAATTAATTGTTTCCAAAACATGTACAGAGCACATACTTCATTTAGCACCAAGTATGTATTAAGTTGACTCAGGTCCGCTAATTGTAACTTCTAATGAGTGAGCAGAATAGGATCAATTTATTTTCCCCTGAAAATTCACATATAATCGATAACCTAATTAATTTGTCGACTTGGAAACCCTTTCTTTGAGTGTGAAACCAGTCCCCAAGATATCTTTTTCACATACATCTTGAGTTTTATTCTTGAGTTCAACTAAATGTTATTTTGTTGTGGCCATGGAATATTGTTGAGACCCATCTGGTGGGTCCCCTAGTGTAGTGATGAATATATGTGACGGGTTTGAATTTATTGTGATTTTGAAGTGTTTTGAGTTGCATTTGGTGTAACGGACACGAGTTGATTGTCTGGCGGACGGTGTTCGATGCTGACCGAACACGTCGAGTAGTGACGAGTTTTCGCGAGAGTGTCGATCGGACAGTGTCCGGTGGTGTTCTATCTGCGCTGTCTTGGATGTGAGCAAACGGTGTTCGGTGGGTCGTGTCAAGGCGACACGTGTTCATCGTTGTATGCTGGTGTTGATGTTGAGCTTGGCTTTGGTTGATATTGTGTGGAGATAACCTTGCAGGAGAGGTACGGTGTATGGTTTGGGTATGTGTTCACCTTTGTGATGCAGGTATCGGTGGGTACGTGGCTGACACTTTGCGGGGACAGCTGGAGGCTGGTGCATCCAGAGGCGTGTAGGCGACCGGGTTCGATGATGATGAGGACATTATTGACGCGGTTGCCCAAGACGAGAGGACGTCGAACTCTCTGTCGGGTCCGATTCGGACTACCAGGACTAGTACACCTTCAAACGGACGCTCAGATCACATACGACGTCTAAATGAGGCAAATAAGGACTCTACGAAAAGCTTACGAGATGAGCTTTCCAACGGATCTAACCACGCCTTAAAATTCAATCCGAGTCAACGGGAATCGCGAAATCAAGATGACAGACATAAACTTCCTGGTGCTGCGTCGCCGTATTTTTGGGCTCAAAGCCCGTGTATCCCTGGAGTTAGGGTTGAGCACGTGTGGGCATCTGTTTGGGCGCCCCTCCTCTGGCCGCCGCCCTATATAAGTCCCACGCCGTACTTCTTCTTAGTTGGGTTTTGTTTAGTTGATTTCGTCATTATCTTGCGAGATTTCGCTTTGTTCTTCTTGTGTCGGCTAGACCAACAGGACCAAGTTTCTGAACCCCATTATACTTAATCCATATTCGCAATTGTGATTGCTTATCTTGTATTCTTACTCGTTCTTCGGTTGCCTGCAGGAATCGTCCTTTGTGGACAGGTCGATCGTGCCTCTGGTTTGGTCGATAACAATCATCGTGGTGGTTTAGCGATCGCCGGGATTTTCAGTTCCTTGTTGGGTTGGAAGCCGGATCATTTAGGTCTCCGTGACATCTACCGAATTATCCTTACCGTCTCTCACCAGAAGATCGGGACCTCTCGTCCGCGCCCATCAGATGACTTGGCGGTCACAATAGATGCTGTACTCAAGAAGTTTAGCCATGGCAATGGATCCGAGGTAGCTGTAGGCTGTGACATCGGTAACCATGGTGGCGAAGCTGGTCAGTCCGGTGGGCCCAGGCATGGGTTGGAGATCGAGGAAGTTGCGAGGATGCTTCGAGGTGAAGGGATCGTTGGAGGTAGGGGTGGAAAATGGAAACGGAAAATCCGTATTATCCGGCATCCGTATTCGAAAAAGCACTATTCGTATCCGATGTTATCCGTATTCGAATACAAACACTATCTGTATTCGACGCTATCCGTATTCGAAAAAATGATATCCGTATTCGCATTATTCATATCCGTTTCCGATGTTGAAGTCTTGATTTATATCTAGGATGAGACAAAAACAATCGAAAAAGGTGATATCCAAAACCGTATTCGTATCCGAGGATATCCGGATTTGTATTCGGGTATATCCGTATTCGAATATGAGATTATCCGAATCCGTATTCGTATTCGCTTAAACAATATGGATACGAATACGGTAAAGGCACTATCTGATCCGTATCTGATCCGTTTCCACCCCTAGTTGGAGGCGGTTGGCTTTGGCTTGAAGATTCGGGCATGGTTAGGTTCTGGGTTAGCCGGTATCAAAACCCTGGTCAAGTTCTGGGTTATCCCGTGGAAAACCCCGGTTCGGTTCTGGGTTACTCGGTGGTAAAACCCTGTTCGGTTCTGGGTTATCTGGTGTGTGAGAAACCCTGTCAGGTTCTGAGTTAGCCCGTAGAAAACCCTGGTTTGGTTCTAGGTTAGCCAGTGTGGTTAAAACCCTTTAGGTTACGGGTTAACCTCTACGAGAAAATCCGAATGCGGCACTGTGTGGTTGATGCTGGGATATTAAAATCTTAAAAATATTAGGGAATATCTTAGAGTGGCTATATAAGAAGAGTGGGTGGAGGCTTAGGGGTTAAGCAATCCAATCACTATGTAGCCCTATGTGAGAGGTGTGAGGAGAGAGGAGTCTCCTCATAGTGTGAAAGGTGAACAAAATTCAGAAATAAAAACTAGAATTCCAGAAAAATATTTCCCAAATATTTTCCCTCTTATTTTGAGTGTTCATCTGATTGGAGAAAGATTATAATAGAAAATATCTCTCCTGTTCCTCATTCTTCTGGTGCACGAGCAAGAGAGAGATGAGTTTTATCCTCTATTCGACAGTGCGTGCATCTTCTCTGGAGAGATTGAGCTACGGGATGAGAGAGAGTAATGGCTTGAGAGAGATTTAAAGATTGCTCCTTTCCATTGTTTCCATGCCATGAGTACACATCTGTATGCTCCTGTTCGTGTTCTTCCTAGACCTGCGAAGAAATCAAGGGAGAGAGATCATCGATTGAGAAAGAGAGTGCTGCAATCTAGATACTCCTGTTCTCCCGTTCAACCACTAGAGAGAAATCGTGAGGGAGTGAGCGTGTGAGAGCTGTGAGAGATTTTTGAGAGATCGAGAGAAGATGAGAGAAGGAGGTTGCGCCCCTGCTCCTACTCTTCATCCCTTCCTCTGTACACATGCGCAAGAAATAGAGAGGGATATTAGAGAGAGAAAGGCTCGATCTAGAAAGAGAACAGATCGGGTAAGCCCCCGCAAGAGAGAGGTTGAGAGGGAGAAGGAGGGCGTGGCCCTCCTCTGGCCGACGGCAACAACATCTGACCGGCGGCGGGTTGAACCGGGGCGCTTGACGGCGGATCCAGCCAGGGGTACCTCCCCGGCGGCGGGCACTCCGGCGTCCATATGGTGGCGCATCGAGGCTGCACCGGCTCGGTCTTCTCAAGATCCAGGCAGCCCTGTCTTCTCTCGCACCGGCGGCCGGCGACGGCGTTCCCTGGCAGAGCTTCGGCGAGCTCCTTGGTCCATGGACGGCAACGACGCTTGGATCCCGGCGACATTAGCCGAAGCAGCTGCAGCACGTGGCGGCGGCCTCACCGGCTTCCCGGCGGCGTGGCTGCGCCAACGACAGCTTGGGAGCGTGGCGGCGGCCTCGCCACGACCAAGGGCGGCGAGGGCGGCAAGGCGGCGCGCAGCGGTCTGCAGGCGGCGCACGATGACGGCACGTGGGGTGGAGTTCCGGTGGCCAGGGGTAGCCCAGCAGCACTGGCTGGCAAGGAGTCGATGGCGCCGACTCTTTGCAGAGGCCACAGCCAAGAACAGTGCCAGCCCTACTTGTGCCTACCATATATTCGTCGAAATACCCGGAAGGCTGATTTTGTGTGCGTTTGTGGAAGACCATTGGGTGTTTGATAGATCGTTCGAGGTGGAGATTCAGGGATGCACATCAAGTACTCCCTTCAGTTTGATAATTCCTATCGCTAGAGCGTTTTGTGTTTAGTTGAAAAATTTCTTGTTGGTGTGTCTTCGTGTGTAATTAGAGAAATTGATAGGGACCAAAGTGTAAATGTTACATACAATAGAAAAGATGAGAGAAGAAGGATCTGGATGAGTGATTCCAGAAAAATACCAGAAACAGCACTTCGTGCTCTCCTCCTGTTCATCTTCTTTCTACTCCAAATCCATCAAAATGGTATCAGAGCAGGTGGATTTTTGGGCAAACTACCCCAGATCCGTCACTCTTTGCTTGGATTGAGTGTCCTCTGTGAAGGATTTGTGCTCAATCGGGATAAATCTTGTCGTTGCTGCCGTCCTCGTCTACCTCGACGGAGCTACCCCGAGAAGAAGTCTGGCGATTCTTTGCCACGGTAGTGCATCTTCTTTGAAACTTCGAGTCTCAAAGATTCTCGAGGGGGGTGACGAGCTATCGCTTGGAGTGCACCTGTATTGGTGGTGTTGGTATTCTGCTGTGCTAAAAACATTATGGAAAATCCGAATGGGATTGAAAGGGTTGGCTCTTCCTGATGCACCTCGACGGCAAAATCTGCAAGCATTGCCACTATTTTTGAAGAAGGTATTATAGCTGCTACTGCCTTCTTTTAAATTGTGCTTGTGAATCACTTTGGTCCATTTTTTAGCCTGTGTGCTATTGGAATCGTGCTTGTGAAATCATGGGTGAACCTAGTAACCCTGACTTTGGAAAATTGTATGAAATGTTTACAAAAATGATGGAGCAACAACTGCAAACCAAGACAGTTCCTGAGGTGATGGTTAGGTACACCCTTGAGCCTAATCCAGTCAAGCTGATTGGACCTAGTAATTATATTAGCTGGGCTCGCAACGCCAAGTTGATTCTAAATTCTCATGGCTATGCAAAGTTGCTCACTTCAAGTGAGAAGGATAAAATTAAGGATGATGAATCCAGTCAACAGACCAATGATAAGATCCTTGTGTGGTTGCTAGGAACTATGGAACCTGTGATCCGTGAACAGGTTGAGGCCATGTCGACTGTTTCAGAAGTATGGTCGACATTAGAAAAACAATTTGCTGGGAAATCCAACAAGATGCATGCAGCCAAGATCATGCATGAGCTTTGCAATATAAAACAAGGATCTCGTTCTGTGAGCGAGTATGCTGGAGAAGTAAGGAAATTACACAGAGATCTTTATCATTTTCATCCATTTAAGTCTGGTGACCAAGAAGGGAAGGACAACCAACAGAAATGGTTTGAAGCTTTTGTGTGTAAATGGTTCTTGGATGGTTTAGATCAAAAGTTTGACCTTAGGCGACAGCTGATCTACTCCATGCCAGAGTGGCCTAGCCTAGAAGACACTATCTCTAACATACAAGAAGAAGAGACACGTCTTGCACAGGGCAAAGGAGAGAGTCAAATAAACTTGGAAATTAGTGCAGCCACATCTATGAGAGTCTCACATGGACATGGACAGGATAAGAGCAAACTAATGTGTGATTACTGCAAGAAAAAAGGACATGTTAAAGATAAGTGTTTCAAGCTGCATGGTTATCCACCTGGATGGCAGAAGGGAGGATTAAAGTTAGGGGGAGCACAAACCAAGGGTTGGAATCATGCAGGTCATATTGCATCTGCAGGTGAGGTACCAGTGGTAGATCGACAAGCTCTTGCTGAGTTTGAATCCAAACTCAAACTCTCCGACAGCTCTACTTCCACTCATGATTCCTCTAAAGCTGCTTCCAGTTACCATGTTTCTTCAGAAGGTAAAGGCTCTAATGCAAATACTTCATGTATAACCAAACCAAGAACTTGGATCATTGATACAGGAGCTACCAACCATATGACAGGATCATCTAACCTTTTCACTTCATATACTCCATGTTCAGGTAAGGACAAGGTTCGTGTAGCTGATGGATCCACAGTTCCTATTACAGGACATGGATCCATTCGATGCACCAATTCTATGTCCTTATCACCAGTCCTCCATGTTTCTTCTTTCCCTGTTAATCTTTTATCTGTCAGCTCCATTACCAAATCTCTGAATTGTCAAGGTCTATTTAGTCCTAATCATTGTGTATTTCAGGAACTCGGGACAGAGAGAATACTTGGGACTGGGACCATGCATGATGGGTTGTACTACCTTGATATTGGAGGTGATGAAGTAGCTCTTTCAGCTTGTATGTCCCCTATTCAAGAGTTATTACTACATCATCGCCGTCTTGGTCATCTCTCTTTTCGTGCTTTGTCTTGTCTTTATCCTGAACTTGTTAAATTGTGCTCAAAAGAAACCCTTGTATGTGATGCCTGTGAGCTAGCCAAACATACAAGGGCTTCATATCCTAGCAGAGGTTTAAAAAGTCTTGCCCCTTTTGTGATGATTCACTCCGATGTGTGGGGACCCTGTGAGGTCAACTCTATTTCTGGACACAGGTGGTTTGTGACGTTCATTGACTGTTATAGTCGTTACACCTGGCTTTATCTTTTAAAACATAAAAATGATGTATTTACTGTTTTTAAGGATCTTTGTGTTCTCATTAAGAACCAATTTGGAGTAACCATCAAATGCTTGCGCTCTGATAATGGAACAGAGTATGTTAACCAAGAGTTTGGTCTCTTTCTTGCCTCAAATGGCATTAATCATCAAACTACTTGTGTTAACACTCCTGAGCAGAATGGTGTTGTTGAACGAAAAAATAGACACTTACTCGAGGTTGCTCGTTCTTTGATGTTTACAATGAATGTTCCTAAATTTTTGTGTGGTGAGGCTATAAAAACCGCGACTTATCTAATAAATCATATGCCTCTTCGTGTTTTGAAAAGCAAAACTCCTGCCGAGTGTCTTTTAGGAAGAAATGACTTTATTGTTCCCCCAAAGGTTTTTGGATGTGTTTCTTTTGTTCATGACTATAGAAATTCTGTTGGAAAACTTGATCCTCGAGCAGTTAAATGTGTCTTTGTGGGATATCCTCCCTCTCAAAAGGGGTACAGGTGTTGGTGTCCTTCTGAACATCGATTTTTTACAAGTATGGATGTTACTTTTCGTGAGAATGAACCTTTTTATAGCCCAACTAGTGACACTGCTATCACAATATCCCCACCTGAAGTGCAACAAGAGGGGGAGAATAGAGTTGGTGAGGGCAGTGGAGGAACTCTTGTGGACTCCATCCTTGTTCCTACTTCAGGTGTTTCTACTTCTAGTCAGGGGGAGAATCAAACTGGTGAGAGTGATGGCAATAATTCTTGTCATGGAGACATACAGGCTGGAATAGGGTGTTCATCACCACCTCCATCTCAAGGGGGAGAGCCCTATGTAAATCCTAGCCCAGGTATGGATTCTCTGCCTGATATTCCTGATGACACATTAGAGCAAATAGATCTACCCATTGCCTTAAGAAAATCATCCAGAACCTCTCAAATTCCAACACGCCTCAAAGACTATGTAGGATATAAACATGATATAGCAAACTTCATGTCTTTCAAGAATTGTAGCCCATCTTTCCGCAGCTTTCTTGTCTCTCTTGATTCCACATCTATTCCAAATGACTGGAAGGCAGCCAAAGAGGACTCAAGGTGGAAGGCAGCTATGCTTGAGGAGGTGAGAGCTTTGGAAAAGAATAAGACTTGGGAGCTTGTCGACCTACCACCAGGTAAGCAACCTGTGGGTTGTAAGTGGGTGTTTACAGTTAAGCATACCCCTGAAGGAAAGGTGGAAAGGTACAAAGCTCGTCTTGTTGCCAAGGGATACACACAAACCTATGGCATTGATTATGACGAAACTTTTGCACCTGTGGCAAAGATGAATTCAATCAAAACTCTGATATCTTGTGCCGTTAATTGTGATTGGGAGCTAATACAATTAGATGTGAAGAATGCTTTCCTTCACGGTGATCTTCAAGAAGAGGTATACATACATATAACTCCTGGATTTGAGACATACCAGACTCATGGGAAGGTACTACGATTGCATCGCTCCTTGTACGGATTAAAGCAATCACCACGAGCCTGGTTCGATCGGTTTAGACAGGCAATGCTTAAAAGGGGGTTTCTCCAAAGTAATGCTGATCATACACTATTCTATAAGCATAATCATGGAAAGATTGCAATTCTTATAGTGTATGTGGATGACATTGTGATTACTGGAGATGATTCTCAGGAAATTCTCTGCCTAAAGGATCATCTTGCACAGGAGTTTGAGGTAAAAGACTTGGGGCAATTGAGGTACTTCCTAGGAATGGAAGTGTCTCGAGGGCCAAAGGGCTTATTTCTCTCTCAGCGAAAGTATACTATGGACTTGTTAAAGGAGACAGGTATTCTTGGATCTCGCCCTGCAACTACACCTATTGAGCAAAATCATAGGCTATGTAGTAATTCTGGAGCACCTGTGAACAAGGAAATGTACCAAAGGTTAGTTGGTAGGCTCCTATACCTGTCTCATACCAGGCCTGACATTGCTTTTGCTGTGAGTGTGGTGAGCCAATTCATGCATGATCCTAGAAGAGATCACATGGAAGTAGTTAATAGAATTTTGCGCTATCTCAAGGGGAGCCCAGGAAAAGGTCTTTTATATTCCTGCCAGGGTAATTTGCAAGTAGAATGTTACATCGATGTTGATTAAATTTGGATCTTTGGATGATCGACGCTCTACATCAGGCTATTGTGTGTTTGTTGGAGGAAACCTTGTCTCGTGGCGCAGCAAGAAACAAAGTGTGGTGGCTCGCTCTACAACTGAGGCTGAATTTCGAGCTATGGCTCATGGAGTTTGTGAGCTTTTATGGATGCAAATTTTGCTAAGCAAGTTGCAGCTATACAGGTGGAAGCCTCTAATGCTTTACTGCGATAATAAGGCTGCAATCAATATAGCTAATAATCCCGTTCAACATGATCGAACAAAGCATGTGGAGATTGATCGTCATTTCATCAAGGAGAAACTTGATGAAGGGACAATTTGTTTACCTTATGTATCTTCTGATAGTCAGATAGCTGATGTCTTCACTAAAGGTTTACCTGAGAAGTTGTTTTCTGTGTTTTGTACCAAGATGGATCTATATGATGTATTTAGCCCATCTTGAGGGGGAGTGTTGGTGTGTCTTCGTGTGTAATTAGAGAAATTGATAGGGACCAAAGTGTAAATGTTACATACAATAGAAAAGATGAGAGAAGAAGGATCTGGATGAGTGATTCCAGAAAAATACCAGAAACAGCACTTCGTGCTCTCCTCCTGTTCATCTTCTTTCTACTCCAAATCCATCAAAATTTCTGTTTCTAGGATGCATTGATTGCAAGCAGAACTTTACGTGGCCCTAGAACCATTTGTTGGGTGTGCATGTAAATAAAGTGTAGCATCAAAATTCGAACCTAGACATGCAACTCATGGGAAAGTGGGAGCAACCACTAAGCTACAAGCATTTATTTGACCATACTACTACTACGAGATATTTAATACTTCCTTGGTATGTGAGATCATGTCTAAAACGACAGGAATTATCAAACTAGAGGGAGTATCTGATAAACTGTCTGAAAGGGTCATTGGCATGATTTTGGTTGGAAAGCGAGTTGAGACATGTTATTTATGGGTTAATGAATATGCACCTGATGTTTTGCAATGTTGCTTTAATTTTGATTGTTAATTTCAGAATTTTTTTAATGGTCATTTTGCTAATAATGTTGCATTGACTATGACACCGAATAGCATATTATAAAAAAAAACAACAATTTGTAGGGGTGTCAGGGCCCATGTTCGCCGTAATAAAGCTTCGCAGCTAAAATCATTCTATGTAATATGCGGTCCGATCTATAATATATTTAGGGCATGCCCAATGCAACCTATAAAATTCCCCTATCTCAATATTATTCAATCCTCTCCCAAATTTCTCTCATATATTTTATTGGAGGGCAAGATGAGGGAGGAGAGGAGATAGCATTGGGCATGCCCATACCATCTATCCATACTTTAATGTATCGCAAAAGAACCTTAAAATTGATAGGTCGTTACACTTTATTCGTGGAAAGGGATTTTTTCGGTCATACTACATAAAACTGATGTTAATTAATCCAGTATTGGTGACTACAGAATTCCTAATAAACCCTCCAAATGTAGAAATGTGTGTAGTGAATATACAACATATATCGATCGACAAGGCCACTAGCATATGTTGTCAAATCAAATACGATTCATTACATTTGGTTCATATATAACACTACCTGTGAAATTACGCACAACTGAAATGTGAAGAAAAAGTGTATCGATCCGAATGAATTAAGGATCCATGCTGGTACAGTGGTACTTGCCAAGTACCCTGACAAACCACATTATTTCAGAGTAGAGAGGGTAGATGAGATAGGACAAGAAACCTAAATCGTCAGTGAGGAAGAGGCTTCATTAATTCTTCTTTGAAAAAAAAACCATGGCCCTGTGTCCAATCCAAGGTGTGCCTATATAAACAAAGTCAGCAGTAACTCATAAGATTGCCTGCATTGTTTGCTAAGATATGAGTATGTTCCTAATAAGAAAACTGACAGCATTTTTGGTTTTCCTTATGTAGAAGCGTATGATGTATCTTCGGATTTTCCTCTGCCCTGTTCATTCTTTTTAGTAGAGTTGGTTTGGAAGGCGTCAGGAGAAGAAATTCCTCCCATCAAGTAGACAAAGGTGCCTAGCCATTCAACAGGCCAGTATGAAAATTGTTATGTAGAATCTCAGAAAAATGTAATGTAGAGATTAACCACGACTTAGCTCTGAACTAACTTTGCGCAGAGGCAAGTTTGAACAACTGCATAGTGGGCATCAAATGATGACAAATAAGTGTCTCATGATCGACAGATTCGCATAATAATTTGTCAATTCTATTTTCCGCCAGTTGATGTAATTGCTTTTTTCTCCGCAGTGGGAGGTTAAGAATTTTGGAATTGTGGGTGCCAGCTTGCCACTCTACACCACAAACTTCTAAGTGTCCAGCAATAATATCCCAACACAATAGAGGCAATGCATAAATTGAAAAGCACCAAGGTTGTAACACAAAGTGTCTTTATTCCTCTTCAAATTTTTTTTAAAATCGCTTTTTTTTTTTCAAATCAAAAGAACGGACGGGTAATCTTTCACCCAATTTTAACACATGCACACATATGAAGTAACGAACACAAATTAAAAAATTATGAATCAAAGAACCAATGCTTACTTGCAACTTCCCCCAACCGCAGATAAGATTTGATCCGTTGCTTCTCCGGTTTTTCCTTGCTTGAACACTTGCGCAGCGCACATGGCGTGGTTCATGGCAATATTTATTGTACCAATTATTGATAGCACAGCTTGATCAAATTTGGCTTGTGTTTAAATTGATACCATTGAATAGTAATACTTTCTCCTCACATAAGCATCTTTTGTCATCCTAATTCATTTTTAGCAATGATTGGTCAACTCATTATCTAATAAGTTCTTAACCTTTCAATGATCATGTTAATTATTGATAAGATTCATTGTGGTAAAATTGGGCATGACTCAAACATGCCCTAAGCCATACCTAACATTGTCCCTGACACTGCAATTGCACAGATGTGGCACCTGCACTGCGTGGTAGCTGCGGTGTGCACGCTATCTCAACCCCGGGTTCACCAGGATCCACTAATGATCGATTGCTAGTCTCAGAGATCAATGCTAACAACTCATGAGCAAAAATTGTCGAACATCATCACACAATCACAATTAAATAAGAAAATAATAAAATGTGGAAAAGTAATTGTTGCACAACCACTTATTATAATAGTTTGATTAAGACGACATAATATAGTTCGGAGTGTGGAAATTCAAATAATGCAGCGAAAATAAAGTATAACGATGCTCTAATCCAACCCTTGAACGACAGCTACTCTTGGTCAAATTCCGGGACAGAATCCTCCTGATCCTGCGAAAAAGCCAGGCCCAATTCTTCTCCTGAATACAAATATATCTGTGTTTTCTATAGTGAGTACACAGCTACCTAGTAAGAAACCTTGTAATGAATGCAAGGATATAAACAAGAACAGGATGAGTATTTTGCATAAACACTTATTCTAGTCAAATTAATTAAAATGTTATCAAACCAATTTGTAGAGCAATTAATAATGATAAGATTCACAAAGTGAACACAGAGATCAGCTTCCAAAGCCCCTCTACAGAACTACACAAGCTTCGAATAACTTAAACCAAACCAAACCATTAGGATAATTGTTAACACATGAGACTACCATATGTACGACCTTCATCCCCTCCCATGATCGTGGGAACGGCTATCATGATAGTTTTCAAACTCTGCAGAGTGTAGCACACTTTACCCATAAGCCTAGTGATACTTTTATGTGTTAGCTCTGCCTTAAGAACCTGGACCAAGTAACGATACAAGACGATTCATTAGTTCCTTATATTAACACCGATACCCCTTTAAGTTTTCGACACTCAAGTCCCCCTCTTTAGCCAACGGACCGCAGCCTGATCTTTTCAAAATATGGTGTGCTAACAGTTTTCCCTAAGACAGGGCTAGCACATGTTAGCTGACATGCTAGAGCTAGGCGTCGTGGGGAGAAGAGGAGGGGAAGCCGAGCGCCATGAGCGAAGCAGAGGGGTGAGCCAGCCGTTGCGCCGCGCATGCAAATACCCGCTATCAAAGTGAGTAGAAGAGGGGAGGGGGAGAGGGGCCGAGAGAGAGAGAGAGAGAGAGAGAGAGAGAGAGAGAGATTAGGTTAAGGGAGGGGGAATCTTTCGGCTGGGCCAGGTGGGCCGGCCAGAGAGCCCAATAGCCTTTTTACTTTTATTCCTCTTTTAATCCCAAGTAAAATCAAAGCTAAAAACATATAAATAAATTAGTAAATAGATAATTAAATCAGGAACCTAAAACCATAAAGAAGAACCGTTCGTTGATCTTCCACTTTGGCGACCTTCTCCTCATAGAACCGTTCGTTTAAACGGATCCCATCATACAAGTCTTCCAAGGCCTCCAAGTAAGTAACAAATGCGTAAGTGGTGGGGTTGGTCTCATGCTCTAGTGCACTCATAATTGGTGACCCATTGTTGGGGAAAATTACTATTGCACTGCCTTGGGAGGTAGCAGTATTGGCTCCATCTTAGCTCATTTTGATGCATATGAGCAAAGTGCATCAAATCCTCTCTCTCTACAAACTGAATAGCGCGACCTTCAAATTCGACGGCCTCTTGAAAAGTAGTCACCCTAGGTGCTCCTTCTTTATTCAGGTAATGGACTGTCAACTTGACGCATTTTAGTCTCCTCCTATTGAGATGAATTGGTGTTGCGGTGTACTCGGACCTTCTCTCATATCCCAAGTCCCTAGGCAAACCCCACAGCAATGCAGGGAAGCCACGACGCTCTCCATTAGGGTGAGATGCTGATATCTAACAACAGGAAAAGACTAAACAGGTTAGGCCAGCAAATTTTATCAAAGAAGTTAAGATAAAAAGGATTTAATATTAAAATATGACATGGTTAAATTTTCAAACGCTACCAACTAACTAGCTACTGGCTCTGATACCAACTTTTGTCTCAACCCCGGCTGCACCAGGATCCACTCATGATCGATTGCTAGTCCTAGGGATCAATTCTAACAACTCATGAGCAACAATTGTCGAACATCATCACACAATCACAATTCACTAAGTAAATAATAAAATTTGCAAAAGTAATTGTTGCACAACCACTTATTACAATAGTTTGATTAAGACGACATAATATAGTTTAGAGTGTGGAAATTCAAATAATGCAGCGGAAATAAAGTTTTACGATGCTCTAATCCACCCCTTGAACGACAGCTAGTCTTGGTCGAATTCTGGCACAGAATCCTCCTAATCTTGCGAAAAAGCCGAACCCAATTCTTCTCCTGAATACAAATATATCCGTGGTTTGTATAATGTGTACATGACAATCCAGAAAGAATTCTTATAATGAATGCAAGGATATAAACAAGAACATGATGGCTATTTTGCATAAACACCTATTCTAGTCAAATTAATTAAAGTGTTGTAAAGCCAATTTGTAAAGCAATTAATAATGATAAGATTTCCAAAGTGAACACACAGAACTTGGATTCCAAAGCCCTTCTGCAGAACTGCACAAGTCTCGAATAACTCAAACCAAACCAACCCATCAGGTTAATTGTTAACACATGAGACTATGATGTACAACCTTACTCCCCTCCCATGACGATGGGAACGGCAATCATGGTAGTTTTCGAACTTTGTAGAGTGTAGCTGTCGACTGGTAGTTAACTGGAGGTTATCGTAGGCAATTATTATATATGAGGCGATGCACAAGATCCAAACTCGATGGTAGCACAAGACAGGGATTTATACAGGTTCAGACCCTCATAGTGGAGGTAATACCCTACTTCCTGTGCTCTGGGATTATATGGTGATCTGATGATCAATGTGGAGGGAGATGTCTCTCCATGGATGGGTGTGGAGATGATGATCAACCTAATGATGAAGATGCCGAACCAGGGAGCTCCCTTCCCGTGTTATATAGTGGGGGGCAGGGTTACAAGATGGAGTCCTGGTCGGTTACGAGGTAGGATTCCTATCTCTATCCTCTAGTAGTTATCCGGGATTACAAGTATATCTTCCCTATTAACTAGGGATAGACTTCTTTCCTTGACGGGCAAGCCTTCTAGAGTCCGAGTGGTACACGTCCTTATCCACCCGACTTGGTCCATCCCCTGTTGGGTGGTTTCTTAGGCCCGCCGTGTGGGTACCCGGGGTCTATGTTATTCACAGTAGCCCCTGAGTGCTTCATAGTCGAGTTGATGCTTCTCTCTACTGCACCTTGGACAAGTCATGCTTCATGCCGAGTGCTTGTAGATTGTTGATGCTCCTTCCCGATTGGTTTCTGCCTGTTATCTGCGAGGAAACTATGAAGGACTCATAGAGAGTTGTTAGTGATACACAGCCCGAGATTGCCGGAGTTCTGATGGTCGGCTCATTGTAAGGCACATCACTTTGATTTTGATGAAGAGGTACCTGTACTCGTCTTGCGATGTACAGCTGGCGACCCAACACGGGGCATACCATTGGTTTTGGCTGAAGAGCCGAGCGGTATCTATTCCCGACCGGAGTGGGATACAGCTGGTGGCCCCAGAGGGTATACTGTGGTTTTGGCTGAAGAGCCGAGTGGTACCTGTATTCGTCTTGCGATGTACAGCTGACGACCCAACATGGGGCGTACCATATTTTTAACTATCTGGTACCTGTACTCGTAAAGTAAAGCTATTGGCCCAACATGGAGCATACCATCTGGATAGGTTTTGACCCAATGATACCTGTATCCGACTAGTACGGCACATAGCTAGTGTCCTAATATGGGGCATATCATTGTTGTCAGCCAGACGGTACCTGTATCCCACTGTCGTGGAATACAGCTGGCGACCCCACCACGGGGCGTACCTTAAGGAAAGAGTTTGGCCGTATGGTATCTATAACCGGGTTGCGGTGTACAGCGTAGGCCCTATCTGGGGCGTACCATCGAAACTCAATCCCGACATCACTGGTATCTGATCCTGACATGCAGCGACCAACTAGTGACTCAACATGGGATACACCAAGAGATAGGTAATTGTTATTGTAGCTCTTCCGGTGATATGCCCTCAAAGGAGTGCACCAAAGCTGATTTTGGCTTAACCCGGCTGCGCTTATAGCCACTGGTTGTGACGCGCAACTGGAAAGCCGTAGTTAGCGCTCAGGGCGCAGGGTGGCCAATGGCCAGAGGCGTAAGTGTATAGCCGTACCAAAGTTGGCGTAGACGTATAGTCGTACCGAAGTTGGCGTGGGCGTATAGCTGTGCCATAAACTTGAACGCTTGAGGAGCGGGCGTAGGTGCGTAACCATGCCAGGCGCTCACTGAGCTATAGATTTGGACGGTGGAGGCACGGGCATAAGCGTGTAGCTGTGCCAGGTGCTCGCCGAGCCGTAGTTGTCGCTCATTGCATAAGTCCTTCTTACTCGTGTACGGAGTTGTAGAAGGTACATGATGAGGTAAAAACCCATGGAACTCCTGTACCATGTACATGTAGGATTTAGGCAGTATTTGGATGAAAAAACAACCACTCGGATTTAAAGTCCGACTGCTTTACTTAAAGAATTTTTATGCCTTTGCCACTTTTCCTTTTTTTGATCTTTAATTCCTCCAAGTAATCTTCCTTTTGTTATGCACTAAGCCTGACTAGTCTAGCCCCCGGGCGTCGGGAATTAGCTCATGGCTCTTTTCCCAGGCACGCGTATCGAGTGACTAAAGTTCGCTGGTTGTGGGTCAGAGCTTCACTAATCAGAATAACCACTTGGATTCATTTGCGATCAATAAGAGAAAGCAACAAAAGTGTGCACACAAGTGCACCTATTAGGTGTAGCCCCCGACTTACCGCTTAGTTGGAACACCTAGACCAAGTAATGATACAAGAAGGTTCATTAGTTCCTTCTGTTAACACCGATACCCGCTCTAAGGTTTCGACACTCGGATCCCCCTCTTGAGCCAACGGACCGCAACACGATCTTTTCAAAGTATCGTGTGCTAACAATTTTCCCTAACTATTAAGCCTAGGCTAGCATATGTTGGCTGACATTCTAGAGCTAACACTTATGGTTGCGCTTTGTATGGTTTGGATGGATGAGCACACGTCAAGGGTCCTTAGACCAAGGTGACCACCTCCACCACAATCCTCATTACACAAAACCACCCGACTTGCCACCTTTAGTCACACACGCCACGGGGTGACGCAACGGCGACACATGGCGACTGTGCTGCGCGCATGGGTGGGAGAACGCTGGGTGACGACACGTGGCTACGGCCGCTTGGGCGACGACAACGGTGAATTGGCGGGCAACGCGTGGCGGTGGGCAGCCGCAACGCGCGCGCGGCAGCGCATGGCGGTGGTCGCTCGGCCAGGTGGCAAGCTGGGATAGGCGGCGACGGATCCGGGGTAGGGCGCGCTGGACGAGGCGGCCGACGGCAAGGCGGCGCGTCGGCGACGGCGGTGGCACCCGAGAACTCCGGCAAGCTTTTCTAGGAGACTCCCTTGACCAAATATTGCGATCCATATATCCATTTGGACCGTCTGGACCATCTCTACACAATGGCGCTATCTACTTTCGGGTTTGGGCAAGGCATAGAGTGGAATACCTCGAAAAGTCCTTGACGGCTAGGGTTTTGGCGGCTAGGGTGTGGGATCTGGGGGGTTTCTCGAGTTATGGACTTGAGGTGGGGTCTTGGGGGGTATTTATACTGGTGTCGTCGACCTAGGTTAGGCCTTAAGGTGGGGAATCTTTGAATTGGGCTCAAATTCTAATCCGAGTAGGATTAGACTTTCCCAAATTTGGAAAATACCCATATCCGTGAATTTTTGCCTGGGCTTCTATCCTAGCACGTGATTAGGCTTCTAGAATCTCTCCTCCAAATTGGGCTTGGGTCTCCTATGTTTGCTCATTATTTTTTGGGTTTGAAGAGCTCCCGACAGAATGGCAACACTTCATGGAATCATGAGCTAGCCTTGGAATTTGGGCTTGAAATTTGGATGGTGGCTAAATGATGGCTTTTAAGAATTACTAGAATGTTTCCAGAATTTTTCTAAAAGGTTTTCTAGGGTTTTGGCTTAAACCTAATTTAAAATAATTTAAACTAGGGTTTGGTATATAACAATTCCTTTTTATTTTACTTTTAGGGTTTTGAAAATGCAAGTGACATACGATAAAATAGAGGATGTCACACACACCTACCATCCTGCATGACCATGGCTGCATGGCTTTGCCATTTGCTGCTAACATGTTTCACTGCCTAGCCACGACTCAGTTGCCATTGCTCGCTGCCCTATCATCGTCATCACCAGCCGCAAGGCGCAAGACATAGTCAAAAACTAACGAGGGACCGATACGCAGGGGAAACATAAATCAATGTAGCACGAGACCAGGGATCCTGCTTCCTTTCTTACCATGTGCTATATGATGGATTGTGGGCTACTGGGCTCTTGTGTAGCTAACTACTGAGATGAGCACTGGCCTGATCCGCCTAGGGATGACAATCGGTACCCGAAACCCGATATCCAAATGGTATTTACTCTATTAGGGTACGGGTCTTGTATAATAATAATGCCCATAGGTATGATCATGGGGAAAAAGCTTCACCCATCAGGTATGCGGGTAGGTTACGTTCTACTGCCACCCATACCCGTTAATCCGTTTACCAGTGTAGCAAATGATAGGTCATAGCCTCTGGGTCAATCGGCAGCCCAATTAGGCACCATAGTCCACACCCAACGGAGGCATTCACTTCATTCACACTCACACCTTACCGTGTTAGCTGCTCACAATCCCTAACCCTAATCCAATCGAGGTGACAACTAGGCGAGACTATGAGAGATGGGACGGGAGGTGGCGGCGCCATCATAGATATAGGAGGAGACAACGTCCTCACATCGACGGGAGGCGGCGGCGCCCTCACAGAGGCGAGCCGAGTGGTGACCCGACCACAGCCGTCGCCAGCGCCATCACTCCAATGAGTGAGGCCATAAGGCTTGGTGGGTGTGGGTGATCCGATGGGAGAAAGGGACCCGACGGGGATGAGTATAGGGGAGAAGTTCTACATGTGGCCAGGTACGGGTAAATTAACGGGTGATTTTTCAGATAACGGGTATGGGTATGGGGTGCCAATACCCGACAGCTGGTATGTACCCGTTGCTATCTCTATAATCCGCTAGATGCTTGACATGCGATTTGGAGTTGAATGTTGGGCTTCTCCACACAAGATTAGGTCTCTATACATAATACAAAGGTGGTATTTTGTTTCTCCAATCCTGGGTTCCGATGCATACCAGACACCCCTCCTAGTTCCACCCATGTTCCTCTGTATATTTGTTGCGAATCAGCTTACCTTAGGTTTCTACTCATTGGGTCATTTCTAGTTGATGGTATTCTTCTTGAGTAACATGTGGTACCGCTGTTTAGACAATTGGGAATAATAAGAGAAAAATAGAACATTCGTATCTACAAGACTTAACTGACCCAAACATTATTATAAGCAAATTTAGTCATCATAGTTTAGGAGTTATTAATGACCTAATATTAGAACTTTGCTCAACCAATATTAATAGAAACATATGAAGTATAACAAAGGTGTTATTAAAGGTGAGGAAATGCTATACGTAATGGTTAAATCACGCACCAGTTTTCAAACCGATATCTAAAGGAGGTTCATAAGCTGGAATTGTTCTAGCCTAGACAAAATTACCACAACCTTTATAAATGGCGCACATGTGCATGGGATCTTAGATATCTAGTTGGTTGACTCTTGGTGCATGTGGAGAAAATATAAGTGATAAGCTGACTACGCGGCCTTGTAGATGATTGTGTCACTTCTATGTTTATGATGAATAATATATTATCATAGTTCATGGTGTAACTTCATCGGTAAATAAGTACGACTTGTTCATGTAACTCTTTTGTTATATGATGTTATATAAAACCTGTCCCTGATCTTATATCATAAGTTGAACAATTATGATTTTAAGATCACACATGCATTGGTTGATGATCAGGTTCCCAGATCATAAATATGGAGAATTGGATATATGAAATCAACGGTGTGGACATTTGTTAGAGAACAAGGATAGTTGGATAGACCTACTATGAGACACTGCTGAGATTGTTATCTAAAAGTGCCATCAACACTTCAGGGAGATTCAACATTGCAAGGTTGAGGACCCCTTGCAGTATGAAAAGGAGGAAGGTACTGATCACAGATTCTAGAACTTCTTTCATTGAGATTTCTATGATGCTGCCTTTGTTCGAAAGAAGAACCCAGTCATGAGAATGCAATTCATAGATTGGAAAGGAATGACACTGATCGACAATCCAGTCATTAATGAAGTGATCTCTGCCAACAATACCATGGGGTTAACCAACATCATGAGTTTCCAACATGACTGGAATGATGAAGTGATCTGCTAGTTTTATGCTACGCTGTATTTCACTGACGACATCTTCTGGTTCATGTGCGATGGAGTGTTTTACCACTTCACGAAGAAAGAGTTTGAAAATCACCTGAAGCTCTCCACCAGAATCAACATGGAGAAGATTCATAATATTGATGCTCTGAAGAATCATGAGTTGAACTTCCTGTATGATGGACCTATTCCCTCTAAGGCTGGAGCTACCGACGATATCAAGTCATTCTACCAAGTGCTCAATCGCCTTCTCCGCTAGACTCTCTCTCCCAAGGAAGGTGACGTCTCACGCGTCCTGTCATACTCTCGCAACCTCCTTTTGAAGATTGGATTGCATGAGAGTCCTTTTGATGTGCTGGATTTCATCTGGGTGAGATCAAAGTCAGTGCTTGTGATCCAAAGAGGAGCTGCCCTTATGCCCCGTTTCTGATGAGCATGATCATCCATGTCACTGGACTTAAATTTGTGATGGATGTGCAACACACCCCCTATCTTGTAACCACTCGCAAACTGGCTTCTCCTGGTGGTGCATCTGCAACCCCGCCCATGATAGAGCGGGCCCGTCTTCATCAAGGTCTAACCCGTCGTCCTCTGGTGGTTTCATCAAGAAGATGCTCACAACCATCTTTTGTACGTGCCGCAAAACTAATGATAGGATCAAGAACTCTATTGTGCGTCTTCGTGAGAATCGCAAACATATTAAAGACATCAAGCAACATCTTCGCTTGCCTATGTCGTCTGATGATTCCGAGTTTCCTGCCACCTCGGTTGATACCTACACTAGAAGGATGTTCGGGATTCCTCCATCCGGTGGCGGCAACGGCGATGATGAAGACGTCACTGGTGGTCATGGTGGTGATGGCTCCAGCAGCCGCGATCCGGAGTGGATTGAGTAGTCTCTTTTTGGCATCTTGATGCCAAAGGGGGAGAAAAGTGTATCTATCTACATTTATTTATCTATTCCTCTTAGATTACTCTGTGTGAAACTTGGATGCTTACTTATGTTTACGTGTAAAACTATGTTTTAAACTATGTTGTAAGACTATGTGTTGATCAATGTGTGGATGAATGTGGTGATGAACTGATGTAATGATAGTCGTTTAATTTACTTAATCCTTTTGTGTGATATATCCTATCATATTACATTTAGTACTTGTTGCCAAGATATAGGGGAGCTCTTGTTGTTATTCTTTGCATGATTTAGGTGGAGCTCTCAGCTATATTGTTGTTTAAATTTCTGTTATTTATAATCTCCTGTGAGCTATAATTGTTGTCATCAATACACCAAAAAGGGGGAGATTGAAAGTGCATCTAGGCCCCAAGTAGGTTTTGGTGATTTACGATTAATAATTATTGGGCTAATGCTTTTGATGATGAGATATACACAGGTTAAAAGTGGTGGCGTACCCCTCAAACTCTTATAGTTCGAAGATGGCATCAAGACTCTATTTAGTCGCAAATTGTAAATCTTTATTTCTTGAGTCTAGGCATGTCGTACTATAATGGGGATGCTACGAAGAAGCATATAAAGGTTCCTAAGTGCTCAAACTAGGTATCTCGAAGTTCGTGTGAGTTTTCTAGTCAAAATACCCTCTTACAGAACCTACCCCATTGGAACATCCGACGTGGGTCGAAACATCCGATGGTGGACCCAGTTTGCCCGCTACCAGCACAATCCAGAAAGCATCCCATCGGAACATCCGATGTACGTCGGAACATCCGATGTGGGTCGGAACATCCGATGCGGGATTCTCTGCAGCAACAGCCATGTTTCGAGATACCCTCTTTAAAGCTCTCCTCCACCACCTGCCAAAGGTTACACACTCTGATTGACTGAGGTTTTGAACCTTACAATCCTTTCTTCATCAGCTCTCAAGAACACAAGCCTTTCTCTCTCTTGTTCATCTTGTGAGATCTAGACTTAGAGAGATCAAGGCACCCAAAGTGCTCCACGAATTAGAGGCATCAAATTCCTGAGCACTTAGCGATTCCTAAACAACTCTCCGTCGTATTTGTTACTCTTGGAGGCTTGAAGGGCTCCTAGATGGCTTGGTGTCACCGGTGAGTCGCCGAGCTTTGTGTGGTGTGCCTTCGGAGTTTGTGAAGGTGTGATTCCGCCTCCGCAAAGAAAAGGATTCATCTAGTAAACACCGGTGAGTGCTGTTGTGCAACGCCGAGAGAGGATTAGGGTCTTTGTGATCCGGGCTTTATGCCTTCCCAACGATGAGTAGGATCTCCCTTCAAAGATGGTCGTGTGCTTCGTCTCAACCTTAAGTATCTATTCTACTATTGTTTTTGACATGTTCTGAATATTCTTGAGTTGATCTAAACTTGGTTTTGCGAGAAATCTATTTTTATTCAGGTTTACATCGATTCCAGATCAATCAGGATCAGAACATCCGACGTACATCGGAACATCCGACGTAGATCAAAACATCCGACGCAGATCAGAACATCGGACGCACGGTGTACTGGACCAGATCAGAACATCTGATCTACATCGAAACATCCGACGGGCTATTTACTGTTTTTGAGTGTTTACTTTCCGCAATTTTGCTTTATTGGCCTATTCACCCCCCTTTAGGTGGCATATAGATCCTTTCAATGAGACTTGCCTCTCCTCAATAACAGAAGAGATACCTCTAGGCTTCTCTGTGTGGATGGTTGAGGAAAGTCCATGGCCATGCCAATGAGATTAGAGAGTCACATTATGTTCATATATCAATTATATTTACGAGTAAAATAATCGAGCTATCGCAGGGGTGACACGTATCTTGCATTGAGCTTGACTGGTATCGTGCAGTAAAAGGATCAGTATGTTGTGTGTATCAAGATTCAGCCGATGTGATCATTCTATGCAGTCGGGGGTCAATATGAATAGCTACGTACCGCTGTTAATTTGTGGATTGGAAAGGTTTCTGGATCTTTTGCTTGACTTGCACATGAACCTAGAGGGTCACACACTTAAGAGGGTTGAGAAGTATTGTTGCATAATTGTCGATTGTGCAAGCAGTAGATTGTTAGGATTATGCCAAATAACAATCATGGGACACATATAATGTGGGCTCATTAATAGCACGAACCACATATGATGTGTGTATTCTAGACCACGTATGACGTGACCCTGAGATCCTATTGGGTCTTTAACATAGAGACCCACTATGAAACGCTATATAAAGCAGGAGTATGAGACACTTCCCTCTAGACCAAGCCATAGTTGTCATCTCCCTTGTCGGCACGCTGGTGCTAGCACACCATGTGTTAATGGATTCCAATCCCTATACATGTTGATAACGTAGATGCACTACGTTGTGGTGCAAGTCGAATTGAAATTGAGAAGGAGACAAAATATGCTCACAGACAGATTCTAGATGTGATTCTATTTCATCAATTCCTGTTGATTAAGAAAACATTTGGGTCGAGGCTGGATTTGTTGGAAAGCTTACCTCGTTAGCTCTCCAACGAGTGGTGGAACGTCGAAAATAGAGTCTGAATGCAGCCAGCGCATCCATTTGAAGACAAATTGCTTGGGGAGATCGCGAATCCCGGTAAGGCGGAGCTTGTCGCGAAGGTCTCCGTGATGCCCGGCGAGGACGTTGAATGCCACGGAGTGGGATGGCGTCGTGGGACGGCGCTGACCATTGAGGAGAAGGCGTTTGGCTCGGTGTGAACGATTACTTCCGTATGACTACGCGCAGGTCGATTGAAAACCGGCTTCATCGAATCGTCTTCCACTGCACTGCACATCATAAGGTAACAAGATTTATGATCACTTACTAGCAGAGTGTCATGGGTTTCCATTAGGGATGCAAATGGGTTGGCCCTAGAGCAACCTTTGGCCCTGCCTAGTTCATTTATTTGTACTAAGTAGATTAGAAATTAAGTTTTTAGTACAAACAAATGAACTAGAGAGGGCCAAAGGTGGCCCTAGGGTCGGCCCATTTGCATCCCTAGTTTCCATGGTAGAATTTTGATTATTTGCTAGTGTAGCATCTTCTCGTTCTCCTTCACACGCTACCACATCCCAACCATATCATGTTCAATGGTTCAACAACAGTGGTAAAATTAAGGTAACACAAACCGTGAGAGTGCCATTTTTCATTGGTTCGTACCATGTTGATGCTAATTTTGATGTGGTGCCTATTCAAGCATGTTCACTTTTATTAGGCCGACCTTGGGAATATGACACTAATACAACTCATCATGGTAAAAATAATACATACACTTCATACAAAAAGGAAAGAAAATCAGTTTGCTTAATATGATTCCATATGAAATGGTGCATTTAATAGGGAAAACTTGAAAATGAGAAGAAAGTGAACACCACAGAATCTGAAAATCAGCAAGTAGCTAAACTATTTTTCCACATAAGAAAGATAAGAATGTACCTGCTTCCAAGACCGAGGGAATTAAATGGAAGGGTGGTGTTTTTTTTGCCACAAAATCTGATCATGCTGAACCGTCATGATATGCTTTAATTTGTAAACAGACCTTGTTTTCATTTGGTGATATGTATGTCTTTTTTTCACTTACTGTTACTAACCTTTTGCAACAGTATGACGATGTATTCCTCGTTGAGGTGCCTTCGGGACTACCATCTATTCGAGGTATTGAGCATCATATTGACTTGATTCCTGAAGCGATGTTTTCGAACTGTGCTGCATATAGGACCAATCGAAAAGAGACTACGAAAATTCAATAACATGTCCAAGAGCTCTTGTAGCGTGGGTACATGCGACAAAGCCTTAATCCTTATGTTGTTCTTGTTCTTTTAGTTCCTAAGAAACACAATAGTTGGCGCATGTGTGTGGATTGTAGAGCCATTAACAATATTACAATAAGGTAGTGTCATCCTATTCCTAGGTTCGACGACATATTTGATGAGTTAAGTGGTTCTATTATCTTCTCAAAAGTTGACTTCGTGATTGGTACTGCCAAATTAAAATAATATTGGGCGATGAATGAAAAACTGCTTTTAAGACTAAGGTTGGTTTACATGAGTGGTTAGTTATGCCTTTCAGATGGACTAATGCGCCTACTACCTTCATACGTTTAATGAATGGGGTCATACTAATGCGATCTTATTTTGTCAATTCCCATTGATTCGGAAGGAATTTTGGGACAAAACTGGATGCGTTGAAAATATAATTTTGTTAGCTTTCCAACGAGTGGTAGATCGTAGAAAATGGGGTCCAGATGTGGTCGGGCATCCGTTTGAAGACAGACTACGCAGCAAGGTCGTGAATCCTGGCGAGCTCGTCAAGCTCGTCGACTACCTCCACGGCATGAAGTTCAACGACGACGCACCTCATGGATGATTACTGATCAGCGAGGAGGAGGCGATGGTATCACCATGAATGAGTACTTCTGTACGATTACGTGCATATCAGTGAAGCGGGTTCATCGAGTTGTCTTCCGCTTCACTGCACATTGTAAGGTAATCTCGATATATGGTCAATTTCTTGCAGGGTGTTCCTGGGTTTCCGTGGTATAATTTTTATTTGTTCCTAGCATAGCAATCCAGCATTTCTCATCAGTGGTATCAAAGCAGTCATGTTTAATTCTTGATCTAGATTGGTCGCATATGTGATATGTGGGTAGTAGATTGGATCTATTGCCATTGTAGCTAGTAGATTGGATCTACAATTTGTCAAAAAATGACATTATGCTGGCTGTGAATTGTGTGTTTCGTTGCTAGCCTAGCAATCCCGCGTTTCTCATCAGTGGAATTAGAGTCATCCTGTTTAATTTTTTATCAAGATTGGTCGCATATGTGATATGTGGGTAGTAGATTGGATCTATTTCCATTGTAGCTAGTAGATTGGATCTACAATTTGTCACAAGATGACATTATGGTGGCTGTGAATTGTGTGTTTCGTTGCTAGCGTAGCAATCCCGCGTTTCTCATCAGTGGTATCAGAGTCATCCTATTTAATTTTTGATCTAGATCTGTCGCATATGTGATATGCGTGTAGTAGATTGGATCTATTGCCATTGTAGCTAGTAGATTGGATCTACAATTTCTCATAAGATGACATTATGGTGACTGTGAATTGTGTGTTGATTTGATCTAATTCGGTCACACCGTGACGCCGTGCGGTTCATATGATGAACGTGCATACCATGTCATCGTGGCTGATTGAATTGATGTCGGCATAGTTGTTCTCCATGTAGCTGAAGGATTGGATAGAGAGAATCCATTTGATTAATGGAGATTAATCAGAGAATATGGTTTAACGGCTTGACTGATTAGATGTGATCAATTTGATCGTTGGTAATCCATTGATATGATCAACGAGACTCGACCGTACCATAGGCACCAAGGCCGGGTCATGTCTTGTGACTGGTCGGCAACATCAGTTGCTCGTGTGTATTCTTAGCTTAACCGAGGATCTTCGCATCGCCTGATGTGGAACAGCTTCTTGCTATGTGATCATGCCACCGGGCGCTCGTCATCGGTTGCCTCCGAGTATTTTTTGTGCGTGCACTTGGTGCAGGGATTGTTTTGCACTAGTTCGTGTGCGTGAGTCCGCTGCGCTGCATCCAACTTGCATGCATATTTGCATACGATGTTGTATAGTGCTGTTGTATGTGCATGTACGTTCATTATGCTAGATGGCTCATGGTTTATACTTTGCATGTGCATGCGGTCAAGTTGATTGGCTAATTTGATTAGCCTAGTCACTGGCCAGAACATGAAAGTGGGCATTGTGGTAATATGATAAACCTAATGCACTGCAGCCAGTTGCATCGGTGTGATGGCATGTGAATATGATTGATATCCAGAACAAGCGATGGCGTGTGAATAGGATTTGTGCACAGTTAAGCCTTAGGCTAGTTATTTATCCATGATCAATATGATTGGCTAGTGTAAAAGGGATTAGTAGTAATTGATCCTATAAAATATTTTTAGCCTGAGGATGTGAATAATATTCACGTTTTGAAAGGGTGTCCATAGGCAATGATACGTAAATCGAATTTCCATAGAGTTGATATGATTTATTTTATGGAATTTCTATGGGATCACAGCTGTGAATACGATTCATGATCCTATACGGGATGCCTCTTGGCCACTCATCAGAGAGCCCTATTGTACATTGGATTTGGGTCATAGAGCAGCAATATAGCCGTGTTGTCTGTGGTTCATGGGATTGGACGACAACGCTGGCACCGACTGCCGCGTGCATCGGTTGTCTAGTGAGTTTCCCCTACTGCCATGGTGCCTCGGCTGTTGGTTGGTGCTGTTGGTCTAATGAGTAGTTCGGTATTGTGTTAATATGATTAATCAAATTAAACTTTCACGGAAAAGATTGTGAATAGGATTCGCAGTTCAAACTTTGTCGGCCAATCTATTAGGTTGATGTGCTTAATGAGATATGCATTGGGTCGATGTGATTGGGTTGGAGCGGATTAATATGATTAATCTGATGAAATTTTCATGCACGCAATTGTGAATATGATTAACTCCGAGGAAATTGTTTCCACCACACAAATTAATTATGTGCCTTTTCATAATTGTTATGAGTTCACATTATTTGGTACAATTTGATTCTATACAGATGAATTTGAATAGTTGAACCCTAGCGTGTATGATGCATGTGTGGACTCTTAGTGAGGCTCAAGTATCAATTTGTGATACTTGACTAATATCAAGTAGATGGCTTGGTGGACTGGAATGGCCGCATTGTGATAATGATCACCATGTCTTGGATCATACTGGTGCACAGTTTAATAATGTATTTTCTGTGATGGTTTTCCTACTCCGCTATTCTTTTATAGAATAGATTTGCCTCAAAATATTGTGTCAGATTCCCTTTCAATAGTTGTAACTATTGTCTTGTACGTTGGCGGATAAGGTATTGACAAATCAAGAACGCCATCTTCGTCCTTGAACAGTAGGGTGAGTGTAGCCTAACCTGTGCATTCACACGCATAGTATTGCTTTACTTATCGAAGTTATCCAAATAGGATTTGGGACTTCAGTGTGTCAGGGTTGTTTTGTGCATTGGCGTATGCCACCCAACAAACAAGAGTCACATACGATGTGATTGACAATAAGTTGTTTACCTATGTCGCGGGTTGAAGTAGTATTGACAAATCATTATCCGAACTGCAGTGACTATGGATCTTGTCCCACCATGAGTCATTAGAGTGAATGTGATTTGGGTGGGAGTATCTTCATTAAATTGGTAACGGAGGTATGCAATGTAAACATAGTTTAATATTTGTTGATATACCTGATGCTTTATTTTTTAGCTATATCTTTGGTTTGAGAATCTTGATATGCTTGGTTATTGATATCAAATTTTGAGAACTATTCTCTAGTTATTAAAAGGAATATTTGAGTAGTACTTTAATGAATTAGCTTGAAATGCAATATGTACTTAAATAGTTTCTTGGATGCACCGTGATGATTTTCTTAATGTTGACTGTCTCATTCTTGCCACCATGGAATCTAAGCTTTTATGGCAATATGAAATCATGGATGTCTACAATTTGATTGTGGATTTGGAGGGCATGTTTGAGAAACAGACAAGGGCTAATGGATTTGGTCAGTATTTATTATGTGCATGCAAGTTAGCAAAAGATAATTCGATCGGGCATCATGTAGTCAATATGATTGATTACATTGCCTAGTAGAGAATTTTGATTTTCCCTTTAGCTAATGTTTAGCTATTTATGTGATTTTCGGCTGCTTGTTCATTCTGATAAATGAGCTTGGAGAAATCACTGGTCGAGATGCATGTGATGCATATAAGAATTGAAGAGCATTAAGATCAGCTTTAATCATGTGATGATGGTTTGAAAGACTGGTTGACATATGAATGAGGCCGAGTCATGTGTGCAAGGGAAAGGTCGAGTTCGACCTAAGTAGTGATCTAAGCTTGTGAAGTCAAAGATTTGCGCTACCCTGACACCACATGCTAAGATTTTGGAATAATAGCAAGGTGTAAGAGTTGTCTCGTTTGACGTTGACATGCTTTAAACATCCCAACCCAAAGGATCATTTTTGGAATTAAATAATTGTTATTGTATTCTTGGCATAAGCAAATTCAATATTTCTGCTTCTTTTTTGGTAGGAGATTGATTTGTCTTATGAGCATGCTCCATTAGTTAATGAATGTGTGTTATTAACCCTGAGGATGTTGTGCCATTGTTTTTCATTATTGATGTTACGGTATAGTTTAGAACTAATTTGTGCTCATTTAAATAAGGTTTCATCTAGTCACAAAAAAACATCATGGATGATATGGTTTGGAATTGTTCCGTATTGTTTTATCGAAGTTTGGAATGTGGGGCATGTGTAAAATGTCTAACGTATGATAAGCTCACGCTTGACTTAGATAAATATTTCTTTGTGAGGTACAAAGTGTTTGTACATATAGAGGGGTAAGAGTTACAAATTGTTTGTTTCTTGGAATGGTTTTATTTTGAAGAAATCGTTTCTTCCAAAATATTTAGTGGCAGTGTGGTATGACTCTGAATCATTCGGTAAGAGTTACAAATTGTTTACTCTTGTATCCTTCCCCTTTTGTAAGACTTTTCTTTTATAATGTAAGTGTCTTTCATTATCTGAGCTAAGCATATTTACACTAAGTGGGAATTGTGAATTATTAGAGCGGCTGATTCAGTTCATCTGGTTTCGAATCTGGGTTCATTCTCATATGCTTAGAATAGCCTAAGCACTAAACTTGGATCGCCGTCCTAGGATCCGGATAGGAGTGATCGGATTTAGTAGCAGACGTGGTGTCTAAGATTATCGCTGACTTGGTTTACACCCATTCCAACGTACTTTGTGATAGGTGGTGTCTGCCCTATCAATCCAAGATTTACCTCACGCGTAATCTAGTCCTTTAGGAATTGGATTAGTAGGACCCAATCAGGGGTGGTCATAACCATTCGGTGTTCTTAACTGATAACGGATAGTAGTTAATCAGCCGAGCTCCGACGAAGTTCTTAAAACAAACCTCCAAACTCATATCTGCTAGCTCAACCTGATAATTGATTGCACTATTAATGAACTTTATACTCTTCTTGTTGTCCTCCCAACTATCAGCCTAACTTATTTTTTTATACTCCTGTGTGTGTGTCACTGGTATTATTATCTTATTATTATTCTTACCCACGTTAACTAGCTGGCCGGTATCATAAGTAATAAGATATTAGAATTTTCCTTCTCCCTCGTTCCCAGTGGATTCGATACTCTGGAATACTCCCGGGTGCGTCCGCTTGCGGATTATTTCTAATAGCGTAAGAATCTCGACAAGTTTTCTGGCGCCGTTGATGGGAAACACAAGATAATTCAAAAGAAGAAAATATTTCCAAATATATATATAATATCTTTATTATTTAACATACCAGCCTAGCTTAACAGGCTTACCCCTGCTCTGTCTTTGTTTGGTGAAACTAGCAAAGCTGTGTATGACCGGATTCGACATTTCGAAAAACTTCCACAAAATCTAGAGTCACTCGTACGGAGGATGACACTGCGAGTCCTACATCCGTAAGTTCGAGTCTCTGACCTTCAAATACGTAAAAGCAATCCTTTGCTCTCTACCGAAACACCATCATCTCAGATGGCTACCGAGAAGACCATTCTCCAGTTCTCAGCCCTGTCTAGCACAAACGTCCCCATTGGACCTACCACTAATGTGGGCGACGGAGGCTTCGAATTGAAGCCGGCACTTATCAACATGGTTAAGGCTAGCCCTTTCTGTGGCAAGCAATCAGAGGATGCCAATGCACATCTCCAGCATTTCCTGGAGATCTGCAGCACTTTCACCATTAAAGGAGCACCTCTCGATGATGTCCGGCTACGCCTATTTCCATTCTCATTGGTTGGGAAGGCAAAACAATGGTTTTATGCTAATAAGGATGCAGTTTCAACTTGGGAGAAGTGCTGAATGCCTTCCTCACCAAATACCTTCTGTTGGGCAAGACCAATGCCCTCCAGAAAAAGATCTCTGGTTTCCAGCAAAACACCGACGAGTCCATTTTGGACACCTGGGGGCAACTGCAGGAGTACATACTAGCTTGCCCCCACCACGGGATGCAAGACTAGTTTATCATCCAAAGTTTTTACCATGGGCTTAACCGCATGGCCCGTGACCACCTTGATGCTGCCTCTGGCGGAGCTTTCTTCTCACTCAGTGTGAATGCCGCGCATACTCTCAATGAGAAGATTGTCTCAAGCAAAGGCTAAAGCGATGAACGCCTTCAGCTCCGCACATGAGGAGTTCAACAAATCGATAACATGGCTATGCTCGCGGCCAAGGTGTACCTTTTGGTGAAGAAGCTGGAATCACCACCGCAGACTATCCAGGCTCTTAAATGTCGCATGGCCTGCGAGGTTTGTGAGAATCTTGAGCACTCGGGAGACAACTACACCGAAATGAAACCTGAGGATGCCCACTTCATCAGCAATCGATTCCGTCCGCAATCGAACTACACTCTGGGATGGAACTCCAAGCCCAACTTCTAGTTCGATAACCGTCAACAAGGAGGTAATGCTAGTAGCTTTAGTCGTAATAAGTCAACTCTAGATGAATTTATGAATACTCAACAAAAGGTGAACGATAACATCAGTAGTAAGTTTCTTGCTAATGATAAATTTTTAGAGAGTATAGATTCAAAACTAGAGGGATTTTCAACTGCTATGCATAGCCAAATGAGTTTTAACAAAATACTATAAAGCCAAATAGCTCAATTGGCTGCTTCAATTCCTACTCCGGGAAAACTTTCGAGGCAACCGGAACCACACCCAAAGGAGAATGTTGGTGTGGTTGCGACTCGGTCGGGAAAAATGACTCGAGACCCACCGCATCCTAAACCTGCAGGAAGGAGCATGATACCCCCGACGAGATCCATGAAGACAAGGAAGGGTATGACAAGGAACCACATGACGAGCCACAAATCACGATGGGAGAAGATGCGGGGACTAGGACTTGCCCCGCAGAGTTCACGGATACACAAGTGCTACCCTTCCAGTGTCACCAACGCAGACGTGCAGTTCGGCAAGTTTGTCGAGGTAATCAAGCAATTATATGTCCATATTCCATTGCTAGATGCAATGCAGGTGCCAACATACGCAAAAGTACCTGAAGGACATCCTCAACAACAGGCATCCGTTGGCGACCGCGGAAGTCATTAAGTTGACCGAAGAGTGCAGCGCTGCAATCCTAAAAACTCTCCCTAAGAAAAAGAAGGACCCTGGTTATCCAACCATCTCGTGCTCCATTGATGCACAACACTTTGATCCTAAACTGTGCAGAGGAAAGCGGAGGTTATACTAAAACCTCAGGTGGATAGTCTTATTGCAACAATGAGAACTCTGCAACTATTGAACGAGCCTTTACTGCGTCCATATTGGAAGGAGATCAATAACAAAGGGGTGATAAGGTCCCAAATGAAGCGACATGCGGTTGAAAATTCGGAGCTACAAGTGAAGGTCGACGCCACTCGAAAATCTCGGACAAAACAAGTGTGGCGTAAGAAGAAATACAACCAGCCACAACAACAACTCTGGTTGCGGAAATTCTTTACGAAAAATGAGGTATGGAGACGGTCCGACTCGAGGACCACAAAAAATTTCGAGTCCTCACTGGGAGGTAAGCCGGAACTTATCTTTGCATTCATATTTATTTTCATGCATTTTCCACTACATATTTGACTTTTACCCTGCATTTACCATTCATATAAAAATAAAAAAAAGAAATTGAGGGGCCTGCCGACCCCACTTTTGCCGGTCGGCCCACTCTGGTCAGCTGGCCCATCTAGTCCGGCCGACCACCCCTTTCACCTCCACCTCACACTTCACTTCACACGAACTACTCTACATGCTTAGCAAGGTATCTAGCCACTCAAAGTACTGTAGATAGGTGGATTTTTGCTGCAACCTACATGCATTCGTCACCTATAAAACGAGGAGCCAACGGCTGAGATCGAATGCACATTCAGGCAGTGATTACATTATGTCATGTCTACCCTCTTCTCTCTTTGCATCAGATCATTAATCATTACATCCATGCTAACGACTTTGTGACTTAAACAAATAAATATTTTTGTGGAGGCAATTAAGTAAGCTCCGCAAGGGCTACTAATCTTTGGACGACTAACTACTAATTTTTGGACCGCTAACCTTTGATCTTCACTCTATATATCCTTCGGGTATTTGTGGCCTAACCCCTTTTGTAGAAATGTCGTGGTACGGCAAGATTGGTAGAACCCTGTCCATGGGTGCCATGGGCGTTTCTACATGAGATGTAGAGTCACTCCTGATAGACTAAATAGCTTTAACCGTGATGATTTCTGGTTAGCTATTTCAAGCAAGGAATACACAAATACACCCCACATGAATGAAATTCATAATCCTACTCTTCGACACAAGCACCATTGTCTTGCTATGGCAATTAATTATAGACATGATATGCTTACTGTGCGCCTGGATGAACTACAATACCTTTTTGCTATGGTCAATAAGAAACCCATAAATCCAACAGTAAACATGGTATTACACTGGATAGAGATGAAAAACTTGATAGGTGGCATAGATTGCACTTGTCTTGTCACCCACTTTATGGAAAGTTTGGAGGTTTTAGAGAGTGCCGAAGTGGCCTTCTTAGAGGAGTCATTCCCATTAGTTGGGAAGGACCACTTCACCCAAGGGCACGTTCTGAAGGTAGATGAGTTTGAAGCTCACTACACGAGATTTTCGAGGACCACAGTTGAGGTCTGTTTACCTAATCCAAGGCCTGGCCTCTACACCGCCCGGAATCTGACCCTCATCTTTAGTGCCTTAGAACTCCCGCATCATAGCATTTCTGGACCAGTAACCCATAGTCGTGCACGCCGCTAGCAGGAGTTTGAGCAGCACAATCAACTCGAATATAGCGAGCCCCACCATGATCCATGGATGGGAGCCGCCACACCACCTCACCAGTTTTACCCTAATGCCTGGTGGGATCAATGGAACCCACCTGCCGATGGGTAGGCACCACAATGATTCGAGGGATGGGGCACCCATCATCACGAAGCTGGGAGCTCTTGGCAACACGAAGCTGGAGGGTCCCAATACTAGCATGATCAAGGTCCCTCTAGGGAAGGGCTGTCATCAGCCCGATACCGTTCCTATTTTGAGCCCTTTGCACGAGATCTATGCACAGTAGGAGAGAGAGTGGACACATTAGTAGATGACATGGGCAACGTTCGTCAAACACTTGCCTGACAAACTGGGTACCATGAGGAGACGACAGAAAACCTTCAAGACAACACTGACGTGGTGATGACTGGTGTCAACGCTTTGACGGCTTGGTTCCAGCCAGTGTTAGCCTAAACGGTAAACGCTAAACAGTCGGTCACTCTTCGTTTAGCGAATAGTCGGACTACACGGCCGATTAAACGGGCCAAAAAACGGATTAAACGGGATTATACGGATTAAACGGCCTACACGGCCTACACAGTTGACTACTGAGTAGCGTTTAAACAGTGTGTAAACGGTCTAAACGGCCGTGTAGGCGAACAGTGGTTCCAGCACATGGGTTTTGACCCACCAGCTCAATAAGGTACGCCCGATCTACTCTCCCACTTGCTTTGTTGTTGCCACTGCTGTTGCTTCTACTGTTGTTGTTGCTACCTGAAGCCTTGCCAGATTACCCTGCCTTGCCCAGCCTTGACAGATTACCCTGCCTTGCCCCGCCTTACCTGTTACCCTGCCTTGCCCTATCTTACCTATCGTCCTGCCATAAAAATTGAGTTTGCTTAGTGGCACTTGTCATTTGCATGATTAAATAATAATAATAATAATAATAATAATAATAATAATAATAATAATAATAATAATAATAATAATAATAATAATAATAATAATGATAATAACAATAACAACAACAACAACAACAACAACAACAACAACAACAACAACAACAAATTCGATAATCATTTGCAAAAACTAAAAAGACCAAAAACATTTCTCTTCAAATAAAAAGTATAAATGTTGATTTTTGTCCAAGGAGATGATGAAAAATTGCTCTATCTTATTCTCTAAATACTGGGTTCACAATTTAGTACTCTTGTTTAGTTTAACATTTATTGGTATAAGTAGTGATTCTGCCTAGTCTTTATCCAGTGGGTGCTGACATTTTTAATCCAAGTCTAAATTGTTGTGAGATATGATAAACTAAGATTAGAGCTTAGTTGCTCATATCTCTAGTTAGAAAAGTCTCGAAAAGATTTTATTTTGAAAATATAAAAATACTTTGAGAAATGTTCCTTATTGGGATTTTCTTCCTACCAAAGCCAAAACTACTAAAAAAGATTAAAGCTTATAATTTAGCCGCTTATGGTTGTGTTGAGTTTGGTCAAAACTTGTGACCTTAAGGAGTAGTGACTCTTCAAAGCTGGTCATTTCTTTTCGCATATCCCTTTGATTGCTATCCTTATTCATATCTGGCAATGCTAAATTCCACCTTGGAATGAAGCATCCATTCCGTCAAGTATTCCTCCTCTTACCAAAATGAGCCAAAATCTTCGATATGTCCCCTTTATACATACCTATGCAGTCTATTCCATTTAAAACATCAAAAGAATTGTAAGTCGTCCCTTAATCTCTTTGAAAATTGAGAGGCTAAAAAAAGAGATAAAATTTGGGAGAAAATGATCTCCTCGGAAAAAAAAGAGAAGAGTTGATCTTAAACTCTGTGAAATTCTGTCTCTCCAAAAATATTTTTTAAAGAGAGATTTGCTCAAAATAAAGAAGTCATAAAGACTGTTTCATTAAACACATGATACAATGTGATAGACTCATTAGTATCTCACATCCTTTCACTTGTGTTCCTTCATTCCTTTGGTGTGAGTCCAGTCTCTCGCTCACCCTGAACATTATTTCGCTAATGACCGTAATGAGAAGCAGCATGATCTTCATTAGGTTTAATTTTTTACTTGACAACATTATACAGACTAAGTAGGACATTTCTAGCCCTACCTTGAGCTCCACATAAACCTTTAGAATATAGGGATTAGAATTGGCCTTAGGCCTTGGTAAATGTGGACTGCATGGGCCCCGGGTATCCTCTAGAAGGGGACGACTCAAGTCGGTTGATCAGGATCTACCACTCGGGTTACGTGTGGCTTGGGCGCCAAGGATGTTCCTGAGGATATCGTCAAACTCCATGTAATTAGGAGATCCATACTTGCATACCATGCATTGGTATAACCGAATTTGGTATCATGCACTAGTGCTACTGTGTAACTCTATCTCCCCCTGCACTATATAAAGGGAGGGGGTAGAGGCCATAGGCATATACGATCATACGCGATCACTAGATAGCTTATGCATCATCATCTTCTACAACCATAATCCCAGAGCACAGGAAGTAGGGTATTACCTCTGAGTTGAGGGCCTGAACCTGTATAAATCCCTGTCTTGTGCTACCATCTGGTTTGGATCTTGAGCGTGCCCCCGTACAAATTCATTGCCGACGGTGACCCCCGATCAGTCACCAGTCGACAGTAAAGATGAGTAAAATACCACTTGAGCGATTCGAGAGTACCAATAGAGGAAATAAAATTTTGAAATTTTTGAGACCTATTCTAAACAAGGGTAAGCTAACATTGCTCTATCTTGGTTGTTCTATTTTCCAACCGTCTAAGACAAGGTGACATTTTGGAAGCCCTACAGGTATAAGTACAAGGTTGGGATACACTTGTACGAGTTTATGTCAACAAATAATGAGAGTATTATATTGTGCACTTAATATTTATTGAATAATGATATTGATGCAATCCTGATCCACCGGGTCCAATTCTAATCTCTTTGCCTGAGGACGAGCAAAAGTTCAAGTTGGGGGGTGTGTTGGCAGTCGTTAAACTCCAATTTCATACGCTGACATACGCAACCTTTCCGGTGATTTTGGGGAAAATCAACATTTATACAGACATTTTATTTAAACTAATAAATTTTCACAAGTTTTGGTGAGTTTTTGTCCTTAGGAATAAAGTGGAGAAAAACCGGAGCTGAACCGGACATAGAAGCCGGTCGGCAGACCCATCCTTGGCCGACCGACCTAGCCTTTGCACTCAACCTACTCCATCTTCTCCGAGTTGCCAAGAAACGCATCAAGGATTAATCTCAAGCCTCCATACGCGTTGGTTTGATCAAATGGCTGCAGTTCCTTCACACTTGGTTCACTTGGCTCGCAAGGAAGTCAGTTTCCTCGACTCTAGCTATCAAAACCGATGTGGGGGATTGACCTACACCATAAAAGAGGTATCCCAGGCGAATTCGAGGGCCGGGATCGACTGAAGGTGGGTTAGCCGACCCACCTTGGCCGGGCGACCCCCTTGGATCCCCTCTCAGATTCCCCTTCAGCTAGTGTGGAGGTGAGACATGTCCCATGGCATGGAAGCTCCCCGTTGGTTGCGGATGGCTATAAAAGGACCCCCTCACCTCACTTGATACAACACACAACACATCCCTCTCATTTGGAGTCACTCTTCGGTCTTCACTTGTTAGAGTAGTTAGTTTGGGAGTTAGAGTTGAGTCGAGCTGAAGCTCGAAGTTCTAGAATTGTCTTCGAAAATTCGGGTAATAGCTCTCTATCCTTTCCCTTTTGTAAGACTTTGCTTTTATAATATAAGTGTCTTTCATAATCTGAGCTGAGCATATTTACACTAAGTGGGAAGTGTGAATTATTAGAGTGGTTAATTAAGTTCATCTGGTTCCGAGTCTAGGTTCATTCTCATATGCTTATAATATCCTAAGTATTAAACTTGGACTGCCTTCCTAGGATTCGGGGTGGAGTGATTTGATTTAGTAGCAGATGTGGTGTATGAGATTATCTCTGACTTGGTTTACACCCATTCCAACGTACTTTGTGGTAGGTGGTAGGCGGTGACAGCCCTATCCATCGAGATTTATCTCACGCGTAATCCACTGCGTTAGGAATTGGACCAGTAGGGCCATGTTCTTAACTAATAGCGGGTGGTAGTGAATCGGCCGAGCTCCGACGAAGTTCTTAAAAAAACCTCCAAACTCATATCTGCTAGCTAAACCTGATAATTGATTGCACTACTACGAAACTATATACTATTCTAGTTGTGCTTACAACTATGTGCCTAACTTATCTTTTTATACTCCTGTGTGCATCATCGGTCTTATTATCTTATTATTATTCTTAACCCCGTTAACAAGCTGGCTGGTATCTTAAATAATATAGATTTTAGAATTATTCTTCTCCCTCATTCCCTGTGGATTCGATACTCTGGAATACTCCCAGGTGAAAACTACAAGCGATATATGTCCGCTTGCGGATTATTTCTAATAGCGTAAGAATCGCCAACGAAGACCTAACTTAGAATGTGTCTTCAGACGGCCTAAAGGTTTTGTTGATTCATAAAGGGCTAGAGTATGCACGTTTCTGAAACAAACTTATAAGAGTTGAATTTTTGTTTTGATGAAAAGTCAAATTGTTTGGCTATTGTTCATCAAGGACAAGTGGGAGTGCATAGATTTTCTTGATCCTATATATGTATGACATATTATTGATCGGAAATAATATTTCATGAATCTGCCACATCTTGATTAAGAATTGTTATCGATAAAAGACTTTGGGATAGATTGAAAACTTTGGCATAATTCTCTATGGAGATAGATCTCAAACGCTAATTAGATTAGGCCTATATGTTGACATAGTGTTGAATGGTTTAATCAGGAATTGTTCCCGTGTATATCATATTGGATAGTAAGAGTCGGTATTTTGGTACTTGTTGAGCTTGATAATTGTCAAAGACGGGGTTTTCACGCTTAGCTCATTAAGGTGAATGTCACTGAAAAATGTAGATATCAGTAGAATCTGGGTGAATGTTACTGGATATTATTAAGAAACATTCTATGATACTTATGAAGCATAGTGAATGTGTTCTTTTAAGGTGAGGAAATGTGGCATGAAATGGTTACATCGCTCAATAGTTTTCAAAACCGATACTTAATGGAGGTTCGAAGCTGAAAAGGGTTGCAACCTAGACAAATATTACCACAACCTTTATGAAAGGCGTACATGAGTATTAGATATTGGATAATCCGGTTGTTAAGCTTAGGGCACGAGGATAAAATATAAGTGATGATCCAATTAGGCTGTCTTGGAGATGACGTTCTCACTTCTATGTTTATAAGGGATAATTTGTTATCTAGTTACTTGAATAGCATTATGGTATTGTTCAACAAGTATGACTTGTTCATGGAACTATTTTATTATATGATGTTATTTTAAACAGATCCCTGATCATATCATAACATTGACCATTATGATCCTAAGATCAGCACATGTATTGATGGATGATCATGTTCCTGGATCATTGATATGGACACACGTTGGAGAACATGGGTTGTTGGACAGACTCACTTCCGAGACACTATGAGATTTCTATTTATAAAACTACCATCAGCATATAGTCTAGAGTGTTACACCTATATGGTCCTAAGACCTGTGATCGTTATGGATGCCCAGCATGTGAACTTGATACTATGGTGTCATCAAACGCTACATCGTAACTGGGTAGTTATCAAGGTGATTACTCGGTATGCCACAAAACATAGCCAGGGTGTGATTGTCAAGATGGAATGCTAATCGATGCGAATCTGGGAAGGAGATGAAATCTGCTTGCAGACAGATTCTGGACGCGATCTTATTTCATTGACTTTTGGTGATACGCAAGGAATTTTTGGACAAGACTGAATGCATTCAAAAGATAATTTCGTTAGCTTTCCAACGAGAGGTAGAACATCGAAAATGGAGTACGGATGTGCGCAGGGCATCCGTTCGAACACTCACTACGTAAGAAGGTCGCAAATCCTGGCGAGCTCGTGAAGCTCGTCAACGACCTCCACGGCGTGGAGTTCGGCCACGGCGCACCTCGTGGAGGATTACTGATCAGAGAGGAGGAGGCGACAGGATCGCTATGAACGACTATTTATATATGACTACGTGCTGATCGGTGAACCGGCTTCATCGACTCGTGTTCCGCTTCACTGCACATCGTAAGGTAATCTCGATCTATGGTGAATTACTTCCAGGGTGTTCGTGGGTTTCTATAGAAGAATTTTGATTCTTTGCTAGCATAGAAATCTCACATTGCTCATCAATAATAAATGATAATGCCTAAAAATTTGAGTTGCCTGCATATTTCGGATTTAGTATCACGTTAAACGTTTCATATTTGTGGCCATATTTGAGAGAAGAGGAACTTGAGCCGAGGACAACTCTAATTGAAGAGGGGGAAGATGATGAGGCCATCACACCTAACGATGTGTTCGTTCTTCCAACACCCGTTATGCAAAAACAAATCACCAGGTGTGCTCGTTTTGTTGTAAATGAGAGAATATTGTAAAGAGCGAGTTACTACCTAATATTGTTGTGTTTGTACTCAAGAATCATGGTGTTCATCAGCGAGAAACCAAGTCTACCGCGAGTTGGAGTCCAAGTTGGTCACGGTGGAGCAGCTTGTCTTCAAACGGGTGTAGCCGATTAGGAAGTTCAAATACATTATGGAGAAGCCCTTGACGAGACATTTCCAACATAACTAGTCCCACGTCCCAATTTTTTGAAGTCAATCACAATTGTCGAAACAAATAGCGACTAGATTCTATTGGGCGTTCGGTGCAACGCCACCTGTATAATGGGCCTCTACCAGTATATCCCAAGAAGGGGTGCACCCTAAACCCTAGCTGCCACCCCTCTCACGCGTTAAAACCTTGTAGCCATTATTGTTTGAATTGGATTTTGCTTAGATAATTATGTCGTCGCAGCATCGCCGTCTTTCGGTTTGTTGAACCCCGACTCTTCGTGATCTTAATACAAACTTGCAATTCGAGATTGCTTTTTCTTCGTTCTTTATTGAGTTTTTGGATTCGCTTGCTGGGACAAACTTTCTTGGTGACGTCAACCGCGTATTGGCATGGTTGATAACAAACGGAGCAGTGACGTAGCGATCGCAGGCTTAGATCGATTTTGGTCGAATGTCGGATCATCAATGTCGATTCTCCACCGATCCAGAAACCTTATACCTGTCGGAAGATCGGGACCCCGTACCTCATTACTATGACTGGCAGTTGTCAGCACTGGTGGTTTTTCCAAGGGTTTGTGTCCTGACCCCAGTACTTGTAATGCGAATCCGGCACCAGAAGTCGATACTAATCCCAATCTATTATCTCGTGATGGACAATACGGTGGAATCATCGCAGTACATTTAATTAAAGTGAAATACCATTAAATAGTAGCATTTTTATTACAAAAGGAACTGGCATACCAGTTTGAATAGTCCATGAGGGATTAAATAACAAGTATGGAGAACATCAAAGTAGCCAAATTAAGTAACTATGATAAGTTCCAAGGCATATACCCGGACATCTTTACTAGTTTTGCGCACCCCCGTTAGGGCCCTCCTGGTCCTGACCGAGATCTGTATAAATCCCAGCCTAATCTAGTCAGGTTAATTTATAAAAGGGGGGTGAATCTACGAGTGCAAACCTCCCGCCCCGTCCATAACCGTGGACACGGCTATCATGATAGTTTTGACTCTGTAGAGTGCGTACAAGTTCCCCCACAAATCCCATCTCATCCACTAGGAGAAACGATACAAGACGTTTCTAGCCTACTACACCCACCACTTCACCTGCCCTTTCTTTTGGAATCCTCGGCCCCGCCGGTGTCCACCGCGGTAGGGCGCCTACTACTTCTGGACACCACCCGTGGGTCGTTCCCCAATTAAGCCATTTGATCTCAGAGACGCAACTACTCCTCAGGGGAGATTGCAAGCTCCCCCTAGGGCAGTAGTAACGAAACGTAACCTGCTTGGTTGGATTCCCAGTCTTTAGAGGGCAAGTGTTACATCCCCATTTTCAAAACCTAAAAGATCATGGCATCATTATTTCATGTGCATGAGTTTTGAAAAATTAATTAATTTGAAAATGTGAATGTGACCTTCTAAAGGCTAAATTAAATTCAATATTTTTAATTTGAAATTAATTATAGTAAATGTCAAAGTAAAATTTTAGTAAAAATAAATAATTTGATTTTGAAATTTTAAAAATCAGTATTTTCAAAAGACAAAGGAATAATTTGGTAATTAATATTGTAGTTTTAATATAAAGAATGTTTAATATTAAATTTAAAAATAATATTTTGTGTTTCAAAATGATCATTCAAAATTTATATTTGATAATAAATGGTTTGATTTGGGTTTGATAAAAATATAATTAATTTAAATCAAAATTTGGAAATCTTTGTATTATTTTAGCAAAAATTAGATTTAATCAATTTGTATTTGAATTTTATATCAGAAATTTGAAACTTAATTTTAAATCCATCACTATGGCAGTGGGCCCTTCCCATTCTCTTTTTATTTTTCTATTTTTCTTTTCCCTTTTCCCTTTTCTTTTTCTCCTTTTCCTTTTTCTTCTTTTCTTCTTCTCCTCTTTTTGTTTTTCTTTTCTCCTCCCTTGTCTTCTTCCTTGCCTGGTCGCTGCGCCACCCTTGACGTGCGCCACCCCTCTTCTCCGGCTAGCTCATCGCCGCCGGCCATGTCCGCCCCCTCTGGAAGCTCCCCGAAGCCGCTGGCCCTACCCACTTGCGTCGTGGACCCCGCCGCCATACCCCGTCGTCGGCGTGCAATCCGCGCCATGATGCCCACAGCTTTGTCCTCTTGCAATGCAACTTGCTTGCTGTCGACCCCACCACTATCGGCCCAAGCTTGCTCGCCGTAGCCTATAAATTCCAACGACGTCGTCGCGTCCCTCCTCCATTCTACCTCTCTGCCATTCGCTTCGCCTCCGCGCCGTGTGTCCTCTCCGACCGAAGCATCCTCATGCCACCGAACCTCACCGAGCCGCCTTAGCTCCAATCCGTGCCACCCCAAGCTCCCCTTCACCTCCCCGTAGCTCGCCGTATCACCAAAACCGCTCCTCCCGCCGCCGGTGAGCCTCGCCGCCGCAAGCCTCGCCCCCATTCGCTCCGGTCCGCCGCTAGCTTGCCGCTGGCAATTTCCCGAGCCATAGACTCCTCCCCTAGCTTCCCGTCAGCTTCCCCTCCCTTCCCCTCATTGTCCCCCACTGGAGCACCTCGCCGTCGCCAGATTACGCCATCGCGAGCCTCCTCCGCCAAGCCACCTCTGTGTGGCCGACAGTGAGCCCGCCTTGTCGGCGCCCTCGGCCGGGCGCTGCACACTGGTCAGGCCTTAGAGTGCCGAGCCGAACCAGTCACGATCTTGCAGCAGACCAGGCGAGCCAGCCACGGCGACCCTCCAGTAGCCAGTGGACCGCCAAGCCAAGACCGCCCAAGTCGCCTCCTCCCCCCCCCACAAGACGATGCTCTGGGCAGCGTGGTTGGCCGGCGCATGGTCGTTTTTCATTTTATTTATTTCCATGACGGTTTATAATTTTATATCTTTTACAAAATAGCTCCAAATTCAGTGAAATAAGCTCTAAAAATTCATAAAATGCACACTTTAATTTAAAAATATCATTTCCACCATTTTCATCCATATTTTGGTATGTGCATTTATGTGTGTGTTTTATCTGTTTGCGCTAGATCTGAATGCCTACGCAGTTGGAACCGAAGATCTGTCTAGACGTCTGGAAGACCGCATTTACGGCAAGTCATTGTTGACTTTTTCCCTACAATATTTTTTTATCATATTATATTCCTAAATGATTTACTAGATTTTCTAAGTGCATATTATATTGAAACGTAAAAATGCTAGTTCATTAGGCTGCTTAGCTAAATGCTCAGAAAATTTATTATTATCGTATAAACCTGATCCTTGTCAACCCTAGGAATATATAACTTGTTTATTGCCATTTCATTGGTTAGTTAATCGTTAAATGCTTAGCCCTGCTATTTATTGATTATAGTCGTCACTGTTATTTCATGTGAACTGTAATGTTTCAAATGTGTGATTTAAAGGCAGTTGACGCTGCCGTGTTTGATAAAATGGGACTATTGGGTACAATAGTTGGTATTGTAAAAGGGAAATTATTTTCCCAAAACCCTGGTTTGGGTGGATGGTTGTATGGACTGGTGCAGTACGCATGAGATTTGGGCCCAGTGTGGGAACCACCCAAATCCTTTAGGACCGAGTCCTTGAGGTAGACAAACTAAGTTCAACAGTGCGACCACGAGTGCTGGTATGGGTAGGCCCTGGTTGAGCACCCTACAAGTTCTTAGTTTGGGCATCTCACTTGGTGGAATAGGGAGCGTAGAATCCGTAGCACACGGTGTCACGCAAACTATGAACCTATTGGAGCAAGAAGGGGCCACTGGCAACTGAGTACCAGTCCAGAGGTGGAATCCTTAGCGGAGATGCCTAAGCTAGGAATGAGTTGGTTAAAAACCTTGTGGTGGTTTACTTTGTAAATTGGCACTCGTGGGTAAAGCGTGCAACCTCTGCAGAGTGTAGAACTGTCTAGACAGCCGTGCCCACGGTCAAAGGCGGGCGATGGAGCGCTGCCTGATGGTAGTTTTTTACACTTTTGTTTTTAAAATGATGTTTTAAAGTGAAAACACGGCAGGACGTCGTGAGATTTGATTTGGGCCTTCGCAGCAGGACGCTGTGGGGTGACTGTTATTGCATGGCAGGGGCCATGAGTTGACAGTGCAGTTAGCCCTGAGATATTTAGATTGACATGGCAGGTGCCATGAGCTTATGAGGTTGACATGGCAGGACGCCATGAGACTTTTGTTTGACTCGGCAGGTAGCCTTGAGTTCTGTTACGACATGGCAGGTAGCCATGAGTTGACCTTGGTGGGTTAAAACCAGCAGTAGCCGGAGTTTCAAAAGAAAAGGGATTTGTTTTACTATTCTTAAGTCTTTTTGGAAATTCCAAAGATACAGGAAAAATTTACAAAGTTGTATTTCCGTAAATAAAACCCTAATCCATCCTTTGCTAAAGTCCTCAAATGCATATGTCAATTTGGATTGCGAGTATTTGCACATATACTCACCCTCGCATTCACTTGCGGGGCTGCTCATTCCAACGAGCAGGTTCGGAGCCTCAGAATTGTTACTCGGACGACGTTGAGACTGAAGACGATGGCTTTGCCGATGGTGTTCAGGACGTGGATTTCTCCGACGCCTAGGATCACTACTACAGCCTTGCCTATGGGATCGTGTTGGATTTTCCTTTTTTGTTCTTTTATGTACCCATGCTTCCGCAGTGGTATGGCCTACGTGCCAGCCTTTTGTATTATGAGCCTTAACGGCCGCACTCTGATGTAATATTCAATGTTTTAATAAGAATGGTCATGATCCAAGTTCGAAATCATGTGTACTAGCTCTTGATCCGAGGACTAGTCAAGAAGGCATGTATGGATTCGACTTCTTCAGATGGTCCCGACAGCAAGAATGTGAGAAATGCCCCACCTGCTTGCACTTGAAATAGGTGAGCCCGGTGGTGTTTTCACCTGTATTCTTATTCTGACCCTGCTGGTTGCCTCCAGTTTGGGGTCCTTGCCTGGCTGGCTGCTGATTTACCAACCCCTGACCTGGTGCCGGCGGTCGTGGTGCGAACGTCCCTTGACCCAGTGCTTGCGATCGAGGCGCAAAGCTAAACCTTGTCCTCCCGGACGATGATGATGATGGTGACCCTGGTGGTGGTGGTGCTGGTGCTGATGGTGATGGTGGTTCACATCATGGAACCGGGAGCGAATATGGCTTCCCCCCTGAGGCTAGAACTTGGGCTTCCTCTTCTGATGCTCCATACTTCTACGATGGGCTTCCTCATAGATGATTGCCCGCTCTGTCACATCTCGAACGTGGTGCATTTGAGTGGTAGCACTTGCTCGCGGATCCCAGGGTCCATTCCCTTGGTGAACCTCCATACCTTGGCCTTCTTAGTGGGAATCGCCTCGCTTGAATAGCTAGATAGTTCAACAAACATGTCGATGTACTTAGCCACCGACATATTACCTTGACGCGAGCTTTCAAACTCACGCCTCTTCTCATCTTGCATGCTTTGGGGTATGTACACACCCTTGATCTCCTCCTTGAACTCCGCCCATGTCAGTGCGCCGTGATTAGGGTGGGTGGAGCAGTATGTTTCCAACCAGTGCGCGGCACTATTCTTGATCATATGGGTGGCATACTTCACTTGGTCAACCTCTGGAACAGTGACCATGTCCAGCTTTTTCTTCACATCCCAATCTTCGGCCTCCACTGGATTACGAACTCCATTGAAGATGGTGGTTCAGGTGCTCATGAAGTCCTTGAACCTAGCCTGAGGCTGATGCTGGTATGCGTGTGCTTGGGCAATGGCTAGGGCTGGTACCAATTGCTGTTGCTACAAGTTGGTCAGGCGATCCACTATCAAGTTGAGGGCATGCATAAGTACACGGTCTTGCTGCTGAGCGAGTGGTGGGGTTTGTTGCTGGTTCGCTTGCGGTGGGGCATGCTGCGGTGGAGCAAATTGCTGAGGTGGTGGTGGTGGGGGTGGTTGCTGCTAAGCTTGCTGCGGGTTCTGCTGCTGGGCAAGAACTTGAGCCACAACCAAAGCGGTGGCCTGGGCGGCGATAGCGTTGACATCAATAATATGTGGTGGCTGGGGCAGCTCTTCTTTTTCCTCCACAATGTGGGTGTTGACTATGGCACTCTCGCTATCGTTGGTGTTGTCGTTGCGTGGTGCGGGGCCATAAACATCGCGAAGGGCAGCATCATGAGCAGTCCTCTTGAGCGGCATCTGTGGATTAAGGTAAGATTAGCTACTGGGGAGATTGTGACTTTAATAAATTAAAAATACTTCGAAATATTGTTTTTCCACACATTACAAAGATCCAAGCAAATAAACTCCAGCATGCCGTATCCTTTGCATACACAAGTGTAGACGATTATTCCAAAACAACCCACTCAATCATGGTTTATGATCACACTTGGTAAATTATTTATTTTTATTATTAGCGTTGTTATTATCAACTACTTAATCCTTCATTCATAGGAAGTAATAAGTGGGTTTAAAAGTTTATTTAAATTTTTGAAAGAACCTTAATCTACACGAAAAATCTTATTCTACAATATTTGGGAGTTGATGTCGTCTTTGATCGGGTACATCACCTTGGTCCTCTTTGTTGTCATTCATGCACTCTTGAGATCGTTGCGGAGATGACGTCGATTCAATAACTTAAACATTCCACAATCACCACAAATTTAAATAACAAGACCGTAACAATAAAGTAGGTAATAGGTAGCCGTATCACAATGAGAAATCTAACTCGATACGGTCAACCTCAACAATTGTTTCAAGATACGAGCTGGAGTAACTAAATAACAAGGTAACATAGTTCCAACAAGTGAACAAAAGATTGAGTAGTGATAACGATAGCCTAGGCCTTAGCCTTGATATGAGTGCGGGGATCCATCTGATGCTCAGCGGACTTGACCTCCTCCTCCCACTGGCTCTTCTCCTCGGCGAATTGGCGCTTTGCGTCCTCGAACTGAGACTTCTCCTCAAAATCCTGCTTCTAGTGAAGGAAGCTCGCCTTGTCGCTTCATTGTACTGAATCATGTGACCGTTGATCTCAGTGGTTCGATGGTCATCCTCTTCCTTGATCTCCTTCATATCCTTAGCGAACTTCGCTTTCTGCTTGCGCAGCTCACTCTCCTCCACGTCTATCTCATCCCTCCAGTTGAGGATGGTCTCGTACTCCTCCTCCAGCTGTCTATCCTTATCCCGATACTGCTTGACTTTCTCCTCAAGCATCTTCCTCAACGTGGTTACCCTTTCCTTCTCATGGTCTATCGCCTCATCCTTCTCGCCCATCTCAATGGCGGTCAGCTCCAGATCTTCCTCCCTCTGGTTAAACCGCCATTCTGTCTTACGGAGGACGATAGTGCGATGCTTGTATTCATCCTTGTTGCTCTTCTCCTCCTCCAGCAAGTTTCCCATTGTGTTCTTGTGGCTCTCGGCGTCGGCATCCTTGCAAATGTAGAGGCGGTCCAGGGCCTTCAAGTAGAGAAGTGCGGTGGTCAACACCGACGACTCCTCCCCATGAGTGGAGGCCACATCGCTGGGCTCATCAGCAGGAGCGTTGACACGCCGAGTGGGAAGGTAGCGGTACGGCGTGTCCATCAGTCGGGCCCGGTTGGTCTCCGCTATGTGCAGGATAGCGGTCCTGGCTGCCTCCTGTCGACCGATCACTTCGTCCTCGTTGAAGCTCGTGAACACCAAGGATGCCCCCTCCTCCTCAGAGCGCTTGGGCGGAATATCCAGTTCGATCCTCCACTGAGGGCATTGCCTCAGTGTCACAAAATCACACTAGTAGGCAGATACGGATGTGGGATACTCCAAGAAACCCAGCAAATCATTAAGGGTATCCTCCATTCCTCCCTCATCGGTAGCAGTGGTAGTCTTCTGCGAGGCCATCTAGAACAAGGAAGTGGAAACGCCGGTTAGAACAATGGTGAGAGAATCTGAGAGTAATCAATGCATAAAATAGATAAATAAGGTTTTTAAATTAATTTTGAAATGGTTCAAGATTCCTAGGTTTTTCTAGCTAAGACGTCCTAGGGTCAACCCCGCTCAGATACCAACTTTGTCGTGACCCCATTACTCGTAATGGGAATCCGGCACCACGAGGCGATACTAATCCCAGTTTAGTATCTCGTGATGGACAATACGGTGGAATCATCGTAGTACTTTTAATTAAAGTGAAATACCATTGAACAGTAGCATTTTTATTACAAAAGGAACTGGCATACCAGTTTGAATAGTCCATGAGGGATTAAATAACAAGTATTGAGAACATTAGAGTAGCCAAATTAAGTAACAACGATAAGTTCCAAGGCATCTACCTGGACAACTTTACTAGTCTTATAAGACTTCGTCGAGGCCCTCCCCAGTCTGACCGAGATCTCAGATAAATATGTCATAAGAAATTTAATGAGTACGCGGCTACCAAGTAAGCAATCCTTAAGTATGAGTGCAGGGACAAGTGTGGGGTTTAGGTTATTTTACCCAAAACCTATTTCTAGTCAAATTTTAGTTAAGTGAATGCATGATCATTGATAAAAGCTCACACTTTCAATGGAATGTGCATCTCGCACCAGGCCAATCCCAGCCTAATCTAGTCAGGTTAATTTACAAAAAAGGGGTGAATCTACGAGTGCAAACCTACCGCCCCGTCCATAACCATGGACACGGGCTATCATGATAGTTTTAACTCTGCAATGTGTGTACAAGTTTTCTCACAAGCCCCGTCTCATCCACTAGGAGAAACGATAGAAGACTTTTCCAGCCTACTACGCCCACCACATCACCTGCCCTTTCTTTTGGTTTCCTCGGCCCCACCAGTGTCAGCTGCGGTAGGGCGCCTACTACTTCTGGACACCACCCGTGGGTCATTCCCCAATTAAGCCATTCGGTCTCAAGGACGCACCTACCCCTCAGTAGAGATTACAAGCCTCCTCCTAGGGAAGCAGTGACGAAACGTAACCGGACAGCCTACGAGCAAGCGGTTATTGGGTTTCGTATTGTACTAAGCCAAGGCCGAAGGCACAAGTGGCTGTATGGTATGGTTTGGTCTAGTAGTACATAAGCTTGGGTCCTTATTAGAGGAGACCCTCAAAACTCCACCACATTCCCGGAATCAACACTGTCGGGTCTCCCCTTAACATCTACACTAGTTTTAGTTGTTTAGGTTTCCTCCCAAAAACACCACTATGAAGCATAAGCCTCACAAGGCACATTTTATAATGAATTCCCAATGTAAACCTACACAACTATGCAAGGATAGGCTAAAGGAAAGTACAATGGTTTAGCAAGGGTGACTAGGGCACATTAATCAAACATTAATATGTCTTGTTGCTCACGCCTAATTTTCATGCATGCAAATAGTTCCAACAGTAAGCAACGATGAATTAAATTATAAAATTAGGAGAGAAACATGTAACTAAACTTGCCTTCGAAGAAATCCACACTCTCCGGGTCCCACACCTGTTTTGGGCAACAATCAGCACAACAGTCGCAACCCCCGTCTATACGGACAACGAACAAATAACACAACAGCAAAATTAGTACAGATAAAATAATTAATTCATATACAAAAAAATTCTAGGATTAAAATTTAATTTTAGGCTCTAAAATCATCTAATTTTGAGTTATGGAGCTCCCTAAACAATTTGGAGGATGTTTCGGGTTAAATAGAAAAATCCCCGGAAAAAGAAAAACCCAAATAACCGTAATTGGGCCGAACCGGAGAATCCGACCCATCTCCCTCTCTCCCTCGCTCGCGTTCCTAGCCCAGCACGGCCCGGTCCGGTGCGGTGCGGGGCAGCGGCTGACAGGTGGGGCCTAGTGGACAGGAGTGATTGCGTGTGTGCTGACGTGGCAACAACGTGGCATGACACGTGGCAGTGGGTGGGTCATGGATGGTGACGTGGCATGACACGTGGCCGCTGACGTGGCATGCCACATGGCAGTCGAGAAGGATTATGGTGCTGACGTGGCACGACATGTGGCTTGACACGTGTCACGCCACGTGGGTGTTGGTCCGACGCGGCGCTGACGTGGCCGGTGAACCCCATGGGTCAGTGACCACGACGCAATCACCACGCGTGCATGTCGCAGGTGTTGCCATACATAACGCGTGGAATAGTGTGCGACAAGGCCGTGACTGGCATGCGGGGCCCACGGCTTGGCCAGGCCCGCATGTTACTCGGCATGTGGTAAACAAGGCGGCGCCGGAGTAAGCGGTGGGTCCCACGCGGGACACGCGTCACGACGCTACTGGGGACGGCGATAGCGACGGGTCCCACGTGACACGTGTCGACGCACGCGGTGGCGAGCCCGACCGAGCACGTGTCCGCAGCGCGATTGGTGGCGTTCTTAAACACGGTCCGGCGACGCGGAAGTGGTCTCTTGGGGCGTGCGTCGCCTTGGCCTTGATCTTGACGACAACCAGAAGCGACATGGCGGCTCTTGGTTGCGCGCGCGATTCGCACCGGCGGTGGGAATGGCGAGGTTCGTCGGCGGCCGTGGGAAACCTAAACTTCGGTTAGCTCTATGGGGCGCGTTTCTTTACCAAATAGGGCGTTCCGCATTTGCATCTGAACCTTCTCGACGAGATCTACCTACTAGTGCCATCTACACAACGAATTGACCAAGGTAACAAGAGGTTTACCTCAAAAAACGCGCTTGGGAGAGGGGCCTTGAGCCATAGAGTTTAGGGTTTGCGGAGGGGTAGGAAATGGGCGGTGGTGAACAGTAGAGGAGGGTGTTTATAGGGGTGTGGGCGCAGGGGCTGTTGCTCTTCCCTCTAAACGGGCCAGAAACGAGGTTTTGGCTAATATGGGTACCTATTGACCGTGGAAAAAGGCCAACATGATAGCTAAACGACGTTAAAAAGTTTAGTAATTAATATTACCTGAGTTTTGGCGACGAAAAACTTGGGACTTCTAATAATTTTATTAGGACGTCATGGTTTGGGCGCGGTACGGAATGGGTCGGGGTTCATCACTTGTGGTTTTTGCCTCCTCCGCTAGTTTTTTACCTGTTGGATGGATGTTTTTGTAGCAGTGAATAGTCTCTCCTTTCAGCACTCTTTCCTTCTTCATGTGTGACCACCCCTGCCGCCCAACCATGCTCATAGCCTCAGATATCAAGTTGCCAATTTCATAGTTATTTCCAGCACTTACTGCAGCAACATCAGCAAGTTTACTATCTTCAAACTGCAATGTTCAATGGAATCTAATAAACTCAAATTTGTTACAGAAGTAATGCACTTGAAAATCAATAAGATTCAAGGAGTTTAATACTACTAAAAATAATTGACTGCTGTATAAAAATCATAAGAAATGCTGGAAAAGAAATGTGCCAGATGGCAATATGACACACCATACACTGTTCAGATCAACTCTGCGGGAAAAAGATAAGATGCAAAAATAAAGAGCAGAACACATATATATTAACTGAAAAGAAGGCAAAGTGGATGTGCTGGTGCAATACAGTTTGTTAACATGTTGATTTCATATTGAGCACCGTGATCCATTTTCTCTGAACTTAGTTAAGTACATGTGCAAATGATTTATAAACTTCTGCATAGACAAACCAGGCCGACATTAGCACCGTATTAAAAAAGTAGATGAATATAACAGTTGATATAATGATATGTCATGCATGGTACTTAAGGGTGAGTCAGGCATATCGTCCGTTTATTAGTACAATGAGCCAAAGTCATCATAATCAGATGCGTGTTCTGTTTGTGTAAATAGATTAGCTGGAGGATTTGTGATTGTTCAACGGCATATAAAAAATATAACGATATGTTCAGACTTCAGAATGAATGCTATTTTCCACCTTCCGCTCGGAGGAGGTGGGTATCGTGGAGGATGGGGGAGTCGCTGCTGTGGCTCGCGCAGAAGGGGAGGTGGGCAGCGAAGTAGGTCGGCCCAGCGCACTGGTTTACGTGGAGGAGGGGATGGGCTCCCTGTGACCACCTCTTCTGCCATGAACGGGTTGGGGAACATGGCATTCGGGGTCAGCAACGGGGGATGGCGGCGGCGCTCGGTACGAGTTGGTGAGGGAGGCCCCAGCAGAATATCAGGAATTTGCTCTGGAGAGTTCCCATTTGGGGATTTTTGCTGCCAGAGCTCTAGATTTATGGGACGGCGGCTCAGCGGTGGAGGGCGCTGTGGGGGTGCCTTGAGATGTGGAGGCAGAGGCATGGGGAGGGAGAGGCATGGAGAGGGGGAGAGAGACGTGCGGGAGTGGGAGATCGGGAGAGGTGCGATGGAAGGACGAAGACGCTAGCATCTCCCGGCGGCGCGCGCGAGAGTGCAGAGACGGGGGCGGGGGCGGCCGGAAGAGAGATCGGGGTGGGCTAGGAATTGGGCGTGATTTGTGACTATTGATGGAGAGATGTGCCATCGAGATCAGAGCAGTCGTAGTGGTGGATAATTTTAGCGAAGTGACGGACAAAAAAAGGAAGACACTCTATTATCTTTATTATTAGGTATATAGATTCGTAGTATTTTGGACTCTATTTACTTTTGTGTCTCTCCCTTCATTCTATAGTAATCGTTTTGGACATCGACTCGGTCTCGTACAATAAAAACTTTTACAATTTATTTATAAATATAATTAAATTATAATATTAAGGAAGTTTTTTCGAGGCGAATCTATCTATATGAGTATTATATGTCCAATCTAAGTGTTTAATAGTTTAGGACGAGTTTAGAATGGAGGAAGTATGTTTTTTTCTCCCGTTTTAGATTATGTAGTAATTTCTTGCCGAGCCACTAAAAAGTCTAGATATATGCATAGGCTAGGTGATAGCGCTACATAACAAGCTAGCAATACTCAAACTTAGAGCATTCCCAACAGCCCCTCTATCACAACCCTTTAAAAGATGAACGGGCTATTGAGGATGATCTTAAAAGAGAGACACACTAGAGTCGTATGTAGCTCCAATCGATCACACATCATCTCATGCGAACACGCGGTTACATATTACATGATGAATCAACACGCAGTTACATTACACGATGAATTAATTATCCTTGAATCCGAGGGTAACTAACGCCTAATGCTTCGTTGAATTAATAGGAAGTTAGTCCTGCGCGGCGGCGCGCTTCCATGGCGCCGTGAGGGGGCGTGCGGGGCGCGGGCGCGGGCGGCGGAGGCAGTCGCAGAGGCGGCGGAAGAAGGCCACCACGGGCTCCATCCGCGACAGCAGCACCAGCACGGGGCCCAGCATGCCGCCAGTCACCGTCACCATCGCCATCGGCTCCATTGCCTAGCTCCACTCAAAACTCAATACTAATCAATTACTTACTTGGTAATAATATCTCTCTCTCTCGCTCGCTCGCGCGTGTCGATCTGCTGATCACTAGGTGATAATCTAATTGAGAAGAGAAGAAATTGATGTGAGGTTGCAGCTTCTTGGGTGGCTAGGAGAGGTGGATTTTATAGGGGGGTGGAGGAGGGACTCGGTGGAGAGGCCCGCGCGCTAACCGCAGGGTGTTGCCTCCAGTACTCCGCATCAAACCAAAACGGCTATTCTGGGGAGGGAGCGGTTAATGGTGGCTGGTTAAGATCTCACAATTAACTGATATACTACACGATTAAAGTACTACCTCCGGTCACGAAAAGAAGTTGTCGTTAACTTTTGAACACGTATTTGACCATTCGTCTTATTTAAAAATTTAGTTCAAATATGTAAAAATATAAGTAATACTTAAAATATATTTAATAATAAACCAAATCATAACAAAATAAATAATATATATATATATATATTTTTTTAATAAGCCGAATGCTCAAAGGCATGTCCAAAAATCAGCGGTGAGTTTTTTTTACCCGGAATATTTGCGGTCTAACAACAGTCTGACGTTGCAGTTTCAACTAGCGAGCTACACCTGTTTAGGCTCTCTCCAACAGGAATCCCTAAATTTGACCCCTTACAGCCTCATATACAGGTTCCCTTAAAAAAAAATATCTCCCTATATTTTTCCATCTCCAACAGTGTTCCCTATATAGAGAATTGTATAGGGGGAGTAGAGAGAACCCCTACATATAAGGGAATGGAGAGAATCTCTATTTTAGGGGACGGAATAGGGAATGCTGTTGAAGCTCATAGGGGAAGAATCCGTCCCCTATTTTAGGGTAGAGGGTGTTTTAGGGAAGCCTGTTGAGGACAGCCTTAGACGGCTCTAGCTGTTTAATTAGGCAGTTACCGGCTACATCAAAATGACTTAATTTCCAGCTACGCGGTATGGTTGAACGGCCAAATTTAAAATGTTTTGCGATATGAACTGTTTTATATTCTACATGTAGTCCTAACTGTCGACTTAATTTCAGCTCAAATTATTTAACTAGCAAGCGTGCACGTGGTTGAAATGGGTCGGGCTTGATGAGTATTGATACTTTGCACTCAAATTACTATGTTCTTATACAGTATGTCGTCTTAAACCGAACCTATCTACTGAAGCGAGTGCGGCGGCAGAGGAGTACGCGCGTCAGACCCAAGATGATTGGCTAGAAATTATAGCCATTATCATAGGGATCGGTGGGAAGGAGACGACGTACTAGTGGTGTAGTGGCGACAACTGGCAGCGATGGTGAGGACGCACCAGAGAATGATGTGTGTGGGGACCGATACGACCACGTTGAGCACAAGAGAGTAGGGTGGAGTACGCGCGTGAGAACTTTGGGAGATCAGGCGGGTCGGTCTCACACGTGTTTTGCAGGTGTGGCGGCAACGAGGCGCTCAGGATATGGGGGCGTGGCGAGACGCAGGTCACGGGCGTGTTTTTTAGGACGGATGACGCGCATGTTGATTTGAGCCTAGAGCCCTAGATGGGCATTGGGGTTTAGGTGGAGTGCAAAATTCGGTATTAAGTTATGTTTAAGTGATCCAACTCCTAATTATGTTTCTTGGATGAAGTGAATGAACGGATGGAATCTGTTGTTGGATCTAGTCAGGCTCAACGATCATACTGCTCTATTACAGAGTAGTTTATATGTTTTTAGTGTAATGTAAATTAGATAAAGGGAAGTTGAAATTATGTGTATAGGGGCCCAAGGAAAATAACTAAAAGGAAAAATATTCATTTGTGTAATGACGCCACTATTAACACAACAGATGTCCACCGGACATGACGCACTTGGGACAACTCCGAACTCAAAAACAAATTTTCATTACAAATTGCCTCCTTTGCTCCTTCAGAAACTTCAACATACTCGACCTCCGTCATCGAATCAGCTATTGTATCTTGCTTAGAACTTTTTCAGCTCACTGCCCCACCATTGAGACATAATACAAAACTGGATTGCGATCGTGAATCGTCCCTGTCAATTTGGAAGCTACCATTGGTGTAATTCTTTATGACGAACTCTTCCTCATCTCCAAACACTAAAAACATTTCTCTAGTCCTTTCTAAGTACTTGAGAATGTTATTCACTAACGTCTAGTGACTTTCACCAACGCTTGATTGATATCTGCTTGTTACACTTAGAGCATAAAAAACATTTGGGCACGTACACAAAACGGCATACATGATTGATCAAATAACGAAAGCATATAAAATTCTATTCATTCTCATCAGCTCATCAGGTGTGGAAGCATACAAAGTCTTAGTTAGATTTACACCATGCAACATTGGCAAGAAAACTTTATTGGAATTATACATTCCAATCCTTTTTAAAACTTTTTCGATGTGCGTACTTTGGTTTAAACCAATCAACCTTTTAAATCTATCTCTACAAATCTTTATGCCCAGAATGTAAGCTGCATCTCCCAAGTTTTTCATCGTGAAACATTTTCTCAAATAAGATTGTACACCATCTAACATTGTAATATTATTTCCGATCAATAATGTCATACTCATATAATACCATAAATACAATTAGGAGTACAAGGTGACGTCGTGTTCTTCACTTAACCACGGTGAATCACACCCCTATCAGATTTCTACTTCTGCTAGCCGATCAGCCCGGGCTCGATCCGATTCGAGCGTCGGACGCAGCGAGGAGCGACACGCAGAGATTACCCAGGTTCGGACCCCCTCGCGGGTAATAGTCCTACTCCTGCTGAGCCTTAGCTCTTTTCTTGTTGTGGTTGTATGAGAATGCTTACAGAATGCTGAATACAGCGTACCCCCTCCCTTCTCTCTCTTCTCCTTTTATACGTGCCTTGAATCAAGCGGAGAGCCGAGGGGTAGGCGATCTGAAGACGCTTAGTACACTAATAAGGCGTAAGGGCGGGACGGGAGACGCAAACGCGTCTTGCTCTTGTCCGCGGCGGCGTCGCCCACGCGTGCTTCACAAGTGGCCTCCGACTCATGTGAACACGCCAGTGAGGGAGTAGGCGGGGACCAACTTGCGCCACCTGACGCGGGCAGCCATCCTGATGACGGCGGACTCTCTCTCCGCCGGTCAATTCTGCAGAGCCGCAGTGACAGTTGATCAGACCCGCAGAGGTCACTGTGGCGGTAATCATCTCTTCTTCAGTCCATCCGTGCATGATGTCACATTTAATGCGCCTGTCCTTCACAGCAGGGGAGAGCCTTCGCCCAGAAGACTCCCCTCGGAACGCTTCCTGCAGCACGGGCCCCACCTGACAGTGAGGAGGCCTCCTGTGCTCGCTCGGCGCTCTGAGGGGCTCGCCCACACGCTGGGGCCTGGTCGCCCGCCTGACGTGTGGGGCCCTCGCCCGGTCTTCTTTAGGACTCTTCATACCCCGGTATTTATTGTACCGACAGTAGCCCCGGGTCCACCATGATACGCAAACCATCGTGCCGATATTCTGTCGTTTCTCGTGCGGCGAGAGACGAATCGTGGGGGGCCCACCTCCTACGGCGGCCGCACGCCTGATTCTTCACCTGCGCACGATCTTCCTTGGGGAACCATACCGCTTTTCGCGGGAAGCCAAGGCGCGCGGAGGCATAATGGCGCCGCGCGTGCGAGTGGGGACGGAATCCAAACCGTCGCTCTCGCTTCCTTTGCCTACAAATGTTTCATTCCTTGGCGCCGCGACGAATCCTTCCGCGCGCCAAAGAGCCTTGAACCACCACCTGCCTTCCGCCACCCTCCAATGGCTCCTAAACGCAGCAGGGGTCGCCATGGGGACGCCATTCCGGCCGCGCCGCCGCCTGACGCAGCCTTGCCCGCCTCCGTCGCCGATGAGGAGACAGTTGCGCGGCTCCAGCGACTTGTGCCACCTTCCGCCGCCCATTTCCGCGCTGGCACCATGGCGCCAAGTCCCCGCGACGGGGAGATCATTACCTTCACCTGGGCGGTGCTGGCGGGGCTTGTCCCGCCATATTCCGAGTTCTTCTTGGGGGTGCTTGCCTTCTACGAGATCCAGGCGGCGCACCTTCCCCCCAACTCCATCTTGATGCTGGCCATCTTCGCCCACCTCTGCGAAATGTTCGTGGGGGCGATGCCAAGCCTCCCGCTCTGGCGCCGGCTCTTCACGCTGCACGTGAGCTCGCGCTCGAGCGAGGCTATTGGAAGCTGCTACTTCACGCTTCGCGACGCCGCCGCCTTCATCCCAGTCGCACTCAACACCAAATGGAAGGACTGGGCCCGACAGTGGCTGTACGCGGAGGATTCCAGCGGTTGCGATGATCTTGCCTTCCCCGAGGGTCCTGCGGAATCCCTCGCCAGCTGGGGGTCTCAGCCCGACGATTCGGCGGAGATGGAGGCGATGCTGGCGCGCATTGCTGAGCTCCGCCGCAATGGGCTCACCGGAACCCATGTGGCGGCGGACTTTTTGCGGCGCCGCCTCGCCCGCCGCATGAGGGCGCCCTACTGGCGATACTATGGCGGCACGATGGGACCCGCATTGCCCCTGGAGGTGAGTACTTTCGCACTCTTTTGGGTCTTCTGACTTTGCGAAACGTCTTTTCTTCTCTTTTGTTTCTTGGTTCCTTGCCAACTTGCGGCTTCTTCTTTTTCGTGCGCCCAGCCGCGGGGAACGTATCGGAGGAGGTGCTCCGGCAATGGCTGGCGGGACTCCTGCCCGCGCTAGCCGGCGACATCCTCCTGCCCAGGAGCATTCGCCCCCTCTGCGACTGGGACCCACGGGAGCGCAACCCGTACTTGCGTGCGCTGCCTCCCATGGAGGTTTCCGGTCCCGCTATCCAGGTGGTCCAGCGACTCCTGCAAATCCGCGATCTACCGCCGACGACCGCCGAAGCTCCTGCGGTCGCCGATCTTCCTGTGGCCGTCGCGCCTGCCGTGCCGGCCGACTCCGATCGCGCTCTCGGCAAGCGCCGCCTCGTCCCCTCCCAGGATGGCGACGACGAGGAGGGAGAGGCGAGCCCGAAAAGGATTCACCCTTCTAGTCCTGAGCCGCCTCCGCCTCCTTCGACCCCCTTCGGCGGGGATCCTGCTGCTGAAGCCGCCGCTCCGCCGCCTGGCGAGAGCGCGGCGACTCTTCCGGAACCGGCGCCGCTGTGCGATTTCTTACGCTCCGGTGCTTCTGCGCCAGCGCCCTGATGATCCCCGCGCGTCGCCTCCCTCAACGGGAGGGGAAACGACCGCGCCGGCCCCATGGCCCGGCGGCCTACGGCTGCCCCCTTCTTCCTTTGCCTTTGGGACACGCCGCTTCAGGTAATTTTCTCTGCGTTCATGTAAATTTCGCATTAGGGTTAGCATGCTGCTTGTTTTTCGCATGGCTGAACCCTTTTCCGGTTTTTCTTTGTGGGATAGGGTGGATTCTGGGGCCTCAAGCTCTGGCCCGCGCGGCCTGCCAGCCCCCAGCTTGTCCGCGACCCCTTCAACGGAGACGACACCTCCTGCTGCGGAGAGCGCGCCGATGCCGAGGCTGGAGGACCTTCCGGCCGCTGCCGCTGCCGACACCGACGCTGTCTCTGCCATCGCCGCCGACGTCGGTCGCTCCTTCGAAGCGCTCCGCGCCCTCGCCCACACATGGGCAGCGCGGGAAGGCGCTCTGGCTTCGGCGTCGCGAGTTGTCGGCGAGCTGCAGTGGGCTGTTGAGCGGGAGATCGCTGTGAAGGAGGCGGCGACCCGCGAGGCTGCGGCGGCGCAAACCGCTGCCGCCTCCGCCACTAAAGAAACCGCGAACCTCCGCGCGGCGCACTCTGAGCACCTTCGGTTCCTCACCGCCATGCTGCGGACCGCTTACCGCGACTTCGCGGACGTCTTGTATCCCCTGGGGGTCACCCTGTATGCCCCGCTGGAGGAGACGGCTGCGCAGTACGCCGGCGCAGTGGGACGCGTCGCCGAGGCCCTAAACGACCTGTCGGTGGTGATGCGGACGCGGGCGATCGAAGATGGTCGCCACGGCGCTTTTGAAGCAGCGCGGTTCGTCTTGGGCAACTGCCTTGCTCAAAACGCTGCGTTCGATCTTGACGCCACCACCGGGGAGCCTTCGCGCCAGCTGGATCAGGACGAACAATCTCGGGTCGAGGTCGCCGCCGACCGCGTATCTATGATGGGCGGCGCTGCACCGGCAGGAGACGACGACGACGAGGAGTAGCTGAACTCCTTTGCCTGTCTCGTCTTGTAAATAAGACCTGTCAATGCAAACTTTTGCTTCTCTGCCACAATTCTCGTTAATCCTTTACGCGATTTTTACTTGCGAAAAGAAGAACTCAGGCAACCGATCGCCGAAAGCTTTAGACAGAACGTTCTACTGAAAGTGAGCGCTTTTTCCTTAGGCATCTGGTTACTTCAACCCTTACGGCCTCTCTGCGAACTGACCTTAAACGTTACATGGCGAGCGCTTAGCTTCCGGAAGTGGTCTAGACGCCGGTGTCGTCGTTGGCACAGGGGCCTAGACCGAGCAGACACAGTAGGCTAGAACACGCCTTCCGTCCGCCTTGCCTCGGCCAGCGCAAGTTTAAGCGTTTGCTTTTGCATCTAAGGGGCCATCAGCCTTTAAGTACTTCCTCGCTACCAGCTTTCAACAGAATTGTCGGTGTAATAAATACCAGGGTGTGAAGAGTCCTGAGAAGATCAGGCGGGCCCCCAGCACGTGGGCGACCCCCTTAGCGCTCCAGGCGGGCCCCACGCGTCGGGCGGGCGATCAGGCCCAAATACGCGTGGGCGAGCCCTCGGCCTCCGGCGGGCGAGCTCCTCGAAGACCAGGCGAGGGCCCCACACGTCGGTGAGCGTCGGTTCCCAGGCGTGGGCGAGCCCATCAGCCAAGCGGGCGAGGGCCCCACGCACGAGACGGGCGCGTGGCGAGCCTCTCGGCGTAGTAGGGCCCCCACATCAGCGGGGCCCACATGGCGAGGAGCATTCGGAAGGAGTCTTCGGTGAAGGCTCCCCTAGCTGCGAAGACGAGCGATGCATTGTCGACATCACGCAGCGGATAGACGGTGAAGAAATGATTACCGCTTCTGATGACCCTGCAGTCTGAGCGGCATCCTTTGTGGGCGCAATGAATTGACCGGCAGAGAGAAGGTTTGCTTAAGATAGCCGCCCGTGTCAGGAGGAGCAGGCTGGGCCCCACCCGCAGTCTCACCGGTGTGTCTGTGCGGGTCAGAGGCCACTTGCAATGCACGCGAGGGCGGCGCCGCGCGGCGTGGGCAGCGGCACGTTTTCGTCTCTTCTGTCGTGTCTTGTTAGTGTACTAAGAGTACTGTACTGCCTACCCCCTCGGCTCTCTCCGTCGGTTTGAGGCTTGTATAAAAGAAGCGGAGAGAGAGGGAGAAATGCGTCGCTTGAAACACACAGTTCACAAGCATTCTGTAAACCACATTCCATTCAACCACAACAAGAGAAGAGCGAAAGCTCAGCAGGAGTAGGATTATTACCCGCAAGGGGGTCCTAACCTGGGTAATCCACGTGTGTTGCTCTTTGCTGCGCCCACCGCTCAATCGAACCGAGCACGGCTGATCGGCTAGCAGGTTAGAAATCTGACTAGGGGTGTGATCCACAGTGGTTGAGCGGAGAACACGCCGTCAATGGCGCGCCAGGTAGGGGAGCGCTAGCATCAGTTCCTGTTCTTCGACCTCACCGATGGCGGAGCAGCAGTCCGTGATGGATCCGAAAGCAGCCGCCAGAGCCGCGGCCGCGGCGTCGGCCGCGGCAATGGCGATAGATCAGCCGAGCGGCAGCCGCCCGCCTAGGGTTGGAACCCTGGCGGAAAGCAGCCGCCCCGCCCAAGCTAGGCGGCTCCTGGCCTTGGAGGAGTGCACTCCAGCACAGAACCTCCACGCGGCGAGCCCTGTTGAACAACCCACGATGCGGTGACTCCGGACTCCCGGTGGCGCCGTGGCTGGCATTTAACCCTTCGTCGATGCCGCCGCGGCGGTGGTGCAGGTTTTGGGAGGGGCGGGAACCGGCGTTTCCGCTTCTTCTCGTTCTTTCCTGCCCTCGCACACCTCTCGCAGATCTCCTGGTGGGAGGGAGCAGGCCAGATAACAGAGCAGGCGACTCCTCGGGGTTCGACTGGCGGGCGTACAAGTGGGCGAGATCTCCGGTCCCACTTGGAGGACCGCCATCTACGACGCGGAGAAGACTTGCGCGACAAGCTCCACAGGCAACACGACCGAGAGCGCGACCGCGCTGAAGCTGTCGTTCGCGGGGACCAGCGAGAGGACTCCCGTGGGACCGCTTCCACTGAAGAGGGCGGCGGGACGCGGTCCGCGTCCAGGAGCAGGAGGCTCCCAACGTTGGGTGCCGCGCCTTTTCCAAGGAGCTGCGCCGAGTCCAGTGGCCGGAGAGGTTCCGGCCCACCCCCATCGAGAAGTACGACGGCTCCACCAACCCTGACGATTTCTTGCAGATCTACATTATGGTGATGCAGCCGGCTGGGGGGTCGGGGAAGGTTCTGGCGAACTACTTCCCTGCAGTCCTCACCGGCGGAGCCCGCTCTTGGCTTATGAACCTGCCCCCAGAGTCCGTGGGGTCGTGGAAGGAGCTCTCGGAGCTCTTCGTCACCAACTTCGAGGCACGCGTTCGAGCAGCCGGAGTCGAGGGCGACCTCCTCAACGTGGAGCAGAAGAAGGGAGAGTCGCTGCGCGACTACATCCGGCGCTTTAGTCAGGTCCACAATACTATCCCTGACATCTCCATCGACGCCGTCGTCACGGCATTCAGGAGAGGCGCCGAGACCCTAGGGTCAAGGAGAAGATGGCCACCGCAAGATCAAGGCACGACGGGCAGCTCTTCACCTGGCGCTGAAGTCGCCCTCGGTGAGCTTCGCTTCCGCCCGGCGCAAGGCGGGGACATCTGCGGCGGCGGGCGGGACATCAAAAATCCCGCGGCAAGGACAAGAAAAAGCGCAAGGCGGCCGAGACGGGCGAGGTCATGGCCGCCCGGCCACGACGACGACAACGACGAAGGCGGCGGCGGCGCAGCGCGGGCGGGCGTAAGAATGGAGGAGGGCGCGGTGGAGGAAGCGGCGGCGCGGCGGCAGAAACGGTCCCGCAGGGCGGCGAGGTGACCGCCGTGATCCGGCAGCCCAGCGGCGCGACGACGGGCGAGACCGCTGTCCCCGCGAGTGGAACGGAGGGGCTTACTATCCCTTCCACATAGCAGCTCCCACGACATGGCGGTGCCATGTCGTCAACAAGATTAGTGGACAAGCGCGTCCACCAAAGAAGCGGCGGCGGCGGCAATGCAAGGGCAAGGAAGCGGCTTCGCTTGGTTTCCAACAGGCGGAGCGCGAAGTTGCCGTCATGCACGGCGGATCGGCCACCTATCCGTCCCACGCTAGCTTTAAGCGTGCGATGAGGGAGGTGTGCGCCGCCGTGCCCAGCTTTGGGTCAGCAAGGCAGCTGGCGTGGTCGGAGCAACCGATCGCGTTCAGTCAGGCCGATCACCCAGCCAGTACCGCCGGCCCTGGACATCTCCCGATCATGGTTGCGCCCACGGTCCGGAATGTAAAGCTAGGGCGGGTGCTGGTCGACGGAGGGAGTTCTCTTAACCTCCTGTCCGCCCGGGTCGCCAAGGCGCTCCAGATCCAGCAGCAGGAGCTTCGTCCGGCGCTCCCATTCTTCGGCATCGCGCCGGGGACTGAATCCGTCCCGCTGGGGCGCGTCAGCCTCCCGATGACGTTTGGAGGCTCCGACAACTTCCACACCGAGATGCTCGAGTTCGAGGTGGCGGACTTTGACCTCGCCTACAACGCCATACTGGGTCGGCCGGCGCTGACCAAGTTCATGGCGGCTTGCCACTATGCGTAGATGGTGGTGAAGATCCCAGGGCCAGCCGGCCCCATCGACTTGAAAGGGGACCGCCCGGAGGCGCTCCGCTGCGACAAGGACGCTCTCGCTTTAGCGGGAGCGATCGGTGCCCAGAAGGCCGAGGCTTCGACTCTGGGAGCTCCTCCGGCGAAGACCCGTGCCTCCCCCGGTTCGTCCGCGGAGGTTAAGGCGGTCTCCCTGAGTGAGTCGGACCCGGCGAAGACCGTTCGGGTGGGCGCCTCTCTCAGCGCTAAATAGGAAGGCGCGCTCGTCTCCTTCCTCCAGTCTAACGCAGACGTGTTTGCATGGCAACCGTCCGACATGACTGGGTTCCCCAGGGAGGTGATTGAGCACAAATTGGCGACGTTCCCCGGCGCGCGACCGGTCATGCAAAAGGTATGGAAGCAGTCGGTGGAGCGCTAGGAAGTTATCCGCCAGAAGGTGGACACGCTTTTAAGGGCTGGGGTCGTTCGCAGCGTCGCCCATCCCCGGTGGCTCGCGAACCCCGTCCTCGTCAAGAAATCCAATGGGCGGTGGAGGATGTGCGTGGACTTCACCGACCTCAACAGGGCGTGCCCGAAGGATCCGTACCCGCTGCCCCGCATTGATCTTATCGTCGATTCCACAGTGAAGTGCGGCGGTAGTGCTTTTCGGATCGTACTCGGTACCACCAGATTAGCATGGCCAAGAAGATGAAGACAAGATCGCTTTCGTGGCGCCCATGGGCGTCTCATCGCTACACAAGGATGGCGTTGATCGAAGAATGCAGGCCCAACCTATCAGAGGGCCATGCACATCGCTCACCGCCCCCAAATAGGGCGGAACTTGGAGGTGTACGTCAACGACCTGGTGGTGAAATCCAAGAAGGCGGAGGAGTTGATTGGCGACCCGGAAGAAACCTTCGCCAACCTGAGGAAGTACTGCATTAAGCTTAATCCTGAGAAATGTGTGTTGGCCGTTCCGTCGGGCAAGCTGCTAGGTTTCCTCGTCTCCCAGAGGGGGATTGAGGCGAACCCCGACAAGATCGCGGCGATCGAGAACATGAAGCCCCCGACGCGACTTCGGCAAATGCAGTGCTTGGTGGGCTGCTTGACCTCCCTGGGCCGCTTTATAGCTCGCCTGGGGGATAAAAGTCTCCCACTGCTCAAGCCCCTAAAGAAGACCAACTAGTTCGAGTGGACGGCGGAGGCACAGGAGGCGTTGGACGGGCTGAAGAAGTATCTAACTTCCCGCCGTCTTTGGTCGCCCGGACCAGTATGCAGCCGCCGATCCTTTACGTCGCGGCAAACCCCTGTGGTCGGTCACGGTCTTTGGTGGCGGAAAGAGAAGGTGTTCAGCGCCCCATCTACTACATCAGCAAAGTCCTCCACGACGCCGAGACAAGGTACTCACAGCACCAGAAGATGCTCTACGCCGTGCTGACGGCGTCCCGGAAGCTGCGTCACTACTTCCAGGGGCGAGAAATCACCGTCCTGACCAAGTACCCCTTGCGGGAGATCCTCTTCAACCGCGAGGCGACGGGCCGCATCGCCAAGTGGGCCATGGAGCTGGCAGAATTCGACCTCAAATTTGCTCCCCGAACGGCCATCAAAGTGCAAGCTCTGGCGGAGTTAAATCGTGAGTGGACTCCGCGGACACTGAAGTGAAGACGTCGAGTACCCTCGCCGTGGACTCTCTTCTTGACGGTTCGTTCGGCTTGAGGCGCAGGCAGTGTCGCTCGGTGTCTCCCACCGGCGACATTGTCCGGCACCTGGTGGTGCTAGAGTTCCGCGCCACCAACAACGTCGCGGAGTATGAAGGATTACTCGCCGGGCTCGGGGTGGCCGACCACAGGCATCCGTGATTGCAAATAAAGGCGACTCTCTCTGGTCATCAACCAGCGAGGGAAGGATTTCACTGCTCGGATCCCGTCGGCACCTACCCGGCGGAGGTGCGCCGTTGGGCGGCATTTCGAGGTTTGGGCTTCGCGACGCCCTCGCCGCGACAACTATATGGCGGATGAACTGTCCCTGATTGCCTCGTCAAAGGCACCTGTTCCGGCTGGGGTTTTTGAAGAAAGACTCACGCGGCCGTCCGTCGCAGCCCCCAATTCTGGCTCAAGACTCCAGACAAGGGCTCAAGACAAGGGCGTTTGACCGCCTGGAGAAGCGCGGCAAGCGCTGGGCGGAAGAAGTTCCCACCGTATTATGGGCGCTGCGGACAACTCCCAACAGAGCCACCGGCGAGACCCCCTTCTTCCTGGTGTATGGCTCTGAGGCGGTACTCCCATCAGAGCTCGCCTTCGGCTCCCCAAGAGTGGCGGCGTTCAGCGAAGACCAAGACCCTGACCGGCGTCAGGATGAAGTAAATCTCCTGGAGGAGATCCGAGACAGGGCGGCGATCCGGGCCGCCAAGTATCAGCAGGCGCTGCGCCGTTATCAAGCAAGGCGGGTGTGTGTGAGAACACTGGCCATGGGCGACCTTCGTTCTGCGCAAAATCAAGCGCGGTAGGCGCAACAAACCGTCTCCCCGTGGGAGGCCCTTCAAGGTGGTCTCGATCTCCCCCGAGCTCGGTCGAGCTCGCATTCGAGGGCGGTCGTGAATTGGCGAACACTTGGAGCGTCGAGCGGTGAGAAAGTTCTACCCGTGAGTAGCAGTCCAAAGCTTTTTTGGACTTCCCTTGAGCCGAGCGGCGAGGTCTTCTTCCTTCACGCGCCGCCTCGAGGCTGCGTTGTACAAAGCCATCTTCAATAAGAGATAAGTTCTGTCTCCTTGTGGGCATCTGTTTCTTTTTTCGCCTCAAGTCTGTTAAAAGCATTCGGTGAAAAGTGGCGGTGAAAAAAAAAGCATAAAGCGATGGCCCCTTAGTTACAGGACGAACGCCTCGACTAGCGGTTGGGCGGCGCGCGACGGAAGCGGGTTCTAGCCCGGTGTGTCGGCTCGGTCTAGGCAATGCGCCAACAATGCACCGGCGACTAGACCACTTCCGGAAGCTAAGTTCTCGCCACGATGTCTAGGGTCGGTTCATAAAGAGGCCATAAGGGTTGAAGTAACCAGATGCACGAGGAAAAAGCGCTCACTTTCAGCGGAAAGCTCGCTCTAAAGCTTTTTGGCGATCGGTGGCTTAGCCTTAGAAAGGTCTCATAGAAAACATTCTTTGAAAGTCTGGTAGCGAAAATACTTAAGGCTGATGGCCCTTAGTTGCAAAGGCAAATGCTTATAACTTCTGTTGGTGCGAGGCGGCGGACGGAAGGCGGGCTCTAGCTCGGTGTGTCGGCTCGGTCTAGGCAATGCGCCAACGGCGCACCAAATGACTAGACCACTTCCGGAAGCTAAGCGCTTCGCCACGTAATGTTTAAGTCGGGTTGCGAGAGGCCATAAGGGTTGAAGTAACCAGATGCCTAAGGAAACAGCGCTCACTTGCGGCGAGCGTTCATCTAAAACCTTTGGCGGCAGTGCCCCAATTCAATTCCATAAGTTAAAGTTGTGCGAAGTTCAAGTGAGACTCACAACAAAAGAGCAAAAGTTTGTTTGCATTGATAGGCAACATTTACAAGGCAAAAAGGCGGGAGTCTCGCTACCTCCCGGTCTTCGCTCTTCCGCTGGGCGGCGCTTCATCATGGACACGCTGGTCGGCGGCGGTGTCAACCCGCTACTGCTCAAACCGGTCCACCGGCGCGAAGGCTCCCGATGGCGGCGTCGAGATCAAGCGCGCGTCTCGAGCAAGACAGCTTGCCCAAGATGAACATGCGCTGCCGCTTCGAGCGCCTTGGCGACCGTCTTCGATCGCCCGCGTCGCGCAGCGCCGCCGGAAGGACGCGAGGGCTTGGCGCGGCTCGTCCCCACGGCCCAACAGATTCGCGCCCGTCTCCTCAATGAGGATGCATGCAAAACACCAGTGGATGCAGAGCGTCCGGAAGCATGATGGCGGTCGCGCAGCATGTCGGCGAGGGTCGGGCGCTTCGAAGTGCTCGGCGGAGGTCTTGATCTGTTTGGCGGGCGGCGGCGGCGGCTTAAGGCTGCCAGCCTCGCTGGTCATCGCCTCCTTGCGCGGTTTCTTGGCCAAGGCCCCGCCAGCCGCCGGCAGACGCTCCGCCAAGGAAAGGGCTTCCTCCCGCTGCCCAGTGCGGGAGAGGTGCGGCGCTTCAAAGGCGCCCCTCGCCGGGCGGTCACGGCCGAGATAAGCGGCGGCGCCAATGAGGAGGTGGCGAGAGGGTTCTCCGCCGCCACCCGGCGAACTCTCCGCCCACGGCGACCTCCGTCGAAGGAAGCGGCGGGCGGGTGAAATTGGCGAAGTCGCGTGGAGCGGAGCTCGATGCCCAGCGTCATACCCTGTTCAAGAAGGACAAACAGGGTTCAGTATGCAAAACCGTAGCATGCTAACCCCACGCGGCGTGTCGCGTAAGCGCGAGGAAAACCAACTGAAGCGGTGCGCTCAAGGCGAAGCTGAAGGGGAGCTCAAGTCGCTTGTTCTGCGGCGGCGGTGGCGGCGCTGATCGCGTCACCACTGTCCGGAACAGACGCCGATACCTGGCGCGAAGCGGTGCTGGGCAGAAGCGCCAAGCGCCAGAAGAAAGCGCCAGCAGGAGCGTCGGCGTAGGGCGAAGAAACTGCGCAGCGGCGCCAGTTCTCGAAGAGTCGCCGCGCTCTTGCCCGTGGCGGAGCGGCGGCGTAGCAGCAGGGTTCTCGCTGGATGGGGCCGCGGTGGCGGCGAGCTTCGACTTGAAGGGCGTGCTCTCTCGGCTCGCCCTCCCTCTCGTCGTCGTCGTCGACGGCAAGGATGAGGCGGCGTTCCCGAGAGCCTTGGAGTCGGCCGCCACGGCAGAGCAGCAATGCCGCGAAGCTTGGGCGGTCGCCTAGGGCGGCTCATGGATCCGCAGTGGTCCCGGGCCACTTGGACCGCAGGACCGAGACCTCCATGGGGAACGCGCCGCAAGTAAAAGTTGCGCTCCGTGGATCCCAATCGCAGAGGCGGATGCCCGCTTGCGAAGCGATGTCGCCGGTCGGCGTGGTCGGCCACGCCACCCGATCCCCGAGCACGCCGCCCGGCATGTTCCCATCACCAACACCCAAAGAAGAAGCGGCGAGTTGGCTATTAGCCAAAATGGAAAGAAAGAAGGTCGCGCTTTGGATCCGTAGAAGGCGAGCACCCCAAGAAGAATTGAGTACGGCGGGACAAGGCCCGCCAAAGACGCCAGAGAAGGTCACGATCTCCCCGCGCGAGGACTCGGCATGATGGTGCCGGCCGCGCGGAACCGGCAGTGATCGGTGGCACGAACTGGCCGTGCCACGATCCTCGTCGACGCTGGAAGCAGCGTAACAGCGACTCGAAGGTGGTGCGGCATCTCAGCGGCGCTCTTCTTGCGCTTAGAGCCATGGAAAATTTGGCGGTGGCGCGGGCGAGGAGGCGTGGTAGCGGCGAAGAAGGCGATGGATGACGAAGACTTAGCGTCGCGGAAGGATTACGCGCGGCGAGAGAAGTATTTATAGGCGTGGGGCGCGGCGCGACGGTTTGGATTCCGCCCCCACGCGCGCGCGGCGCCATCATTGCCCCGCGCGTTTTTGGTTTCCCGCGAAAAGCGGCGTAGTTCCCCAAGAAAGATCGTGTGCAGGTGGAGAATCGGTGACGGCCGCCGCAGGGTGGGCCCCCACGATTCGTCTCCGCCGCACAAGAAAAGGAAAAATATCTGCGACGGTTCGCGTATCATGGTGGACCCGGCCTCTGTCGATGTAATAAATACCGGGTACAAAGAGCCCTAGGAAGGCGAGAGGCCCCACGCGTCAGCGGGCGAGCAAGGCCCAGTGGCGGGCGAGCCCCTCGAAGGCAGGAGGGCCCCACGCGGCCAGCGGGCAAGCAAGGCCCAGTGGCGTGGCGAGCCCCTCAGAGGCAGGGAGGCCCCACGCGTCAGCGGGCGAGCAAGGCCCAGGCGTGGCGAGCCCTCAGAGGCGGGGAGGCCCCACGCGTCGGCGGGCGAGCAAGGCCCAGTGGCGTGGGCGAGCCCCTCGAAGGCCGGGGAGGGCCCCACGCTGGCAGCCGAGCAGCGTGGCCGGGCGAAAGCAAGGCCCAGCGCGTGGGCGAGCCCTCTGGAAGCCACGAGGCCCCACGCCAAAGCGGGTCGTGGGCGAGCCCCTCTGGAGACCAGCGAGGGCCCCGCGAGCAGGCGGGGCCCAGCGGCGTGAGCATTGCGTAGGAGTCTTGGGACGAAGGCTCCCTATCGCGAAGCGACGAAGCGCATTTAATATGACATCACGCAGCGGATAGGCAATGGAAGAAATGATTACCTTCTGATGACCCTTGCGTGTCTGGCGGTACATCCACTATGTATGCAGTAAGAATTGACCGGCAGAGAGAAGGTTTGCTTGAGGAGGCCGCCTGTCGGGAAGAGCGTAGGAGGCCCACCCGCAGAGTCACCGTGTGGACTCTTGGGTCGAGGCCACTTCTGCGGCACGCGAGGCGGCCAGCACGGGCGTGAAGCGTGACACGTTTCGTCTCTTCGTCGTGTCTTGTCGATTATCTTGAGCATCAGATCGCTTACCTACCCCGGCTCTCTCCGCTAGCCCAAAGCTTGTATAAAAGGAGGGAGAGAGGGAGAAAGGGGGGAGGAGGAGCATTCGTGCATTCGAGACACTCTGTAAACACATTCCCATTCAACCACAATCGAGAAAAGTGCTAAGGCTCGGCAGAGAGTAGGACTATTACCCGCGAGAAGTCCGAACTCAGGTAAATCTGCGAAGTCGCTCCTTGTTGTGCCCGACGCTCAAATCGGATCGAGCTTGATCGAGTTGGCTAGCAGACTAAAAATCGACCAGGTGTGATCCGCAGATGGTTGAGCGGACAACACGCCGTCGTGATGGCGTCGCGGGCGTAAAGTAGCAGACTCCAACACCCAGCTCGGCGCGACCTCATGCATCTGGCGTGAAGAGTGGCGCGCCAGAGCGGGAGGTTTGGCATCGCCCCACGAACATCTCGCATAGGTGGGCGAAGATGGTCGAGACCCACGATAGAGTTGGGGAAGGTCGCCGCTTTGGATCTCGTAGAAGGCGAGCACCGCCAAGAAGAACTCCGAGTACGGCGGGACGAGCCCCGCCAGCATCGCCCAAGTGAAGGTCACAATCTCCCCGTTGCGGGGGCTCGGCACTATGGTGCCGGCGCGGAACCGGACGGAGGTGAGCCGCACGAACCCTTGGAGCACTACAAGAGGACTGCCCTATAGCAACATACTCATATGATGCTATATGTACCCATATGTGTTGCAGGCATCTATAGCATCACATAACGTAGGTGTTGTTATAGGTGGTGTTGCTAGTTGTATGTTGCATCACAAAACTATATGGTGTGATATGTTTGTATATATGTTGCTAGCTAGCAACATAAATTTAGCATCACATGTACATGTTAAATTAGCAGTATCTAACAGCATCACTTAAACGGTCTATTGCAACATCATTAAATGCAAGTGTATATAATTATATTATTTTTGTATATAATATAGTTGTCACACATAATTTACTAAAATTTATCTTGAACAACTCGAAATATGGACAATAATCAAAAAATGAATTTTATTCATTTAAATATAATATAATGTAATGTACATCACTTCACATACAAATAGAAAACAACTCCTTTGTCCATACATATAGAAGCCAAAGAGTAATTAATAATTGAATTAAAAATATGAAATACAAAAACGATGTCTACTTAATTCCTATTCTTTTCTATCAAAGCTTCCCATCCTCGTCTTGGATTGGCTTAACACAATATGCTCTTTCACCTGTTCTTCTCAAGACCGCACAAAATCACCAATTTTAATTGGTCTCAACATGGAAGCAACACTTGGTAGGCATTTTGTGACCGCAACAATACCTTAGCCAAAAAAAGATCGAGAATATTAGCATAGTTGTAAAAAACATTGCTTTGTACCACAAAATTATGAAATTAAACCTACATGAAGAGCAATTTACATAAGCAACAACAAATGACCTTAATAATAAACTTTCAAAATTATGCTAATAATAGCGGCGACTTCAATGGAATCTTAGAAAGTCATCTATATTTTCAACTAAAGTTTAGAGAAATAAAATAAAAAGCCACGTATATTTACCGGGACAAAAATTATAGTGCATGATAACAGTGAAGTGTTGATGATGAACAGCCAATTAACTAGATGCTAAGGCACTAGGCAACCAACCAAGCACTAAATTTCGAAAAAATCAAATTGGCGAGAAAATCATAGCAAATTTATTGTACGTCATACCCAAGTTTGCATTGAGAACAGATGATATACTTACCTTTGACATTTTCGACTGGGCTTTTACTTTGGGAGCTTTCTCCTCGAGCTCTTCCTCACGTGCAAGCTCCCTCTCTCTGGCCTCAAGGTTCCTTTTAAGATAATACTGCAAACATGAAGAAATTTTCATCAAGATAATACTTATAATGTATTTCATGAGATTTATGTTCATAAATTTATTGTCAATTTTGTCACTGAATGGTTAGCATGTCAATATGATTTTATTGCCCAATAGTTTTAATGTCAGGTTCAAAAAGGGACTTCTGATTAATCTAAAGATTCCTGATTCATTATCTTTCACTGCATATGCCTGTTACTGTGATGTGATATACATCTTAATTATACCATTACTATTGCTAAAGTTGCTAGCACAAAATCCTTAGGTTCTGGCCTGCTAATAATTTTATACAAAAAAAGGAAGCACTTAACTCAAAATCAAGATCACAGGTGAACTTACATTATAATCTCCTTGATAATCCTGGATAGTCTGATCTTTCACTTCAATTACTCTGTGAACAATTTGTTTAATGAAATACCGATCATGAGAAATTGTTATCACAGTGCCTGTGTATTCCATTATTGCCTCCTGCCATGCATGCAAAACGTAGTTGTTAATACTGTATGCTCAAGAAATATCATTGAAAACCAGGAACTAATAGCCCATAAAAGAATATGTGAAGAACCTCCAACCTCAAGCATTTCTTTTGATGGAATATCAAGGTGATTTGTTGGTTCATCCAAAATCAGTAAAGTAGATGGAGTCACCAAGAACTTGCAAAAGGCAAGCCTTGCCTGAGAGAACAACAAAGAATGAGTAAAATATACATAGATCAGTAATACTAATCTACACAAGCTAGAATACCACTGAAAATCCACGTTACCTTCTCTCCACCACTTAAAAATTGGACCTTTCATAGTGGAACAACAGCCAGTTAGCAATCATGTTCTTTTGTTATTTCAGTGAGTACTGTTAAATTTGAAAAGTAGCCATGGTCTCACACAAAAAATTGTTGAGGGCTTGAAGCAGTATCTTCTTTGTAACTACTATGCTTCAACTTTCGGTGACAAGCCATTACACAAAATCAAGCCAAGGTCCTGAAACCATGTTAAATTTGATTGCTTGTAATTACATACCTCAATATGATCAGAAAATAAAGGCTCCTGCAAACTCCCTTGCTTCATGTGCTCGGTTTTCATATATCTCTTATAGTCTGTGGAGAACAGAAATGTCAAGCTTAGGCCACAGACATGAGAAGCAGAATCTAAGGCATGGTATATATAGTTATTATATACTCCTGTAGTTGGCCGACACACCATAGAGCACGATGTTGGCATCGATTCCATGTTCAGTGCGTGGTTGGCGAGGACCCATGGTCATCTCCATGACGACGAATCCATGCGACAACAGCTAGGTTTACCGACGGGATATAGTGTATGATGGAAAGGGGAGGGAGTGGGTTTGAGCACGGGAGTTCCCGATCTGGGGGATTCGTTGGTGGGAGAGCCTGAAAACTCTGATTTTGGGGATTTTGACCTATGGATCGTTTAATTTGAGGGAGATTGGACGGTGCTGGGGAGAAATGTGGCGAGGAGGAGGAGAACGCACCTAGGAGGAGGGAGCAGCCGCCGCCGTCCCGGAGGAGGGAGCCGTCCAGGAGGAGCGAGAGCCGCCGCCACCAGGTAGCCGATTCACCGCCGCCGCGACAGCCGCCAGGTCGTCGAATCACCGTCGCCGCCACCGCTCCTGCTCCAGGTCGCTGCTGCGCCAGGTCGCCTCCTCTCCGCCGCCGCCGCTAGGTCATTGGAGAGGAGGAGAGGCAAGGAGGGGAGATGGCACCGGCGGGGGAGCAAGAGGGGACGGCGGCGGCGGCATGGGAGAGCGAGAGGAGAGGCGGCGGCGGCGCGGGGGAGCGGGAGGCGGCGATGGAGAGGAGAGGCATGGAGGGGAGATGGCACCGGCGGCGCGGGGGAGCGACATGAGGCGTGGGGATGGAGCGACGAGCAGCGGCTGGGCCGAGGGCAGGGCCGCGGGCAGCTGGAGCCGTTGGATCCAGGCGGTTGAGCGATCGGACGGATGTAAATTTTTGGCGGACGAACGGAAGAAGAAATCATATTCTCTTTAATATTAGGTAGGGAGGTAGAGATAGAGATAGAGACCAGCACCACTAAAAATATATGATAGTTTTATTTTACCAATATAACAAATATATGTCCTCATGTAATTGTTTTTTTTTTTCTCATTTGCATTATGGCCTAGTTTCCACATTTTATCAACTAAATATAATAGTTTTTCTTATGTTAAACACACCATACATATCTAATATGTAGCAACATGTTTATCAAGTGATGCTAAGTTATGTAACAAGAAATGTTTTCATGAGTAAATTCAATGATTCAACATATGTGTCAGCAACACATATTATGTGATGCAAGACTGTTTTTTAGCATCATAACATACATGTGATGCTAGTATGTGTTGGAGTAGACATGTGCTTTGAGTTTTCTGCATCACAAGCCATATATGATGCTAAGTATGTGTTTGAATAGCCTAGTTATGTTGTAGTGGAGCCGCGTCGCCACATCCTCGTCTTTACAATGGAGGCGAGCAAAGCCGCCCAGTGGTGGCAAGATCCTCCATGGCGACCCTTGCTGCGTTTGGGCGCCATGGAAAAACGGTCGAGGAGTTAGCGAAAGAAGAAGGTGGCAGCGACAAGGAAGGCTCTGTGGCAGCGGCGAAGAAGGTGAAGGGCAGTTTGAGGACTTAAGCACGCGGAAGGATTAGCCGCGGCGCCAATGGAAGTATTTATAAGCAAGGCGCGCGAGGGCGACGATTTGGATTCCGACCCACGCGCTATATCATTGCCCCGCGTTTGATTTCCAAAAGCGGCGCGTTCCCAAGGAAGATCGTCTGCGAGGAGAATCAGCGTCTGGCCATGCCGCGAAGGTGGGCCACCCATTTATTCATCTCCCACCGCACAAGAAACGGAAAAAAAGCGTCGGCGATTTGGTTCACGATCACGTGGACCCGGCTCTGTCGGTTGTAATAAATACCAGGTGTGAAGAGTCCCGAGAAGATCAGCGGGCCCCACGCGCTAAGCGGGCGATCGAGCCCCAACATGGCGGCGAGCCCTCAGCCCAGTAGCCCCACGCCAGTGGGCGATCAGCCCAATGCGTGGCGAGCCCTCTCGGCCCAAAGGGTCCCACGCGTCGGGCGAGCGTCGATCAGGCCAGCGCTGGCGAGCCCTCACAGCCTCAGCGGGCCCCACGCGTCGAGCGGGCGATCGAGCTCAATGCCATGGCGAGAGCCCCTACGCCCCATCGCGGGCGAGTCCCTTAAGCGCTCAGCGGGCCCACGCGTCGGGCGGGCGATCGAGCCCAATGCGCTGGCGAGCCCTCTCCTTCCGGGCGGGCGAAGCTCCTCGAAGACCAAAGAGGGCCCCATACGTCGTGGGGACGACCAGCCCTAACGTGCGGCGAAGCCCATCAACACACCGGCGAGGGCCCCACGCACCAGACGGGCGCGGGCGAGCCCTCGGCGCGTAGGGCCCCCCACCGCAGCGGGCCCACATGGCGAGGAGCATTCCGGAAGGAGTCTTACAGGTGAAGGCTCCCCTGCCGCGGAAGGACGAGCGCACTAATGCGACATCACGCGGATAGACGGTGAAGAAATGATTACCGCTTCTGATGACCCTGCAGGTCGGCGGCTATCACCGTGGGCGCATGGAATTGACCGCAGAGAGAAGGTTTGCTTAAGATAGCCGCCTGTCGAGGAGCAAGCCGGGCCCCACCCGCAGCCTCACCGGTGTGTTCAGGCGGGTCGAGGCCACTGCGGCACGCGAGGCGAGCTGCCGCATGGGCGTGGGCGGCAACGCACGTTTTCGTCTCTTCTGTCGTGTCTTGTCAGTGTACTAAGAGTACTGTACTGCCTACCCCCTCGGCTCTCTCCGTCGGTTTGAGGCTTGTATAAAAGAAGCGGAGAGAGAAGGGAGGGGTACGTGCGTTTGAAACACACAGTTCACAAGCATTCTGTAAACCACATTCCATTCAACCACAACAAGAGAAGAGCGAAAGCTCAGCAGGAGTAGGACTATTACCCGCAAGGGGGTCCGAACCTGGGTAATCCCCGTGTGTTGCTCTTTGCTGCGCCCACCGCTCAATCGAACCGAGCACGGCTGATCGGCTAGTAAGTTAGAAATCTGACTAGGGGTGTGATCCGCAGTGGTTGAGCGGAGAACACGCCGTCAAGAATGTTTTCTAACAGACTTTTTAAGGCGAAAAACAGGCACTCACAGAGAAACATAACTTATCTTTATATCGCAGATGGCTTTGTACATTGCAGGCCTCGAGGCGAGCGGTGAAGGAAGGAGACCTCGCTGCTCGGCTCCAAGGGAAGACCAAAAGCTTTTTGAAACAGCTACCTACGGGTAGAACTTCCTCAGCTGCTCGACGTTCCAGGTGTTCACCAATTCGCGACCATCCTCGAAGGCAAGCCTGACTGAGCTTGGGCGGGATACTGAGACCACCTTAAAGGGGCCCTCCAACAGGGGAGATAGCTTGGTGCGGCCTGCCTGCGCCTGGACTCTACGCAGCACGAGGTGACCCGCTGCCAGTGTTCTCTCACACACCCGCCTTGCTTGATAACGGCGCAGAGATTGCTGATATCTGGCGGCCCGGATCACCGCTCTGTCTTTGATCTCCTCCAGGAGATTTACTTCATCCTGACGCCGGTCAGGGTCTCCATCTTCGCTGAACGCCACCACCCTTGGAGATCCGAAGGCGAGCTCTGACGGGAGCACCGCCTCCTAACCGTACACCAGGAAGAAAGGAGTCTCGCCGGTAGCTCTGCTGGGGGTTGTCCTTAGTGCCCAAAGCACAGTGGGGACTTCCTCGGCCCAGCGCTTGCCGCGCTTCTCCAGGCGATCAAACGCCCTTGTCTTGAGTCCTTTCAGCACCTCCGCGTTCGCCCGCTCCACCTGCCCATTGCTCTTCGGATGGGCGACGGAGGCGAAGCACAGCTTAGTGTCCAGCTCTTCACACCAATCTTGGAAGTCAGCACTCTTGAACTGAGCGCCATTGTCGGTGATGATTCTGCTGGCGACACCAAACCGGACGAAGATGCTCCTCATGAACTTTATGGCCGCAGCGGACGTGATTGCCGGGACCGGCGATGCTTCCACCCACTTGGTGAACTTGTCGACGGCGGCGAAACAGATCGTGATGCCCCGATTGCCGTTCGCCGAACGGGCCGGATGTCGGCCCTGCACCGCGAACGCCGAAAGCGGAATGGTTTGCAGAGCCTGGGCTGGTCGGTGGATCTGCTTAGCATGAAATTGGCACACTTCGCATCTCCTCACCAACTCGAAGGCATCCTGGAGGGCAGTAGGCCAATAGAAGCCGTGGCGGAAGACCTTTCCGACCAACGCCCGGCTCCCTGAGTGGCTCCCGCACATGCCTCCATGGATCTCAGAGAGGATCTTACTCCCGCTTCCCGAGTGACGACTTCAAGAGAACTCCGCTTGCGCCGGGCGACGTCTGGTCCCCACCTACCAGTATGGCGCTTGGCCTTGCGCTGCTATCTTCTCACCGACGCGTCATCGTCGGGACCACTCATCCCGCAGTAGGCTAGGATAGGATCCATCCATCGACCTTCCCGGACGAAAAGCGACGACATTAGCATTGTCGTCGACGTACTCTGCCTGGCCTGGCATTTCCGCCTCAACCGCTGCAGCAGTTCTTCCGCCTCCTCCCTCCCGCTGGGGAGCTGTCGCTGGGACGTTGACGTCTCCGCCAGATGTGGGAGCTGCGTCAAGAATCATGCCGTCCCCACCAGAATCGGGGGTTGCGGCAGACGGCTGCATAAGTCTTTCTTCAAAGACCCCAGCCGGGACAGGTGCCCTTGACGAGGCAACCTAGGACAACTCATCCGCCATGTAGTTGTCGCGTTGAGGGATGTGCGCAAAGCCCAATCCCTCGAAATACCGCTCCAACCGACGCACCTCCGCCAGGTAGGCCGTCATGACGGGATCTGAACAAGTGAATTCCATCCTCGCCTGGTTGATGACCAGGAGAGAGTCGCCTTTCACTTGCAGCCGCCGGATGCCCAGGGTCGAAGCGACCCTGAGCCCGGCGAGGAGCCCTTCGTATTCCACAACATTGTTGGTGGCGCGGAACTCCAAAACCACCAGGTGTCGAACGATGTCGGCGGTGGGAGAGACCAGAACGACGCCGGCCCTAGCCCCCTCCAGCCGAAACGAACCATCGAAGAAAAGAGTCCACGGCGAGGGCGCTGGGGTGTCTTCAACTTCTGCCGCCGCTAGAGTCCATTCTTTGACGAACTCCGCCAGCGCCTGCCCTTTCACCGCCGTCCGAGGGGCAAACTTGAGGTCGAACTCCGCCAGCTCCATTGCCCATTTGGCGACAACGTCTGTCGTCATGTTGAAGAGGATCTCCGCAAGGGGTACTTGGTCGACACGTTGATTTTCGCCTTGGAAGTAGTGACGCAGCCTTCGGGATGCCGTCAACACGGCGTACAACATCTTCTGATGCTGCGAGTACCTTGTTTCTGCATCATGGAGGACCTTGCTGATGTAGTAGACTGGCCGTTGAACTCCTTCTCTTTCCGCCATCATCACCGCGCTGATAACCCCCGGGTTCGCTGCGATGGAGAGGATCAGCACGGGCGGAGAAGTGAGGTACTTCTTCAGGTTGTCAAACGCCTCCTGCGCCTCCGCGGTCCACTCGAACTGGTTGGTCTTCTTCAGGAGCTTGAACAGGGGGAGACTCTTATCCCCCAGGCGAGCTATAAAGCGTCCCAGGGAAGTCAAACAGCCCACCAAGCATTGCATCTACCGAAATCGCGTCGGGGGCTTCATATTCTCGATTGCAGCGATCTTGTCGGGGTTCGCCTCAATCCCCCTCTGGGAGACAAGGAAACCCAACAGCTTGCCCGACGGAACGACGAAGACGCACTTCTCATGCAGTACCTCCTTATTTTGGCGAAGGTTTCTTCCAGATCGCCGATCAGCTCCTCCGCCTTAGATTTCACCACCAGGTCGTCAACGTACACCTCTAGGTTCCGCCCGATCTGGGCGTGGTGAGCAATGCGCATGGCCCTCTGATAGGTCGGGCCTGCATTTTTCAACCCGAACGCCATCCTTGTGTAGCAGTAGACGCCCATGGGCGTCACAAAGGCGGTCTTGTCTTCGTCTTCTTCGGCCATGCTAATCTGGTGGTACCCGGAGTACGCATCCGTAAAGCACAAATTGCTCACACCCCGCCGTGGAGTCGACGATGAGATCGATGCGGGGCAGGGGGTACGGATCCTTCGGGCACGCCTTGTTGAGGTCGGTGAAATCGACGCACATCCTCTACCGCCCGTTAGATTTCTTGACGAGGACGGGTTCGCGAGCCACCGATGGGCGACACTCAACGACCCCGCCTCAAGAGCTTGTCCACCTCCGTGGATAACGGCTGGCGCTCCACCGATCGCTTCCGGACCTTCCGCATGACCGTCGCGTCGTCGGGAACGCTGCCAACTTATGCTCAATCACCTTCACGAGGACCCAGTATGTCGGACGGTTGCCAAGCAAACACGTCTGCGTTAGGATCGAGGAAGGAGACGAGCGCTTTCCTATTTGGCGCCGAGGGATGCGCCCACCGAATCTGCCCTCGCCGGTCCGACTTCGCCAGGAGACCGCCTTAACCCCGCAGATGAGCCGGGAAGCGCGACCTTCTTCGGAGGAGCTCCTGTACGAGGACTCAGCCTTCTGGGCGCAGGCTGCCCCCGTCTGGACGAGAGCGTCCCTGTCGCAGCGGAGCGCCTCCGGGCGGTCCACCTTCACGATGATGGGGCCGGCTGGCCCCGGGATCTTGACCACCATGTAAGCGTAGTGGCAAGCCGCCATGAACTTGGTCAGCGCCGGCCGACCCAGTATGGCGTTGTACGGGAGGTCGAAGTCCACCACCTCGAACTCGAGCATCTCCGTACGAAAGTTGTCGGCGCCTCGAAGGTCACCGGAGGTCGACGCTACCAAAGGGACGGACTCGGCCCGTGCGCGACGCAAGAAGGAAGCACCGGCCGAAGCTCCCGCTCCTGGATTTGAAGTGCTTTGGCGACTCGGGCGGATAGGAGGTTGATAGAACTCCCTCCGTCTACCAAAGACCGCCCCAACTTGACATTCCGGACCGTGGGCGCAACCACGACGGAGATGTCCCGCCGGCGGTCTTTGGCGGGTGATCGGCTCGCTGAATGTGATCGATTGTTCGACCACACCATCTCGCCTAGCGGACTTACGCAGGCACGACGGCAAGACACCTCTCATCACACGCGCTGGCGGGCGTGAGATGGATAGGTGGCCGATCCGCCGTGGATGAAGGCGACTTCACGCTCCGCCTGCTGAAAGCCAAGCGAAGCCGGTTCCATGCCCTTGCCGCTGCCGGACGCCTGCTGCTGCTCGTGGACTCGCTTGTCCACTATCTTGCTGACGACCTGGCAATCCGCCAAGTCGTGGGAGTTGCAGCGGTGAATGGGACAGTATGTCCTTCCGTCCCACTCGCCGGGCGACGCTTCGCCGTCGTCGTGGCCGCGGCGGTCGTCACAACCGCCCTGCGGGACTGTTCCTGCCGCCGCCGCGACCTCCTCCTTTCTTTTCGCCCGCCCGTGCCCGTCGCGCACCGACCACCGTCGTCATTGTCGTTGTCGCGCCGCGGCGGCCAGACCTGCTCGCCTCGCCGCTTTGCGCTTTTCTTGTCCTTCCCGCCGATTCTGGAGGTCCAGCCATGATCCCCAACGGCCGCCTTTTCTACTGGCGGAAGCGGCTCCGCATGGGCGCACTTCAGGCCAAGATGAATAGCTCCTCCGTTGTTCTAATCTTGCGGGTAGCCATCTTCTCCTTGACCTCGGGGTCTCGGGCGCCCCTCCTGAAAGCCATAACAACGGCGTCGATGGAGATGTCAGGAATGGTGTTGCGAACCTGGCTGAAGCGTCGGATGTAGTCGCGCAGCGACTCTCCCTTCTTCTGCTCCACATTGTGGAGATCGTCTTCGACTCCGGGCTGCTCGAAGGTGCCCTGGAAGTTGGTGATGATCCCACTGACTCCGGGGGTAAGTTCATGAGCCACGAGCGGGCTCCGCCGGTGAGGATTGCGGGGAAGTAGTTCACCAGAACTTTTCCCGACCCTCCAATCTGCTGCATCACCTTGGTGTAGATCTGCAAAAACTCGTCAGGGTTGGTGGAGTCGTCGTACTTCTCGATGGGGGCCGGTCGAAACCTTTCCGCCACCGGACGCCAGCGTAGCCCCTTGAAAGGTACGCACCCAACGCCGGAGCCTCCTGCCTCGGACGCGCCTCGTCCCGCCGCCTCGACGCTTTGGGTGGTGCCAAGAAGCGCCACCTTCGGGCCGGGCGGCCTCGCGAAAGCCCTCCTCCGGCTTCCGCCGGTGGCGCCGAGAAAAGCGATCACAAGACTCGCCATGCCGCCGGCAGAGCTTGTCGCGTAGATCCTCTCCATGCAGTAGGTGGCGGCTCTCCAGATGGGTCAGGAGGTCCGGTCCACCGCCATTCCTGCCCGGTCGAACCCCCGGAGGAGTCGCCTGGCTTCTGTCAGCTTGACCCCGCTCCCTCCCGCCCGGAGATCCGCGGGAGGGGTGCGAAGGCATAAAAGAACGGGAGGAAGCGGAAACGCCGGTTCCCGCACTCCTCGGAACTTGCACCACCGCCAAGGGCGGCATCAACGTGAAGGGCCAAATCGCTACCACGGCGCCACGGAGAGTCCGGAGTCACCGGCAATGGCGGGTTGTCCAGCAGGGCCCTGGCCGTATGGAGGTTTTGTGCCGGGGTGCACTCCTCCAAGGCCAGGCGCCGCCTAGCTTGACTGGGGCGGCTGCTCTCCACCAGGGTTCCAACAATTGGCGGGCGGCTACCGCCTGGCTAATCTACCACCATTGCCACGGCCGACGCCGCGGCCGCGGCTCTGGCGGCTGCTTCTGGGTCCATCGCGGACTGCTAATCCGCCATCGAAGAAGTAGAAGAACGCGGACTGATGCTAGCGCACCCTTACCTGGCGTGCCACTGACGACGTGTTCTTCACTTAACCACGGTGAATCATACCCCTATCAGATTTCTACTTCTGCTAGCCGATCAGCCCGGGCTCGATCCGATTCGAAAGGCCGGACGCAATGAGGAGCGACATGCGAGATTACCTGTGTTCGACTTCGCGGGTAATAGTCCTACTCCCCGCCGAGCCATAGCTCTTTTCTTGTTGTGGTTGTATGAGAATGCTTACGTATCATCGAATACAACAGACCCTCTCCTTCTCTCTCTTCTCCTTTTATACGCGCTTTGAATCAAGGAGAGAGCCGAGGGGGTAGGCAAGACAAAGACGCTTAGTACATCGATAAGACGAAAGGACGGGACAGAGAGACAAAACGTGTTGCCATCAGGCCGAAGCGGCGCCGCCCACACGTGCTTCACAAGTGGCTTCCGACTCATGTGAACACGACAGTGAGGGAGTAGGCGGGGCCCAACTTGCGCCACCTGACGCGGGCAGCCATCCTGATGACGGCGCACTCTCTCTCCGCCGGTCAATTCCGTAGAGTCACAGTGACAGTTGATCAGACCCGCAGAGGTTACTTTGGCGGTAATCATCTCTTCTTCAGTCTATCCGCGCGTGATGTCGCATTTAATGCGCCTGTCCTTCGCAGCAGGGGAGAGCCTTCGCCCAGAAGACTCCTGTCGACGGTTGAAATAACGATCTCAAGTCGCTAAGGTTCTTTAGAAGTGAGATAGGAGACACGCCGAACAACCACGAACAACAACGAACAGGAGACAGGGTTTTTATCCTCGTTCAGCCTCCTCGAGAGATAATAGCCCTACGCCCAAATTTTTCTTATATATCGAGTGATTACAAGAGATGACTCGACGAGACTAACAAGTCTCGTGAGATTATGGTGTATATCAAAGCTAAAAGCTAGATCAAGTCCCCCACACGCCGTAGGGCCTTGTTTATATAGTGCGTGAGCAAACCGACCTACCGAGGGAATATCGGGCCGCTAACTACGAGATCGAACGAACTCAACGTACAAATATATCTCGAGGCAAATAAGGCATACTCCTAGTCTTGGGGATCACGACTCCTAATCCAATCCGGAAACCAACGCCCGTGTCTTCACGTAGCCGCAGACTCTGCTCGAGACGGACGAACACGATTCTTGGTCGTTATGCACCATGCCACCAGAAGCTGTTCGCAAGATGCATATGGGCCGATAGAACCTTCCAGGAGCCGGGCCTTGTAGGTCGTTTGATTGACCGTCGAGAGTGGGCCATGGCAATGGGCCGTAATTTTATCCCCAACAATTTAGCCCCCGAGACTCAAGTGAATGGACTCACTAGAGGGGTCTTCCTCTTGAGACTCCAAGTCACGAAGAGGGAAATTTTGTTGCTACAAAGACGGTAACAAGCTTAATCGACTGTGTTATGGTTCAACCGAACAAGACTTGTTCGGACCGACAGCATCTCGACAAGACCGAGCAACTCTGCTAAGGCCGAACAGGAATCACATCTCGCCCGAGCAGCAGCACTCACCTTCAAGGCATACATCGGAAAAAATAGCCATTGGCGATTCCAACGGTAACTTCCGTCAAGCGTAGTGAAAACATGCACCGCTTTTACCTAGCCGCTGTGGTAAAAACTAGCTGCTTTGTGACAAAACCGCTGCAGTAGCTGCTCATACGGACTATAAAGCACCTGCCGCCCATGCCACCACTTCGCCTCACGCCTTTCCTCTCCAAGCCCTAACTCCAACCACACTCAAGATCAAGGAGCCGAACTCCACCTCTAGCCTGCTCACAAGCCCCTGAACCGCCATGGCTAAGTTCGTTAGCTCTAGCGCATCCGAGGAGGACTTGAGAGTTTGGGAGGAAGAGGGCACATCGACACCCAGAGCTGAGGCTGCCTGGAGGAGGAAACTCCTGAGCAGCCGAGGGAGAGTTCACAACTTCGAGCAGCCGCACTATTCTGCTGAGATCTCCCGAGAGCAACTTGCCGAGGCCTTCTTGAACATTAGCGGATTGGTGGTGGCGAACCTCAATCCGAACAAAGATCCTCCAGATGGTCGTTTTCGCACACCTGCAAGGAGGGCTATATGGGCATCGATCCACCGGTGGGCTGTTCCTCCACTACTATACAAGGATTTAGGAGCAGCCCACTGCTTTGGCGCTGGGTGCTACTACCTCAAGCTCCGGCCACCGCCGACGACGCAGCCAGACTTCCGCCCACCGCCGCCGACTCGATGGGCGCTGGTGGACGAGGTGGTTCTACACCAAAGTGAGCGACGACAAAGAAGCTCGCTTTCACCGGAAGGCGCCATGGAGGAACGCCAATGCCTCGCCGAGATGACCGCCAAGGACTGGTATTTGACGAGGAAGATCGCTTCCTCGTGAGCCTCGGGCTCACAGCGGAGATCATCCGGGACTTCACAATAATGTGATCTCGTCTGGCATGGAGAAGACCCTATCCTTCTATAAGATAGAGGGATGGGAAGACATCTCGAGGGAGAGCATGTAAGTGCCTTTAAGACTCAACCTTTACATGATAACTCATCCGGTCAGGACTAACAGTGCTCTCCTCGCCGGGCATAAAGCCAACCGACGCACGGGTGATCGAAGCGGTCGACGCCATGTCAAGGCAAATAAGAAGGACGGCGAGGTCACCGCGAGGTGGCCTATACCTGTCCGCGAATGTGCTCATACGCACGGCCGAGGTAATTGCTTGAACTCTGGTCCGTGTTACCGGATCCGCACCGCCGTTAAATGCTAAGATCCGCTTGTCCAATGCGCAGAGGACCAACCGATCCTCGGGGATCGTGGAAGAGCTCTCCGGTCGGAGAAGGAGATGGCGAAGAAGGGCAAGACCAAGGTGGCCACAGCCCAAGGTGGCGGCGGAGCCGACGCTGGCTCGCCACGACACGGCGGCCGCCAAATTAGCGAAGGAACCATCCGCGGCGACGGAGCGCTGAAAGGCATCTAAGCGGCGCTGGTCACCCCAAATGAGGAGAGACCAAGCCCTCCCTCCTCATCGAAAGCAAAGTGACGAAGAGGTAAAGAACATGACCTTTGGCTTAGGCGTTACACGCGACTCACCCGGCCATAAGGCACGGCTACAAGAGGTCGCCGAGCAAAGGAGGCTCGAGGAAGAAGTCGCAAAGAAGGAAAGCTTCTTGCGCTATGCTATGAGAGGAGCGCCAAATTCACTAGGAGCCGAGTTCATCGCCACAACACCAGGGCCAAGGCGAACAAGCCGCTAAGGAGCCCCCGAGGAAGAGGCGGAAAGTCTTGGCAACGAAGAAGAAGATCGAACCCTCTACGGCAGGTATGTAGTAACAAATCTTTCGACTTTACTATCTTCCTGACTGCGTTAGGCTCAAATATCCTTCTTTTCATCAGCTGCCCAAGAGGAGATTGCCACGGACAACGTCGAGGCGGCAATCGAAGGGGTTTCGCCGCCTTTAGCACCGCACGGTGCGTCATGGGCAGTAAGATTGGCCAGCCTCAAGGACAAGCTGGCAACGTGGAGCCTGCTCCCGCCAGACTCCAGCGACCAACTCGACGCGCTGAAGGGAGCGGTGGAGCGGCTGGAGGCAGAAGAGGCGGTACGCAGCGCCACGGACGGCGGGGCCAAGGCGATGGCTCCGCAAGTTGCCCGAGGTGGGACCGAGCAGACGGTCCCGCCGGGCACTTCGTCGCAGGGGCAACCCATCCCTGAGGCGACGGAGATGATTGGCGAGCAGGGCGAAAGCCCTGCTGCCAAGGAGCAAGAAGAAGGCCACGAGCAGGGCGCACAAGCTGCCCTGCCAGTGGAAACCCCAATGTTGCCCGGTGGGGCGACACCGACTTCGCCCGAAGGTGACCGGGCGGAAGAGGAAGAAGGGCAGGAGCGCGAGGACGAAAGTTCTCCTCCCGTCGCTCCCGCCCCCGAGGAAGTGTGCTCCCGTAAGATGAAGGAGCCCAGAGGACGGCGGCAAGAGCAATGCGCCTGTCAGATCCTCAAGACGGGCGAGGCTTCGTGGACGCATGGTCTCAAGATCGCTCGCGCTGGGACTAAAGGGCCGGCTCGGCAAGGTAAGCTCGAAATCGCCTAACCTCGTCGTCGGCTATATCATCGCTAAGTGGCTAAATGACCTTCTTCCCCGGTCTTCAAGGACACCATGGAGGAGCTCAAGAAGGCGCACACCGAGCGGAGCACCGTCTTGGCGTCCTCCGGAGCATCTTCGACGCTGGAAGCCGAGGCGGACTTCGCCGCCGAGCCGAGCCGGCCGGGCGGCGAAGGTAAAGAAGCCGAAAGCTCACCGCCAAAGAGAAGCGATCCTCCGCGGCTCTTCGAAGAGGCCGGAGCCACACAGAGCCGCGAGGGCAAGCGTCGCGGAAAGGGAGCCGGGCCGCACGAAGTGGCTGGAGGAGCAGCTCGACGATGTGTCCCAGCGGCGGAAGCTGCTCACGACGGATGTCAAGGAGCTCAAGGCCTAGCTTGCCAAGGAAAAGCAAACCTCCGCGGATCTCCAAGCGAAGATCTCGACACTGTGGGCTTCACAGGAAGAGATCGAGGAGATGCGCGGGATGGTAGTGCGAGCGATCACCGCGAAGAAAAGAGTCAAAGAGCTGGACGAACAGCTCAAGACTACCGAAAGGTAGCGCCAGCCAGAGCAGGATCTCACCGAGCAGCTGACCAAGACCAAGAGGTCAAGCTCTCCGCGTGAAGGCAACTGAATGTGCCAGGTCAGCAAGGAGGAAGCCGATCGCCTCCGAGCCGAGGCCGAGAGGGTTTCAAAGCCTGTGGTGAAGTCCTCGCGCCAAGGAAGTGGTCGAGGAGCTCAAGGAGCAACTCGCTTCTAAGTAGCTGCAGGGCTGTAACCCAAAGGGGACTTTTGTACATGCAGCTTTTAATTAATAAAAACTTACCTTTTTCTCTGCAAAAAAGAGCAACAAAAGAGACAAGAACGAGCAGGCAACTAAGTGCAAAGGCAACACAGCGCTAGAAAGTTTTAAGAAAAATCGGTAGAACGCTTAGCCTAACTCCCAGCCCCCGTTGTGCAGCTGCTCGGAAACCTGAGTTTGCGAACCCGAACAGGTGCACAAGAGAAAGAGTGACGCCCTAGCCCCCGGTACGGACGGTGCTCGAAAACCTGAGTTTGCGAATTCGAGGACGTGCGTAGAGAGTTAGAGCGACACCCGTATCCTGATCGACGTATTCCAAGAACTGGTCGTTAACGTAAGTTAGGCGATTTCGGAGGATAACCGAACAAGGAAAGTGCCTCTGCCGCGGAGGGCTTACAAGAGCAGACTTTGCCAAGTGGTCGCGCCAGGCGGTAAGTGCCTCTGCCCCGGAGGGCTTACGAGAGCAGACTTAGCCGCGAGGTGGAAAAGCCATGTTACGCAACCTTGAGTTGTGGATCTTGTTGAAACTGGATACGAGCAGGAAAAAATCCTTAAGATTGCGGAGCCAAGTGTTCGCAAGGCCGGGCAGCCATCAAGTGTTACCAGAGAAAGGGTAGTCTTGAGAAGACAGAGACGTGAAAAGGCCGCAGAAGACCGTAAAAATTTCACTATGAATGGATTGAACTTTACATGGAGCCCGACAGACTTGGACGAACAAAGGCGTGAAGTTTGACAAAAAGCGCGAAGCACAGAAAAGACCTACACAAAGAACTTACGAAGCTGATCAATGTTCCAAGTGCTGGTCAGGTCTCTCCCGTCCACCATAGCCAGGCGAACAGCCCCCGGGCGAGCCGTTGAAACGACCGTGAACGGGCCCTCCCAGCGGGGAGTTAGCTTGTTGGTATTGGACAGGTTCTGAACACGGCGCAGAACGAGATCGCCCGCCTGGAAAGCCCCTGGTCGAACTGATTTGGCGGCGTGCTGGCGAAGATCTTGCTGTTAGCGCGCCATTCTGACTTGTGCCCGGTCGCGTGTGCCTTCGAGGAGGTCGAGATCGAGTAGGCGCTTTTGCTCGTAGTCAACGAAGTTGACCGAGCTCGTCTTGAGGCTAACCGAGTACTATTTCGCAGCGAGGATGGCTTTACACCATAGACCAATTGAACGGAGTTTCCCTGTTCTACCGTGGCCGTAGTCTGAATCGCCCAAAGGACGGAAGGAACTTCGCCAACCCAAGCCTTGTTGTGCTCATGAGTGCCGCGAACACGCCGCCGCTTGATACCTCGGACGATCTGTCCGCTAGCTCGCCGATCGCTCCGTTATTCGTGGATGTGCCATGAGGCGAAACAGACCTTGGTGCCCAAATTGCTCGCAGCTTTTCCGGAATAGCTCGCTTATGAACTGGTACCGCTATCGGTGATCGCCTTATGGGAGATCCCAAAGCGCGTGACCACGTTGCTTTTGAAGAAGCGCACTGCTTTGGCGTGAAGAGATTTACACAGTTTCTACCTCAATCCACTTTGTAAAAGTGTCATGGCGACGCGGTGTGTATAGCCCTTGTACCCCTTAGGAACGGGCCGAGCGTATCCAAATTCCCCATGTGGAGAAAGGCCATGATGGGGATCGCTTGGAGCTCTTGGGCAGCTTATGTGCCTTCCGGCGTGAAATTGGCAAGCTTTGCACTTTGTCACGATCTCCCGCATCTTGTAACGCGTTGGCCAAGAATAGCCCATGCGTAAACGCTTTGTCCACTGTAGTTCAAGGAGGCGTGGTTACCACAGTACCTCGTCGTATGTCCCTAAGAAGGAACACACCTTCTGCCGCGAGATGCACTTGGAGAGAACTCCCGAGCACCTCGACGGTAAAGGATGCCGCCCATATGCTTGTATGGAGCAAAGACGCCTTATAAGCCGGGAACGCCGCTTCGCCGTCTTGAGGCGGTCCCATCTGCAAGGTACCGGACAAATGGCGTTGTCCAACCCACGGCCGCAAGCGATGACGGAGACAACACCACTGCCTTCGCTTGCCTCGTCCGGAGACGTGATTGAGGGCTTGTGAAGGTGCTCGACGAGCACTTCGCGGAAAGGTGTTCTCGTGAGGATCCATACTTGACATTAATCGCCGTAAAGTTGTCCTTTCGGGCACAAAGAGCACCTCGAAAAATCGAAAGTGCCGCCCAACTTCCTCACTTCAACCAAGCATCGCGCTATTGAGTCATCGCAGACTGATACTCCTTGTTGACTGGTTGATGACCACCGGAACCTCCTTCACGGTCGGCCGTTGGACACCGAGCGACTTGCACGCCTAAGTCCCGCGAGGAGGGCTCAGACCGCAGCCGCTGTTAGTCGCCGCGACAGTGTAGTTGGATAGAATATTGGAGTTGCTCTCCTTGAGGGAGATGAGAACTAATCCAAATTTCGAGTTTCCAAAGACGCGAGCCACCAAAAACATGGTCCAAGGGGTCATCAAAGTTGCTCGAGCTTTCGATTTGGGCGGGTCCATTCGGCAACAAAGTCAGCCAAGACCTGGGACTTAATAGCAGTTCGGGCAGCAAAAAGAATATCAAATTCTGCAAGTTCTATTGCCCATTTAGCTATACGGCCGCCAGCTTCCTTGTTCCTTAGGATTTCTCCAAGAGGAACTTGGTCGGAGCAGATTTGATGCTACTCGAAATAATGGCGAAGTTTTCGGAGGACATGAGCAAGGCGAGAGCGCTTCGACCTCGTGGTAACGCCCTTCGATCCGTGAAGCACCTCGCCACGTAATAGATTGGTCATTGGATGCCTTCCTTTCCACCGCCAAGACCGCTCACGCTTGAGGCATACAACCGAGATAGAGTAAGAGCCGCCGCCGTGTTATGGGTGGTCAAGACAGTGGGTTGGATGTATTGCTTTAGATCTTGAAAAGATCGATCGCCTTCCTCCGTCCATTCAAACCATTGTGTTTTGCGCAGGCCTTAAAGAAGGGCAGCCGCGTTATACTCGACGGAAATAAACTCGCCAGAGCGACCATCCGTCCGGTGAGGCTCAACTTCCTTGACGGTAGTTGAGCTTGTATGTTTTCAATGGCCTCGATTTTTCGGGTTGGCGAAATGCCTTATGTAACCAATTACATAACCGAGCAACATTCCGATCGAACACCAAAGGTACATTTCTCTGGATTTAACTTTATTCGATGCCTAGCGAGGTTACTTAAACGCCTCGCCAAGTCTTTTACATGATCCGGAGCATACTTACTTTTTACAACTATGTCATCGACATAGACATCCGTGTTTCTTCCGCTACTGCTCGGGAAAGTCTTCCATTGTTACCGAACGGGCACCAAAGATTGCATGCATCGAAAGACATGGTCGATAGCGTAAAGTGCCAAGGGGTGATGAAGGCAGTCTTCTCTTCATCCTCGAGGGAGATGCTTATTTGGTGATAACCGGAGTAAGCATCCAAAAAACTCAAAAGCTGGGCATCCGCAGTCATGTCGACCAGCTGGTCTATGCGTGGCAGCGGGAAGTTGTCCTTGGGACAAGCAGCGTTCAAATCTGTGTGATCGACACACATCCTCCACTTGCCGCCTTTCTTCTTTACGATGACAGGGTTGGCCAGCCACTCGGTGTGATCAACCTCGCGGATGAATCCGACAGCGAGTAGCTTGCCGAGCTGATCTTTAATGATCCCCTGCTTGAATTTCGAAAAGCGACGAAGCTTCTGGCGAACAGGCTTTTTGTTCGACCGGACGGCCAGTTTGTGCTGCTTTCCTATTTGGGGTCCAGATTGGCCCCCAGATGAACTGTCTTGGAGGAATCATCCAGAGACAATGAACTTCCTTGGTCTCACCCTCGGTGAAGGGAGACCCTAGGGCGTCTGCAGACTTGGTCTGCGGAACTTCGACCACGCGGCGAAGTCGGTCGACCAGGGCAAGGGATCGCCATCGCAATCTAGAGCAGCCTTGCGAGCTGCCCTTGACCGTGATCACACCGTTGGGGCCCAGATCTTCACGCAATGGTATCTATGATGGGACACGGCCATGAACTTGCCAAGAGATGGCCGGCCCAGGATCGCATTGTACGCTGAAGGAAATCGACCACGCCAAATGTGATCAACTCCGTCCGAAGTTGCTTAGATCGCCGAAGGTAACAGTGCGTAACAATCACCCTAATGGTGAAACAGCTTCCCGGGACGATGCCGTAGAAAGGCATCGCGACCTCTTTAAGCTTGGAGCGAGGAATCTGCATCTCGTCCAAGACCTTAGCAGAGAGCAAGTCCAAAGCGCTCCCGCCATCGACCAAAACACGGCCAACTCTAGCGTTGCTGATGGTCGGAGCGACCACCAGTGGGAGCCGCTGAGGCTTGGTCATCCCAGTGGGGCAATCCTCCTGAGAGAAGGAGATGGGGACCTCGGTCCACTTCATCGATTCGGGCTGAGGCTTGCCCTTTTCAACATTGTGGACCTCCTGAGCAGCTTCCTTGAGGCTACGGCGAGAGGTATAAGCCGAGGAGCCGCCGAAGATGACGGCGATATGGTTCACGGGCTCTTGATATTCATCGTCATCCCGATCACCATCATCGGTTTACGCTATTCACCGCATCACCTTTTTTCGGCGGGGTGGGCATTGGGCCCTTGCCGTTGTAGAAATCCTCGAGCTTTGCAAACCAGGTTCTGCAATGGCGCGTATCACGCCCGTAGTTCTAGTGGAACTTGCAATATCGGTCACTCGAACCTTTCTTGCCTTGGTTGCCTCCCTGGGTGGGCTTCTTGCCCTTATAGTTATTGCTGAGCTTTTTCTGCCCATCCTTGGGAGGAGGTGTGCGATCTATACCGGAGACGGTGTTGTTCGCATCACCCTTCTTTTTCTTCTGGGATTTCTTGTCACCGGATTGTTGTCGCTCTTCTTCTTTTCCTCCACACCAGTCAAGGGTAGCTCGCCTTTGTCAAACGCCTTCTTGTAATCAACACACTCGCTGCGTTGGCATAGCGGTCACCGCCTCAACAGTCGTTGGCGGTCCAGTCTCATTGATCTCGAGATCTGGGTGAGCCGCTCGTCATGACTCCGCTTTTAAAGGCGCGACAACAGATTCGTTCGAGATGTTCGGGATCGTGTTGCGAATCTTGATGAAACGCTTCACGGTTGCGGAGGGTCTCCCGCTCGTCTCGATCATCTGTGCAGGTCATCCTCCTTGCCCGCACGCACGTAATAAATATGGAAATTGGCAATCGAGCGCCACAAAACCGGGTCCCAAGAGTCGATGGAACCTTCTTGCCGATTGAATACCATGTCCGAAAGCAGACCTCAAGGACGGTCGGAGGTAATTTTCCAAGACAAGCTCGTCACCCCGCCGCCATGATGGCCGTAGTATAGATGGAAAGGAATTCCTCTAGGTTCGGGTCCCATTGTATCTTTCCATGTGTCCGGCTTGAACTTTGAGGGCCACCAACGAGCTAAACTCGCCGAGAAAGCCCCGCACCCAAGGCGAAGACCGCCACTTTCCGGCGTAACCTAGCCTTGAGAAGACGTTGGTCCCGTTGGTCGGAGGAACTCTTGCCGAGCGGAGGTTTCGCTGAGGAACTCTCTCCGTGATAAGCCCCCACGCCTTTCCTCGTGGTCGCGATAACGCACTCTCGTGAGGATCCTCCGCGATCGCCGCTACGCACGCTTGCCCCTCGTGGTCGCGATGACTACGGGACTTGGCGAACGGCGGCGACCACGGCGGGTTGCTCGTGGACGCGATCCTTCGACGGTGACGGTGGTCACGCTGATCGATCGGATCGCCATCGGGCCGAATCCACCCGGCAGGCTCGATGCGGTGTCCGATGAGGCTTCACCTAAAGACTTAAGGCCTTCGCCAACTTCGAGGTAAGAAGCCACAGCGTCGCCTATGAGGACGAGATTGTCCCGTGAGCGGATCTAATCACGGTAGCCGCCGCTGAGTCGCTCTTGGCTCGCTTCCAGGGCCCCGATCCCCGAGACATCTGCGTTTGCCCGATTGAGTCCGGCACGCGATTCTACCCGGCAGCCGAACTTCGCCGGGTGTTGGCGAGGTGCGCTTGAGGCGGTTACGTCGCCGACGCTTATACCGGTCGCAGATTCTGCGCCAGAGTTTGGTTGATGGACTCGCCAAAAGTGCGGCGAACAACATCTTGCTCGCGAAAGCGCCTAATGCAACCTTCATCTCGATGCCGAGCAGAACCGATCTGCTCGATCTCTTCGGCCGCCGGGACCCGCGCAGGATTCGAAGTCCTTGCGCCGGTCATGTTGACGACGCGGTGGTCAGGCGATTGCGCCGCTAGACGGTGTCATCATCGTGTCGCCATAGGAGGAATCCACCGACATAGCCTTGGAATCGATAGATCTAAACCAACAGAAAGATCATCACCAGATTCATCGTCAATGACGGAGCTCGACTCGAGACCATCTCCTGAGCGATCCGTAAACTTCGTCTCGCATACGTACATCGATCTAGGTCGGTAAGATCGATTCGAAATGGCAGGGAAGAAGCATCCCGCCTTCCGAGTCGTAGCCCTCGTGAAGAATCTACAGATCGCCGACGGAGGTCGACATGTTCGATCCAAGGTCTCCCCACGGACGGCGCTTAATCGCCGATGGTTGAGATAACGATCTCAAGTTGCTAAGGTTCTTTAGAAGTGAGATAGGAGACACGCCTAACAACCACGAACAACAACGAATGTGAGATAGGGGTTTTATCCCGGTTCAGCCTCTCGGGAGAGATAATAGCCCCACGTCCCACCTTTCTTATATATCGAGGATTACAGAGATGGCTCGACGAGACGAACAAGTCTCGGCGAGATTATGGTGTATATCAAAAGCTAAAAGCTAGATCAAGTCCCTCTACACCGTAGGGGCCTTGTTTATATAGTGCGAGCAAACCGACCTACTGAGGGAATATCGGTCGGGCTAACTACGAGATCGTAACGAACTCAACGTACAAATATATCCCGAGGCAAATAAGGCATACTCCTAGTCTTGGGGATCACGACTCCTAATCCAATCCGGAAACCAACGTCCGGTCTTCACGTAGTCGTGCAGACTCTGCTCGAGACGGACTCAAACACGATTCCTTGGCGTTCGCATCACGCCACCAGAAGCCGCTCGGCAAGATGCATATGGGCTGATAGAACCTTCCAGGAGCCGGGCCTCGTAGGTCGTTTGATTGGGCCGTCGGAGTGGGCCATGGCAATGGGCCGTAATTTTATCCCCATAACTCCCTCGACGCTTCTGCAAAGACGGGCCCCATCTCGACAAATGAGGAGGCCTCCCGTGCTCGCCAGGTCTTCTTTAGGACTCTCCATACCCTGGTATTTATTGTACCGACACAAGGCTCCCACTAGCCTTTTTTTTAAATACAAGGCTCCTCTTCAAACGAATATTTCAATTGCGAGATGCTTGCTTCAAACCATAAATGAAGCTCTGAGGCTTGCATATCTTGCCAGCATTCTTAGGATCGACAAAACCGTTATGTCATGTGCACATCCTCCCTAGGTTTCCGTTTAGGAAAATAGTTTTGACATACATCTGTCGTATCTGATAATCATGATACACAACAATAGTTAGCATGCTTTAGATAGAATTCACCATGGCAACAGGTGAGTAAGTTTTATCATAATCAACACAATGAATATGTTTAAACCGTAGTGCCACTAAGCATGCCTTGTATATATGAACATTTTCATTGGCATCTACCTTTTTCTTAAATACCAATTTGCACTCAATAGTTTTTACACCATTAGGCAGATTACTCAAGTTCAAAACTTGATTATCATACATGGAATTTATCTCGGATCTCATGGCAACCAGCCATTTCTCAAAGCCTGGTCCCACCATTGCTTCTACATAATCGTTGGGCTCATCATTATCCAATAATAATAAGTCGAGTTGCTCCATCGCGAGAAACATAAACCTCTCGGAAGCGCTACTTGCCCTCTCGGACCTGCATGGGGCTATTGCATGGGTTCTGCAACATTTTACATATCCAGTTGAGGGTCAATAGGAGCCAAATCACTTTCAGATGTTTCCCAAATTTCTTAGAGTTGCACCTTGCTCCTATCGGCTCTTTTAAAAAAATTGTTTTTCTAGAAAGACACCATATGGGGCAACAAACACTTTGCCCTCCTCCCGGTTATAAAAATAATACCCACTATTTATCAGGTACATCACAAAGAAACATTTATCCGATTTGGTGTGAAGCTTATCAGGAACCATATGTTTTACATAAGCCTCACAACCGCAAATCTTTATTCAAGACAGCTCGGGACATTTCCCTTTCCATATCTCACATGATGTTTTATCAACAGATTTTGATTGAACCCTATTCAAGGTGAATGTAATAGTGTCCAATGCGAATCCCCAAAATGAAAATGGAAGATCTGTATAACTCATCATAGACTGAACCATGTCAAACAAAGTCCAGTTCCTCTATTTGGAAGCACTGTTCCACTAAGGCGTCCCAGACGGAGTCAATTGCGGAACAATTACACAACCCTTTAGATGATCGTTAAACTCTTGGTTCAAATGTTCATCTTCTTCCAATAGGATGAAGAGAAAATGTTCTTATTCAAGGCAGGAATATAATAATAATTATTTAATTCAATGACCAAACCAGATGTTAATGAAAGGGATAGATGTCGACGACCATCATAGCAACTTTTGAGCCAATATCGACACGAATTTCCACCTCGCCACTTGTGCAACTTGTAGTCCTTTTTAGCCCCTGCAGTGATTTGCAACTATGAATCATTGAACCAGTATCAAATATTAATTTCTATAACATTAATACCTAAAGCGGAGTCCACAATTTTGTTCTTCTTATCCTCCAATTATTTCTTGCAGTCCATACACCAATGACCCTTCAAATAGCAGTAGTGATATGCATAAGAAGAAACAGGACCATTTGTTTTGTCTTACCATCAGACTTAGGTTTCAGGTCTAGGATAGTATCCTCACCCTTGCCCTTGGCTCCAAGCTTCCTCTTCTTACCACCATCCTTGTGAACCATTATCACATGATTATTGATATCTTGATACTCTCCTCGATTGTCTTAAGCATTCCATGTAGTCCAGTCATGGTCTTCTCCATGCAGTCAAATGAAAGTTCATAGTCAATGGCTCAATATCTTAATTTTAGATTGCGATCGGAGAATCACATTAGTGGTCAACTCTTGGCTCAAGGAAAACCAAGTTTTTCCAAGTTCTCAATGTAACCAATCATCTTAATCACATGAGGACTCACCAAACTACTTTTCGTCAGCTTGCACATAAACAAGGCTTTTGAGATCGAGTATCTTTCAGCTCTGGCTTGGACGCTTGGTTCTCAGACATCCTACGGAAGCCTGTGATTATATCTTAGGGATCCAACTCCTAGTATTACTTCTGAAGCTCAAAGTTCATAATAGCAAGCATGAGACATCTAATGTCAAGTGAATCATTGCGGTGCTTCTCATAAGCCCTATGATCATCAGCAATAGCATCCTCCTCCGGTTCATCAGGATAGGGGTACTCTAGAACAAATTCCTTTCTCTCTTTATTGAGAACAATTCTCAAGTTTCGATATCAATCAATACAGTTAATTATGTAGAGTTTTTTCTGCATAATCGACCTCAAGTTAAAACTAGTATTTGCAACAACAATATTAGGTGCCATCTACAACATTAATAAATAAATATATAACGAAAGTTTTAGCACTATATTCATGTTAATCTTCTAATAAACTATTTCAAAAGATATTCCCACTAAAACCATTTTCCCTTTGGTGACTTTTAATAGGACAAGATCTATGGTAACTCAAATTCTAGTGAACAGTGGGCTCACAAATAGGACCTAGTGACATTGGTAGGCAACCGTTTGCTAATCACATCATATGTGACTCTTGTTTGTTGGGTGACATCTAATGCCCCAGCTCCCAATACCGACGCCCCGAGGCCCAAAACCATTTTGATATCCTCAATAAGTAAACCAATATTATGCATGTGAAATCCGACTTCACCCCATTGATTAAGGAAATTAACTCCTAGAGGAAGGCTAAAACTATTAATCAGCGTACAAGACCTTTATGCGTGCAGCTATTGGAAGGGCATCCAACTCTTAAATTTTTGAGGGAAACAATTCTTTAAAGACAATCATATCAACCACATACAATATATGAAAGTGAATAATGCTATGATAATCACAAACAGGAATTATGCTATGAATAAGTATGACCATGACATAGTGATCTCCATCGCCACGCCTTTCTCCCTTCCATCAGGACATTAGGATTGAAGCCTCCATGACTTTGTGAAAGACTATTACATCTAATAGCTAGTAACAAAAGTACATTAGGATTCAAAGCATGACAACCTGACACACAGGTCGTTATACAACAGTGGGACAGCCTTTAGCTATAGTTAACCATGACGCACAGGTCATGAAACAATAGCCATGCATCACATACACAAAGGGTCCACATTATTCACATCATTCCCTGCAAAAAAATTAGGTGTGGGAATCGAATTCTAACACACACGATATGAACCAGTTTTAATTAATAACCCTACTGCGACTGTCATGGCAGTCCCACAGACACCCCGGATTTACGCGATGGATTTTACGGGGAAGCATAGATCGCATCTATGATTTAAGCTATGGAAATTCAATTGGATTGATCAAATCAAGCCGATTTTGAGCGATCACTTTGCCTCAATCTTCATAAGACCAATCTCATCGATCCAACATGCGAGGTCCGCATGAGATGGCTTCGGCCAAACCGATATTGATCTATTGGCTTGATCTGTTCAATACACGATATTACCTCGATGGTGCTACCAGCCGCTAGGGGTATTGCACGTCATGAATTTGAACGAGCGTGAACTAAAATTTTGTTCATGCAGTGTCACTAAAAATTTTGATCATGCAGTGTCACTAACTCATACTTCAAACACCCCGAGTACTAATTAATCTAATCAACCCGTGATGAACATCAATAACATATCAGCATATGCGCCTGATCCAGATCCAAAACTACACATGATCGACTCTGATACCAATTGGCAATATAGACATCAAGAAAGTGAGAGAATAAGCACATGACATGATGCAAATGCAAATTCTAGGAAGCTTTGAAAATTATCCATTTGAACATGAAGCACATGGCAAGGATTCTCGAAGTAATACAAATTAGTTCGGTGCTCACTAGTTCAAAAGATGCTAGTAAATTGATTTTTCATATTGGAATATGTGGCTTCGAAAATCACAATCAAATATCACAGCATGACAAGACATCAAAGCGGATTCAATAGAAAACCACATGCAACCCTTTTGAAATCCAAGTAGCTTCAAATCGATAGCTCAACAAACTAGAATTTTTAATTTTTTAAAAAATATTTGGATGCATCCACGGGTTCAAAGGGAGCAATTGCTAGCAATGCACATCCCAAGGATCACTGGAAATGGCCTCCTAGGTCACTCTCCTCCTATGTGTCTTTTTGTATTTTTTGTTGCATTTAAGCGGGAGAGTCTCTAGCCTCGTACAAATGACCGACGGTGCCCAGCATTACACTGAAGGAATCACATGCTATCCGATTTCTTTCCAAGTTCATGCCTCTTGTGTGCAATAGCAAGCCATCTCGTGAAGGATAACCGGTGAAAACTCTCCAAAAATTCAAATTGCACTTTTTTGTTTCAATTTACAGGAGCAAGATTTGGCAAACAAAAGATTTCACCAAGTTGCAAGGATGACTAAAAGAAGATTGCAAACGCCTCATCGAGCAACAACATTCAGAAAGTGAAAATCTCATGCCACATCAAAGTTTTTTGGAAAAAAGCAATGTCATTTTTAGACTAGACACCAATTGAACGAGCTAACACAAGCTGAAATGTGAATAGTCTCGGCATCTTGGAAAGCCTAAAGTCAAAAGCATGATAGACAAAGCTCCAAAGCAAAATAAATATATACGCTAAAACAAAATTTTCTGAAACTCCCCCTCAACAAGTGAGTCAACATTTTGTCCAAAAATGATGTGCAAGACGATAAATAAGAAAATAGAGAGTTGGAAAAACAAGAAATTCAACTGGGCAAAACACAAAGAATTAGTCAAGAACAGTAACCACTCAAACTCAGACTCGCTCTCATCTGCCGCCTGTGACTTACAAGGAAAGACAATTCTACACCTCGGTTACTAGAGATACGACACAAACCCTGTCTACCCAGAGACCAATAAGACTGTGTGGGGTCAGACTAACCAGATGAAAGATAGACAATAGGTAGCAGAGAACTGGTGGCCAAACTCTACAGTCGCTCGGAGATAGCGGAAGATCCGCTTCACCGCCTGAAGGTGAGACACTCTAGGTGACGCCTGAAAGCAGGCACAAAACACACAATGAACTGTATGCCACCCACAAACTGCACATGGGAGGGACCAACAGTGTCCATGTGAAGCAATTGTGCAGGTGCATCAGTCATCACTTGGGTGGCTGGTGGGTGAGCAGCGGCAACAATCTTCCTATGCCGACAAGAAGAACAAACTATGTCATTAACCATTTTGAGTTTGGGCAAACTACAGATCAGATCATGGCTGCTAACTCTGGTCAAGTGATCAAAACCAATGTGACCCAGTCTCCAACGCTGGAAGGAGGTGTCATGGGACTATGAAGCAATCAAGCGATGAGAAGAGCCAACTAAAGATCAAAAATCAACACGAAAAACTCCCAAATCTGTGAATCCCGCAAACAAAACTTGCAGAAGAATCAAGAATGCAACTTTCATTCTATTTGAAGCGAACCTCAAAACCCTCATCAGTCAGTTGAGAAACCAAAAGTAAATTATAGCGAAACTTGCTGACAAGAGCCACATCCTTAAGTACAACATGATCACTTACCTGGATAGAGCCTCGAGTGAGCACACGACCTGACGAAGCATCCCCAAAGGTGATTTTCTCACCCTGGGGCTCTCGGACTAAGGAGGAGAGCCACTGAGAGTTTCCGGTCATGTGGCTACAACACCCGGAATTGATGATCCACGTGTTCCCTTTGCCTGCCTGATGCACCTGAGTCGACGAGTGAGGAAACGTGGCTCAGCATTGGGAAATACCAGTGCATCTTTTGGCACCCAAAACTGAGTCACACGACCATACCGAACAAACTCTACTCGGACTAGGCCATCCCTTCTAACAGGGAAACATCCTGGCGCTGGATTATAAGCAACCTGCCGTTGAGCTGAGGCGGGTGCATCTTGTCCGCGCTTCCTACCCTTCTTGCCATTCCTTCACCATGGAGTTGGCACCTCACATCGCAGACACTCACCTCTGTAACCTACAAGAGGTACGTCCTGAGGACGACGCTACTCATGCCCTAGACCGACAATAGGATGAACAAGAGAAGGCTGTGCTCCAAGTCCTAGCCGTCTAACCACTGGTCTAACCTGAAGAGGAATGAACCTAGGTGCATGTTTCTTAGGAGGTCCTTGAATTCTAACATGTTTTCTGTGCTCCTCATGTGCTTTCTTAGCACGACAGAAACAGTTCTGCTCAGTGTGTCATATCCTATCGCAGAAAGTGCAAACTACTCCTCTGCCATTTCTAGGGGCAGGAGTGGTAAGAGGAGCACTCTTCGTAGTTGGACTCTTTGGATCTTTCTTCTGAGACTGAACAGACTATGTGGTAGGACTTTCCCTAACGATCCTTGCGAATCTGAAAACAATAGTCTCAGGAACATTGTCCCTAAGAACAACTGTCTGCCCATTCTCATCCCTTCCAAGAACTCTAGGTGGGTGTCTCTTGATGTGCTCTAACCAATTATAACCGAGACCTCTACCCCTTGATATCTTGCTTTTGTCAAGTATCAAGTTCAGCTTCCGTTCGCCCCCAACAAACCTTTCAAAAGTGCTCATGAGGTACTCGCACTCCTAATGGAGTTGGGGACAAAACCAACAAGAAGAGAAGAGTCCAGAGAGTCCTGGCTATCAGTTGTACCCTTTTCCAAGGCTTTGCGACACTTCTCACCTAGAATCTTAACTTCCCTCTTGAGAGCCTGATAGGAAAGACACTCAACATTTTGGCTTACGTCAACCTACCCTCAAATCTATCACTCATGCCCTGGTAGATCCTAGCCATCTTCCCATCAAGCTCAAGACATCGATCACACAAAGGCATCAAGAACAGTATCATTAAGCTCAGAAATCTTAACTTGAATGTTCAAATTCTCAAACTTCAACAGTGTGCAATCACGACATATAGAATCAAGTGAGTGGAAGTTACAACTCTCATCTGAGCTGACTGGGTCCTTAGGTGGAGCATGATCGCTATAGTCCGCAACTGGACTGACTTGGTCCTTAGATGAGTGTGCAGAGGGATCAGGACAAAGCATTATAGGATTCATTAAGCAGATATACTCTAGATCAGAAGTGACAAGGAACAAATTTTTCCTAATATCATCTAGTTCTGTTACAAGCTTAACATTAACTTACCTAAGTTTTTCGTTCAAATCAAGCACCCTATCATGAGTTGTCCTTAATTCATTGAAATCAGTCATGACCCTATCAAACTCTAACCACCCATCAGAGTCAACAGGCAAGGAAACAATACTACATTTTTCATTCTCTATTTGGATAGTAACATTCTTAAAATGTATTTTCAATTTATCAAATTCTAGAGTGAGCTTCTCACAATCAAAGCAAGCAGCAGGCTTAACATTTTTTAGTTGAACTTCAAGGGCATTTTTCTTGGCCAAGACCCTAGTGTACTTGTCATGAATTTTAACTAATGCTTCCAAGAGTTCAGAATAGGAGGGACCTTGTTAATTAGTTACCTCATCATCGTTGGTGTGGTAGATGTCTGAGTCACTACTGCCGCTGTCGCCGTGTGCCATGAAACACATGCCGGTTGACGGCGTGTTCTCCGCTCAACCACTGCGGATCACACCCCCAGTCAGATTTCTATCTTGCTAGCCTATCAGCCGAGCTCAGTTCGATTCGAGCGTGGGACGCGGCGAGGAGCGACACACGTAGTTTACCTGTGTTCGGACCCCTGGGGTAATAGTCCTACTCCTGCCGAGCCTTAGCTCTTTTCTTGTTGTGGTTGTGCAGAATGTGGTTACAGAACGCTTCTCGAACCCCCCTCCTTCCTCTCTCCGCCTCTTTTTATACAAGCCTCGAGCTGGCGGAGAGAGCCGTGAAGGTAGGCAATCTGATACTCTCGATAAAGACTCGATAAGACATGAGGGACACGATAGAAGAGACGAAAACATGCTGCTCTCAAGGCCAAGACGGCGCCGCCCTACGATGCCTTCTCGCAGTGGCCCGACCCGCAGAACGCCCCAATGAGATCTGCGGGTAGACCCGGCTTGTTCTTCCGACGCGGGCGACGAGCTTGATGATGGCAAACACTCTCTGCCGGTCAATTCCGCTACGCCATAGTGACAGTTGGTCAGGCCTGCAGAGGTCACTGTGGCGGTAATCATCTCTTCATCTGCCTATCCGCGTAATGTCGCATTGAATGCGCTCGTCCCTTCGCAGCAGGGAAGCCTTGCCCGAAGACTCCTTCGAACGCTTCACGCCACGCTGGCCCCGCTGATAGTGGGAGGCCCTACGCGCCGAGGGCTTCGCCACGCCACTTCGCCGACGCGTGGGGCCCTCGCCCGGCTGACGGGCTCGCCCACACGCCGGGCACGGTCGCCCGCCTGACGTGTGGGGCCCTCGCCTGGTCTTCTAAGGGCTTCCCAGGACTCTTCGCACCCCGGTATTTATTACACCGACAGTAGCCCCCGGGTCCACCATGATACGCGAACCGTCGCGCTGATACTTTTTCCGTTTCTCATGCGGCGGGAGACGAATCGTGGGGGGCCCACCTCCTGCTGCGGCCTTACGCCTGATTCTCCACCTGCGCACGATCTTCCTTGGGGAACTACGCCGCTTTTCGCGAAAAACCGCGCTGGGGCAAAGATGGCGCCCTGCAGCGCGTCGGACGGAATCAAACCGTCGCGCCGCTTCCACCTTCTATAAAGCTTCTTCTTCTGCGACGAGCTCTTTTGCACGCTAAGTCCTCAAATCGCCAATCGCTTTGCTTCGCCGCCGCCACTCTCCTTTCGCCAACTCCACCACCGTCTTCCATGGCGCCAAACGCAGCAAGGGTCGCCGCGGTGACGCCGCTCCGGCCGCGACGTCATCTGGCCAGCTCGCCCGCCTCCGCCCGGCGAACATGGTGACGCTGCTTCAAGTGTTCGTGCCGCCAACCTCCGCCGGTTCCGCCCGGCACCATCGCGCGCGCCCGTGGACGGGAGATCGTGACCTTCACTGGCGGTGCTGGGCGGGCTTGTCCCGCCATATTCGAAGTTCTTCTTGGGGTGCTCGCCTTCACGAGATCCAAAGGCGCGACCTTCCCCCAACTCCGTTGTCGCTACCGCCATCTTCGCCCACCTTTGCGAGATGTTTGTGGGGTGATGCCAAACCTCCCGCTCTGGCGCCGGCTCTTCGGTACCACGCGAAGTTTCATGGCAAGCGGGCTATTGGGAGCTGCTACTTTACGCTCCGCGAAGCCGCCGCCTTCATCCCGGTTGCGGTCAAGTCCAACTAGAAGGACTGGCACCGATATTGGCTGTACGTGGAAGACTCCAGCGGCTGTGATGATCTTGCTCTCCCGAGGGTCCCGGAATCCTTGCCACCGGGGTCTATGCCCGACGACTCACTGAACTGAAGTGATGTTGGCGCGCATCGCCGAGCTCCGCCAAGAAAGGGCTCACCGGAACCCACGTCGCGGCGGATTTTTTGCGGTGCCGCCTTTGCCCGCTCCGTATGAGGACACGTCCTGCCTGGCAGTACTATGGCGACGACGATAGAGTCCGCGTGGCCCCCGGAGGTGAGTGTTCTTTCATTCTTTTTTGGGTCTCTTGTCTTTTTGGAACGCCTTTTGTTTGACTTTTGTCTCTTTGCCAACTCGCGACTTCCTTTCTTGTTTGCCCAGCCGCAGGGAACGTGCCGGACGACGTGCTCCGGCAGTGGCTGGTGGGGCTTCTGTCCGCGCCGTCCGGCGACACTTCTCTGCCCACGAGCATCCGTCCCCTCTGCGACTGGGACCCACGGGAGCGCAACCAATACTTGCATGCGCTGCCTCCCATGGAGGTCTCTGGTCCCGCGGTCCAAGTGACTCGGGGACCCCTGCAGATCCGCGATCCTCCGCCAACGACCGCCGAAGCTCCTGCGGCCGCTGCTCCTCCTGTTGTGGCGGCCGACTCCGAGCGCGCTCTCGGGAAGCACCGCCTCATCCTCTCCCCGGACGACGACGATGAGGAGGGAGAGGAGAGCCCAAAGAGAGCTCGCCCGAGTCCGGGCCGCCGCCTTCTCCCCCCCCGGTGGGGGCCTTCTCACGACGCTGCTGCTCGCCGCTGGCGAGACACGGCGATTTTTCCGAACTGGCGCCGCTGCTGCTTTCTTCCGTCTTGGCACCTCTGTGCTGCGGCAGCTGCCATGCCCATACGGCTTCCACCGTCGCGCCGACTCTTCTTGCGCCGGCGCCCATTGTGCCGGCGCCTGCTTCGACGACTTCGCCGTGGACTGCGCCGCCGCCGCCTCCGCGACCGAGCGGCTTGACGCTGCCCCCTTCCTCCTTCACCTTCGGGGGACGTCGCCTCAGGTGTCTTTCTCTGCACTTATGCACATTTTATGTTAGGTTAGCATCTTTGCATGTTTTTCGCATACCTGAACCCCTTTTTGCTTTTCCTTCATGGAATTAGGGCGGACTCTGGAGCTTCGGGCTCTGGTCCTCGCGACCCGCCAGCCCCCAGCTTGTCCACGGCTCCTTCAACGGAGACGAGACCTCCCGCCGCGGAGATCGCGCCGGAGCCAAGGCTGGAGGACCTTCCGGCCGCTGCTGCGGCTGATGTCGACGCCGTGGCTGCCATCGCCGCCGACGTCGGGCGCTCCTTCGAGGCGCTCCGTGCCGTTGCCCACACCTGGGCGGCACGGGAAGGCGCTCTGGCTTCAGCGTCGTGGGCCGTCGGTGAGCTGCGGCGGGCGCTTGAGCAGCCGAAGACCTCCGCGCGGAGCACTCTGAGCGCCTCCGGGTCCTCGCCGACATGCTGCGGTCCGCCTACCGCGACTTCCGGAACGTCTTGTACCGCTGGCGTCACCACACACACCCATTGGAGGAGACGGCCAAGAAGATGCTTAGCGCGTAGGGCGCGCCGCCGAGGCCCTGCGCGACCGCCGGTGGTGATGCGACGCGGCGATCGAAGACGGTCGCCAAGGCTCTTGAAGCGGCCTGATTCGTCTTGGGCAATCGCCTTGCCCAAAACGCCGCGTTGACCTCGATGCGCCATCGGGAACCTTTCGCGCCCGGCTAGACCGGAACAAGCAGTCTCGGGTCGACGTCGTCGCCAACCGCGTATCCATGATGGGCTGCGCCGCTTCGGCAGAAAACGATGATGACGAGGAGTAGCTGGACTCCTTCGCTTGTTTCGTCTTATGAATATAACCTGTTAATGCAAACACATGCTTTTCTGTCGTGAGTCTCGATTAAACTTTTGCGCAAACTCTTACTTGCGAAAAGAACAGGGGCACCCGAACGCCAAAAGCTTTAGACAGAGCGTTCTATTGAAAGTGAGCGCTTTTTCCTTAGGCATCTGGGTACTTCAACCCTTATGGCCTCTCGGCAAACCGACCTTGGTCGTTGCGTGGCGAGAGCTTAGCTTCGGGAAGTGGTCTAGTCGCTGGTGCCGTCGTTGGCGCGTCGCCTAGACCGACCAGACACACCAGGCTAGAACCCGCCTTCCGTCAACCTCGCCTCGCCCAGCCGCAAGTTCAAGCGTTCGCCCTTGCAACTAAGGGGCAATCAGCCTTAAGTACTGTTTCGCCACCAGCTTTCAACAGAATGCTTTCTAACAGACTTTTAGGGCTAAGCAACTGATCGCCAAAAGTTTTAGACAGAACGTTCTGCTGCAAGTGAGCGCTTTTTCCTTAGGCATCTGGTTACTTCAACCCTTATGGCCTCTTGGCAAACCGACCTTAAACGTTACGTGGCGAGAGCTTAGCTTCCGGAAGTGGTCTAGACGCCGGTGCCGTCGTTGGCGCATTGCCTAGACCGAAAGGACACACCGCTAGAGCCCACCTTCCGTCCCCTCGCCTCCCCGCCAAGAAGTTCAGCGTTAGCCCTTGCAACTAAGGGGCCATCACTTTAAGTACTTTTTTCGCTACTAGCTTTCAGCGAATGCTTTCTAACGCACTTAAGGCAAAAAGAACAGATGCCCACAGAGAGAGAACTTATCTTTATATTGCAGATGGATTTGTACAATGTCGCCCCGAGGCGAAGCGGGAAGGTGGAAGACCTCGCCGCTCGGCTCCAAAGGAAGGCCAAAAAAGCTCTTGGAACAGCTACCTACGGGTAGAACTTCCTCAGCTGCTCGACGTTCCAAGTGTTCGCCAATTCGCGACCGTCCATCCTGACGCCGGTCAGGGTCTCTATCTTCGCTGAACGCCGCCACCCTTGGGGAGCCGAAGGTGAGCTCCGATGGGAGCACCGCTTCGGAGCCATACACCAGGAAGAAGGGGGTCTCGACGGTGGCTCTGTTGGGAGTTGTCCGCAGCGCCCACAACACCGTGGGAACCTCTTCCGCCCAGCGCTTGCCATGCTTCTCCAGGCGGTCGAACGCCCTTGTCTTGAGTCCTCTGAGTACTTCCGCGTTTGCCCACTCCACTTGCCCATTGCTCTTCGGGTGTGCGATGGAGGTGAAGCACAGCTTGGTACCCAGCTCTTCGCACCAGTCTTGGAAATCGGCACTTTTGAACTGAGCGCCTTTGTCGGTGATGATTCTGCTGGCGACACCGAACCGGACGAAGATGCTCTTCATGAACTTTATGGCAGCAGCGGACGTGATCGCCGGGACTGGCGAGGCTTCAACCCACTTGGTGAACTTGTCGACGGCGACGAACAGATGTGTGTAACCTCCGGTCGCCCGCGAACGGGCTCAGATGTCGGCCCCGGATCATCGCGAACGGCCATGAGAGCGGAATAGTTTGCAGCGCCTGGGCCGGTCGGTGGATCTGCTTAGCATGAAATTGGCACGCTTCGCATCTCCTCACCAGCTCGAAGGCATCCTGGTGGGCAGTAGGCCAGTAGAAACCGTGGCGGAAGACCTTTCCGACCAACGCCCGGCTCCCTGAATGGCTCCCGCACATGCCTCCATGGATCTCAGAGAGGATTGCACTCCCGCTTCGGGTGACGCACTTGAAGAAACTCCGTTTGCGCCTCGCGATCTGGTCCCCACCTACCGTATGGCGCTTGGCCTTGCGCGCTATCTTCTCGGCCCGCAGCGTCGCCGTCGAGACCACTCCGTCCCGCAGTAGGCTAGGATCGGATCCATCCATCGACCTTCCGGACGGCGTGACGACGTTAGCATTGTCGCCGACGTACTCTGCCTGGCTTGGCATTTCCGCCTCAACCGCCTCGGCAGTTCTTCCGCCTCCTCCCTCCAACCGGGGAGCTGTGGCCGGAATGGTGACGTCTCCTCCAGATGTTTGAGCTGCGCCAGGAAAGGTGTCTTCCCCACCAGAATCGGGGGCTGCGACAGACCGCCGCGTGAGTCTTTCATCAAAAACCCCGGGCGGAACAGGTGCCCTCGACGAGGCAATCTGGGACAGTTCATCCGCCATATAGTTGTTGTGGCGAGGGACGTGCGCGAAGCCCAAACCCTCAAAGTGCCGCTCCAACCAGCGCACCTCCGCCAGGTAGGCCGCCATGACGGGATCCGCGCAGGTGAATTCCTTCCTCGCCTGGTTGATGACCAGGAGAGAGTCGCCCTTGACCTGTAGCCGCCGGATGCCGAGGGTCGGCCACCCCGAGCCCGGCGAGCCCGCCGTACTCAGATGCGTTGTTGGTAGCGCGGAATTCCAGCACCACCAGGTGCCGGACGATGTCGCCGGTGGGAGACACCAGGACGACACCAACCCCAGCCCCCTCAAGCCGGAACGAGCCGTCGAAGAAGAGAGTCCACGGCGAGGGTGCTGGGGTGCCTTCAGCTTCTTCGTCCGCCGGAGTCCACTCGCTGACGAACTCCGCCAGAGCTTGCACTTTGATGTCGTTCGGGGAGCGAACTTGAGGTCGAATTCTGCCAGCTCCATGGCCCACTTCGCGATGCGGCCCGTTGCCTCACGGTTGAAGAGGATCTCCCGCAAGGGGTACTTGGTCAAAACAGTGATCTCTCGCCCCTGGAAGTAGTGACGCAGCTTCCGGGACGCCGTCAGAACGACGTAGAGCATCTTCTGGTGTTGTGAGTACCTTGTCTCGGCGTCATGGAGGACTTTGCTAACGTAGTAGATGGGGCGTTGAACACCTTCTCTTTCCGCCCCAAAGACCGTGACCACCGAGGTTCGCGCGACATAAAGGATCGGCGCTCGCCGGGTCCGGGCGACCAAAGATGGGCGGGAAGTGAGAAACTTCTTCAGCCCGTTGAACGCCTCCTGCGCCTCCGCCGTCCACTCGAATTGGTTGGTCTTCTTCGGGAGCCTGAGTAGAGGGAGGCTTTTATCCCCCAGGCGAGCTATAAAGCGGCCCAGGGAAGTCAGGCAGCCCACCAAGCATTGCATCTGCCGAAGTCGCGTCGGGGGCTTTATGTTCTCGATCGCCGCGATCTTGTCAGGGTTCGCCTCAATCCCTCTCTGGGAGACGAGGAAACCTAGCAGCTTGCCCGACGGAACGGCGAATACACAGTTCTCAGGGTTGAGCTTGATGCAGTACTTCCTCAAGTTGGCGAAGGTTTCCTCCAGGTCGCCGATCAACTCCTCCGCCTTCTTGGACTTCACCACCAGGTCGTCGACGTACACCTCCAAGTTCCGCCCTATTTGATGGCGGTGAGCGATATGCATGGCCCTCGGTAGGTCGGGCTGCATTCTTCAATCAAACGCCATCCTTGTGTAGCGATGAGCGCCCATAGAGTCACGGCGCGGTCTTGTCTTCATCTTCTTGACCATGCTAATCTGGTGGTACCCGATGCGCATCCAAAAAACATAGCTGCTCGCATCCTGCCGTGGAGTCGACGATGAGATCGATCTTTGGGCGTGGTGCGGATCGCCGGGCATGCCTTGTTGAGGTCGGTGAAGTCCACGCACATTCTCCACCGCCCGTTGGATTTCTTGACGAGGACGGGGTTCGCGAGCCACCTGGGATGGGCGACGCTCCGAACGACCCCCGCCCTTAAAAGCTTGTCCACCTCCTGGCGGATAACGTCCTGGCGCTCCACCGACTGCTTCCGGACCTTCTGCATAACCGGTCGCGTGCCGGGGAATGTTGCCAACTTATGCTCAATCACCTCCCTGGGGACCCCAGCCATGTCGGACGGTTGCCATGCAAACACGCCTTCCTATTTGGCGCTGAGAGAGGCGCCCACCCGAACGGTCTTCGCCGGGTCTGACTCACTCAGGGAGATCGCCTTAACTTCCGCGGACGAACCGGGGGAGGCACGAATCTTTGCCGGAGGAGCTCCTAGACTCGAAGCTTCAGCCTTCCGGGCGCCGACTGCCCCCACCAAAGCAAGAGTGTCCTTGTCGCAGCGGAGCGCCTCCGGGCGGTCCACTGTCAAGACGACGGGGCCAGCTGGCCCTGGGATCTTCACCACCATGTACGCATAGTGGCAGGCTGCCATGAACTTGGTCAGCGCCGGCCGACCTAGTATGGCGTTGTAAGGGAGGTCGAAGTCCGCCACCTCAAACTCGAGCATCTCCGTGCGGAAGTTGTCGGAGCCCCCAAACGTCACCGGGAGGCTGACGCGCCCCAGAGGGACGGACTCAGCCCCTGGCGCGATGCCGAAGAACAGGAGCGCCGGCGAAGCTCCTGCTGCTGGATCTGGAGCGCCTTGGCGACTCGGGCGGAGAGGAGGTTGAGAGAACTGCCTCCGTCGACCAGCACCCACCCTAGCTTGACATTCCGGACCGTGGGCGCAACCACAATCGGGAGATGCCGGGCGGCGGTCTTGTGTGGGGTGATCGGCGGCGATCAACGTGATCGGTTGCTCGACCACGCCGGTACGCTTTGCGACCGCGCCGAGCACGGCGGCGCACACCTCCCTCATCGCACGCTTAAAGCTAGCGTGGGACGGATAGGTGGCCGATTCGCCGTGGACGACGGCGACCTCACGCTCCACTTGCTGGAAGCCAAGCGAAGCCGCTTCCTTGCCCTTGCCGCCGGGCGCGCTTCTGCTGCTGCGTGGGCGTGCATGTCCACCGATTCTTGGCGACATAGCGATCGGCTAAGTCGTGGAATTGTTGAGGTGAATGGGACGATAAGTCCCTCCGTTCCACTTTCGCGGGGGGGCGGTCTCGCCGTCGTCGTGGCCGCGAGGCCGCCGTGGCCACGGTCGGTCGCTTCGCCCCTGCGGGACCGTTCTGCCGCCGCCGCCGCCTCCTCCTCCTTTCTTCGCCCGTCGCGCTCGCCGCGCGGTCGGCCGCCGTCTTCGTCGTCGTCGTCGTCGTCGCGCTCGGCGGCCAGGACCTGTCTGGTCTCGGCCGCCTTACGCTTCTTGTCCTTGCCGCCGGGGTTTCTCGAGGTCCCCGCCTCAGTGCCCCCTACGGCCCCTGCCCTCGCGGCCTGGCGGAAGCGAGCCTCCGCCTGAAGGGCACCCTTGTGGGCCAGGGTGAAGAGCTCTTCCGTCGTCTTGATCTTGCGGGTGGCCATCTTCTCCTTAACCCTGGGGTCTAGTGCGCCTCTCCTGAAGGCCGTGACAACGGCGTCGATGGAGATGTTAGGAATGGTGTTGCAAACTGATGAGCGCGCGGATGTAGTCGCAGCAATGACTCCCCTTCTTCTGCTCCACATTGTGGAGATCGTCTTCAACACCGGGCTGCTCGAAGGTGCCCTGGAAGTTCGTGATGAAGAGCTCGGAGAGCTCCTTCCACGACCCCACTGACTCCGGGGGTAGGTTCATGAGCCACGAGCGGGCTCCGCCGGTGAGGACCGCGGGGAAGTAGTTCGCCAGAACCTTCCCCGACCCTCTAGTCGGCTGCATCACTGTGGTGTAAATCTGCAAGAACTCGTCAGGGTTGGTGGAGCCATCGTACTTCTCGATGGGGGCCGGTCGAAACCTCTCCGGCCACTGGACGCGGCGCAGCTCCCTTGAAAAGGCGCGGCAACCGACGTCGAGAGCCTCCTGCTCGACGGGCCCGCGCCCTCGTCCGTCGACCCGGCCTTTGGGTGGCACCGAAGAGGCGCCACCTTCGCTGGCCGGGGCAACCTCACGGGAGCCATGCTGGTCCCCGCGGACGGCGGCGGCGTCAGCCTGATCGCGCGATTTTCGGTCGCGCCGCCGGCGGAGTTTGTCGCGCGGATCTTCTCCATGCGGTAGGTGGCGGTCCCCCAGATGGGACCGGAGGTCTGGTCCACCGCCATTTCTGCCCGGTCGATCCCCCGTGGGAGTCGCCTGGCTCCTGTCGTCGCGACCCCGCTCCCTCCTGCCAGGAGATTTGCGAGAGGGGTGCGAGGGCAAGAAAGAGCGGGAAGAAGCGGAAACGCCGGTTCCCGTACCTCCCGAAACATGTACCACCGCCGCGGCGGCATCGACATAGCGGGCCAAACTGGCCAGCCACGGCGCCACCGGGGAGTCCGGAGTCACCGGAACCGGTGGGTTGTCCAGCAGGGCCCTGGCCGCATGGAGGTTCTGTGCTGGGGTGCACTCCTCCAGGGCCAGGCGTCGCCTAGCTTGACCGGGGCGGCTGCTTTCCGCCAGGGTTCCAACCCTCGGCGGACGGCTACCGCCTGGCTGATCTATCGCCATCGCCCGCGGACGCCTTGCCGCCAGCTCTCTGCGGCGCCTCTGGATCCATCGCGGACTGCTGATCCGCCATCGATGAAGTCGAAGAGCAGGAACTGATGCTAGCGCTCCCCTACCTGGCGCGCCACTGACGGCGTGTTCTCCGCTCAACCACTGCGGATCACACCCCTAGTCAGATTTCTATCTTGCTAGCCTATCAGCCGAGCTCAGTTCGATTCGAGCGTGGGACGCGGCGAGGAACGACACACAGAGTTTACCCAGGTTCGGACCCCCTCGCGGGTAATACTCCTACTCCTGCCGAGCCTTAGCTCTTTTCTTGTTGTGGTTGTGCAGAATGTGGTTACAGAATGCTTCTCGAACCCCCCCTCCTTCCTCTCTCCGCCCCTTTTTATACAAGCCTCGAGCTGGCGGAGAGAGCCGTGGGGGTAGGCAATACAGTACTCTCAGTACAGTACACCGATAAGACATGAGGGACACGACAGGAGAGACGAAAACGTGCTGCTACTGCGCCGCACGGCGCCGCCCACGCGTGCCTCGCAAGTGGCTTCTGACCCGCAGGAACGCTCCAGCGAGACTGCGGGTGGGGCCCAGCTTGCTCCTTCCGAGGCGGGCGACGAGCTTGATGATGGCAAACTCTCTCTGCCGGTCAATTCCGCTGCGCCACAGTGACAGTTGGTCAAGACTGCAGAGGTCACTGTGGCGATAATCATCTCTTCATCTGTCTATCCGCGCGTAATGTCGCATTGAATGCGCTCGTCCTTCGCAGCAGGGAAGGATTCGCCGAAGACTCCTTTCGAACGCTCCGCCACGCTGGCCCCGCTGCGATGGGAGGCCCTCACGCGCCGAGGGCTCGCCCACGCTACCGCCGACGCGTGGGGCCCTCGCCCGGCCGGCCGACGGGCTCGCCCACACGCCGGGCTCGGTCGCCCGCCGACGTGTGGGGCCTCGCCGGTCTTCTAAGGGCTCGCCACGCCACTGGGCCCGGTCGTCGCGCTCGACGCGCGTGGGGCCCGCCCAGCGGCCGAGGGCTCGCCACGCCACAGGGCTCGATCGCCGCTTGACGCATGGGGCCCGCCTGATCTTCCCAGGACTCTTCGCACCCCGGTATGTATTACACCGACACCGGTGTAGTTGACGTCGTCGTTCTTCGGCGGCTCATCCTTACCATCATCCAAGTGTCCATCCTCCTTGTCGGAGATGACGGCTTCTTCCAGAGCGGTCAGCACCATCTCGACCATTCGTCGCCCATTCGTCAACTTCTTAGGTGGCTTCTTGTTGTTACCTCCACCACCGGTCTTGATGTTGCGATTCTTGTTGACGTAGGTGTTCCATGCCGGCGCGGCGTAGTCGTTCAGCTCCTCTCCTCCAGACTTTGGACAATCACGCTTCATGTGGTTCAGACCACCATAACCAAAACACCTCATGATGCCTCTACTCCGATCGGCCACTCGCCTGTAAGCATGTGACAACTTCCTGGCTAACAAGGCAAGCTACTCCTCAGGAATATTGTCCATGTGATTATTGGACAGCTCATAGAGAGCGGATAAGGAGAAACCGGGAACATCAGAAGAACCATGACCAGAGGGGTCATCTATCAAGGCTATGGATGAGGAACTGGGCTATTTCAGGAAATGCTCAAGTTCGTACGTCTTGAAACTAGCATAGAGTGCTTCCAAGGTCAGCGTCGAGAGATCGGCTGCCTGTCTGATTATAGTCACCTTCACGTCCCAGACCTTAAGATCGAAAGAGGAGATAAAGTGACTGGCGATCTTCGAATCGGTATATTTGACTTCAACTGAACGGAGATCGGCAAGATTCTTGGTGAAGCGGGAGAATCATGAGTCAAGCGTTTTACCCGGCTTCTGAATAAATCGATTGTACTTACTTTTGTGTTGATCTTATCTCACCACCTTAACCTGAGTCGTCCCCTCATGGTAAGCTTGGAGGGTCGTCCAGATTTTGTAGGATGTGGTGATGTCCGAAACAAACTCGTACTCCCCTCGGCTAAGACCTTGAATCAGAATATTTCGAGCTTTTGCATTAAACTCCATATCGGATTGATTCGCGGCCATCACCTCCTTGGGTAACTCATATGGGTCCTTGATCTTAAGCCAAACATTGTATCCCTGAGCTATCACATATGTCTCCATCCTAGCCTTCCAATAGAAAAATCGGATCCAGAGAACACGGGGGTTTGGTGGAATACTTGTCCGCCATAGCTCAAATAGTAATAAGGATCGGTTTCAAAAATCGGTCAAGATTTGCAAAAAAACACCAAACCAAATTCTCTTATACCAGTTGAAGACCCGAGCTAGGCGGCTAGAGGGGGGTGAATAGACGCCACAAATTTTTCCTAGTATTATCTAGTTCTGCTACAAGCTTAAAATTAACTTCTCTAAGTCGTTCAAATCAAGCACCCTATTATGAGTTGTCCTTAATTCATTGAAATCAATCATGACCTTATCAAACTCTAACCACCCATCAGAGTCAACAGGCTCAGGAACAATCCTACATTTTTCATTCTCGTGTTGGATAATGACATTCTCAAAATGTATTTTCAATTCATCCAATTTTAGAGTGAGCTTCCCACAATCAGAAGAAGCAGCAGGTTTAGCATTTTTAGTTGAACTTCAAGAGCATTTTTCTCGGCCAAGACTCTCGTGTACTTGTCATGAATTTTAACTAATGTTTCCAAGAGTTCAGAATAGGAGGGACCTTGTTCATCAGTTAACTCATCATCATCGTTGTGGTAGATGTCCGAGTCGCTGCTGTCACTGTCGTCGTGTGCCATGAAGCACATGCCGGTGTAGTCGACGTCGTCATTCTCTGACGGCTCATTGTCACCATCATCCAAGTGTCCATGAAATTGGCGTACAGGCTCGATGATAACATATGCATATATGCATACGCCAAACGAAAATGTCAGGTTCGGTGCAACGTGGAGCATGTCGGTGATCGATGGATCGATCGGTGGTATCGAAAACTCCGGGTGAGACCTGGACCGTCCGATAGGTTACCATTGATAAGGATTAAACCAGACATTGTGATTGGGTCGACAATGTAACCAGCGAAGACAATGCAAAGTAGAGGCGGCATCGGTGCTCGCGACCAGACCGGCCACCAGACATGGCGAGACGGCAGGAGAGATCGAAGTGGCAGTGATGGGGACAGAATACCAATCTTCCGACAGGTATGGGTAAACACGATTGGTGGAGAACTAGACGTTGATGATCCGACCCTAATCAGCAACGATCTAGGCCTGCAATCGCTACACCACCGTCTCCGTTTGTTATCAACCACGCAAGCACACGGCCGACCTCACCACGAAGGCTAGTTCCTGCAAACGAATCAAGAACACAAGCAAGAACGAGGAAGAGCAATCTCGAATGGCAAACATATATTAAGATCACGAATTTGGGGTTCTACAAACCGAAGATCGGCGATACTGCGATGGCAGAAAATTATCTAAGCAAAACCCGACACTAACAATGACGGCTACGAAGTCTTAATAGGCAGAAAGGCGGCGGCTAGGGCCGAAGCCCAAAAACAAGGTGACGCAGCATCAGGCGGTCTAACAAATCTGGTCGCCTATTGTTTCAATGATTGTGATCAACTTAGAAGGAATTTAGACGTGCAACAGGATCCGTTGGAAAGGTCTCGTCGAGAGCTACTCCGTAATGTACTTGAACAGCCCAATGCATCTGCTACGCCTGTTTGAAGACAGACTGCTCCGTCGTAACCGAACCAGACTCCAACTCATGGTAGACTTGGTTTCCGAGCTGTCTTGGTGCAGAGTTCCATCCTCGCTGATCAACACTATAATTTCTAAGTACAATCACAACATTATTTGGTAGTAACTCGCTCTTATGGGCACTCTCTTGTGTAGTAAGGAGCAAGCCCACCTGGTGGTTTAGTTGTCGCACACGTGCCCTTGTTATTGATACTTGCACGATAGGTGGTGGCAGAGTATACGCATCGGTAGGGGTGATGTCCTCATCGTCCTCCCCCTCTTGACTTGGAGTCGTCCTCGACTCAAGCTCATCTTCTTCTCCCAAATATGGCCGCAAATCTAAAATGTTTAAAGTGGGGCTAACCCCGAAATCTACAAGCAACTCAAATTTATAGGCATCAATTTAGATTTTCTTAACTCTGAAAAACGCTCCTTGCGCAAGTGTAACCAAACACGATCTCTAGGAGCAAACAGCAATTCCTTCCTACCATAACTACCAGCAATGCGATAATTGTCATTCATGTGTTCAATATTTTCTTTCGTGGTCTCATGCAGTTTTAATTTAAATTCAGCACGTTTCTTAGCATCAAGATTGACCTTTTCAGATGATGGTAAAGGTAATAGGTCAATGGGAGCACGATGATTGAAACCATACACTAACTGGAAAAGGACTTACCTTTGTAGTTGAATGTAGCGCACGGTTGTAAGCAAACTCCACGTGAGAAAGGCACTCCTCCCACAACTTTAAGTTCCTCTTTACAACAGCTCACAACATCGTGGATAAGGTACGATTCACAACCTCCGTTTGACCATCAGTTTGGGGATGACAAGTAGTAGAAAACGGCAGCTTTGTCTCTGATTTATTCCACAATGTCTTCCAAAAATGACTTAAAAATTTTGTGTCGCGATCTGAAACAATAGTGGAGGGCATACCATGCAGACGAACAATATCTTTGAAAAATAAATCCACAATATGAGTAGCATCATCACTTTTATGACATGGTATAAAATGTGCCATCTTTGATAACCGCTCCACAACAACAAAGATACTATCCCTCACCTGTTTTGTCCTAGGCATACCTCGAACGAAATCCATCGAAATATCCTCCCATGGCACACTAGGAGTGGGGAGAGGCATATATAAACCATGTGGATTTAATCGTGACTTAGCTTTTTGACATGTGGAGCAGCGCGCCACAAAGCGTTCAACATCACGCCGCATCTTCGGCCAATAGAAGTGGGTGGCCAGAACATCCTCCGTCTTCTTTACACCAAAGTGTCCCATCAGGCCTCCTCCATGAGCCTCCTACAATAACAAAAGACGGACGAATCCAACAGGAATGCATAGGCGGTTAGCTCTAAACAAAAACCCATCATTGAGTACAATTTTATTCCAAGCCCTCCCATCTTTGCAATTAATCAAAGCATCTTTAAAATCAACATCTTGAGCATATTGTTCTTTAATTGTATTAAGTCCGAAAATACGACAGTCAAGTTGGGACAACATAACATATCTCCGAGACAAAGCATCAGCAATTACATTTTCTTTCCCTTTCTTGTGTTTAATGATGTAAGGAAAAGATTCAATAAATTCTACCCACTTGGCATGTCTACGGTTCAGATTGTTTTGACTGCGAATATGTTTCAGCGCTTCATGATCAGAGTGAATTACAAATTCTTTAGGCCATAAATAATGTTGTCTCGTCTCTAAAGTGCGCACAAAAGCATACATCTCTTTATCATACGTGGAATAATTTAAAGCAGGCCCACTCAATTTCTCGTTGAAATAAGCAACTGGTTTACCTTCTTGCATGAGGACGCCGCCAATCCCAATCCCACTGGCATCACATTCAAGTTCAAAAGTCTTACCAAAATCTGAAAGTTGGAGCAAAGGTGCTGTTGTCAACTTTCTTTTCAATAAATTGAAGGCGTCCTCTTGCGATTGTCCCAAATGGAAAGCAACGCCCTTCTTTGTCAGCTCATTCAATGGTGCGGCAAGGGTGCTGAAATCTTTCACAAAGCGACGGTAGAAACCGGCAAGTCCATAAAAACTTCACACTTGTGTGACCGTTTTAGGAGTCAGCCAACTCTTGATCGCCTCAATCTTGGCTTCATCAACCTCAATTCCCTGCGGAGTCACAACATAACCAAGAAACGAGACTCGATCGGTGCAAAAGGTGCAGTTCTCGAGGTTACCAAACAAACGTGCCTCTCTCAAAGCATTAAAAACAGCACATAGATGCTCGAGATGTTCAGAAAGTGACTTGCTATATATCAAGATATCATCAAAATATACCACCATAAAATTATGAATGAAAGGACGTAAGACCTCGTTCATTAACCGCATGAAAGTACTACGTGCAAAAGTCAATTCAAAAGGCATGACTAACCACTCATATAGCCTGAACTTAGTATTAAAAGCAGTTTTTCATTCATCTCCTAATTTCATTCTGATTTGGTGATACCCACTACGCAAGTCAACTTTGGAGAAAACAGTAGAACCACTTAATTCATCGAACATGTCGTCTAACCTAGGAATAGGATGACGATACATTATTGTGATATTATTAATGGCTCTACAATCCACGCACATGCGCCATCTACCGTCTTTCTTAGGTACCAACAGAACAGGAACCGCACAGGGGCTAAGGCTTGGTCGCACGTACCCACGGTCCAAAAGTTTTTAGACTTGTCGTTCAATTTTCTTAGTCTCCTCCGGATTGGTCCTATAGGCAGCACGGTTTGGCAATGTCGCTACCGGGACCAAGTCGATTTGGTGCTCAATCCCTCGAATAGGGGGTAGTCCCGGTGGCACCTCAGTAGGAAACACAACATCATACTCCTGCAAAAGGTTAGAAACAGCAGGCGGAAAAGAGATGGGTATTTCATCGAATGAGAATAAGGTCTCTTTACATATCAAAGCATAGCATGATGGATCAGCAAGATCTGACTTTGTGGCAAGCAAAACACCACCCTTCAATTTAATACCCTTGGTCTTAACAGCAAGTTTGTTCTTGTCTTTCTTTTGTGGAAAAATGGTTTTAGCTACTTGCTGATTTTCAGATTCTAGGGTGTTGTCTTGCTTTTCATTTTCTAGTCTCTCCCTATCAAATTGCATAATTTTAGAAGGGGTCATGGGAAGCAAAGTGATTTTCTTCCCTTTGTGCATCAGGTGTGTCGGGGATTAAATTACGGCCCATTGCCATGGCCCACTCCCTGACGGCCCAATCGAACAGCCTACCAGGGCCCAGCTCCCTGGAAGGTTCTATCAGGCCCATGTGCATCCTGCCAACAAGATCCCGGGCCGCACGTGCGTAACGGCCTAGGATTCGTGTTCGAGTCCTACTCGAACAAGAGTTCTGCACGGCAACGTGAAGACCCGGACGTGGTTTCCCGGATTGGAATAGGAGTCGTGATCCCCAAGACTAGGAGTATGCCTTATCTACCTCGGGATATATTTGGCATGTACTGAGTTCGTTACGGTCTCGTAGTTAGCCCGGCCCGATATTCCCTCGGTAGGTCGGTTTGCTCTGCACTATATAAACAAGGCCCCTACGGCGTGTAGAGGGCATCGAAAAGTAGCATCTCGTAGACACCTGATCTTCACTTGTACACCCATAATCTCGCCGAGACTTGTTCGTCTCGTCGAGCCACCTCTTGTATTCATCTCTGATATATAAGAAAGGCCGGGCGTAGGGCTATTATCTCCCGAGAGGCTGAACCAGGATAAAACCCCCGCCTCCTGTTCGTTCTTTGTTACGTGGTTGTCCGGCGGTTCCCATCTCACTTCTAAAGAACCTTAGCGACTTGAGATCGTTATCTCAACCGCCGACGATTAAGCGCCGTCCGTGGGAGACGCAGATCGAGCATGTCGAACTCCATCGGCGATCGGAGATTCTCCTTGAGAACTACGACTCAGAAGGGCAGGATGTTTCTTCCCCTGCCAGCTCGAATCGATCTTATCGCCCTAGATCGATGTCTGTATCCGAGACAGAGGTCTCTGGATACGCCCCGGAGATGATCTCTGGTCGAGCTCCCGTCATTGACGATGAATACGGAACCGACGATCTTTACGATGGTTTAGATCTATCGGATTCCAGGGCTATGTCGGTCGATTCTTCCTGTGGTGACACAGTGATGACGCCGTCTAGCGCGCAGACGCACGGCCACCGCGTCGTCAATATGGCCGGTGCAGGGACCTCAGGGGATCCTGCAAGGGTCACGGTGGCCGAAGAGATCGAGCGAGTCAATTCCGCTCGGCACCAAGATGGAGCCGCACAATCTGCTCGCGAGCAAGATATTGTTCACCGCACTTTCGACGAATCCATCAACCAAACCTTAGCGCAGATCCGCGATCAGCGTAAGCGTCAGCGACGCGATCCGCCTCGCGCGCCTACGCTAAGACCCCCGGTAGAAGTTCAGCTGCCGGGTGGAATCGCGCGTCTGGACTCAATCGGGCAAGACGCGGATGCCGAGGATCCCAGACCAATTGAGCAGAGCGGGAACGGCTCCGTGCCCGGCAATCAGACAGATCCGCTCACCAGGACAATCTCGTCCTCGTGAGCGATGAAGTGGCTACTCACCTTGAGAAATGGGCCGAGGGCCTTAAGTCTATAGGTGGGGCATCATCCGGCAACAGCCTTGTGGGCTGTCGGTAGATTCGGACGATGGCGATCCGATCGATCGCGTGACCGTCGTCACCGTCGAAGGACCACTGTCCACGAGCAAGCTGCCCGTGGTCGCCGCCGCTCGCCAAGTCCCCTTAGTCATCGCGACCATAGGGGCAAGCGTGCACGCGCTGATCACGGACGATCCTCTCGCGAGGAGCGCGTTGTTGCAACCATGAGGAAGGAGCGCGGGGGCTTATCATGGAGAGAGTGCCACCAAGCAGAAACCTCCCGCTCGGCAAGAGTTCCCCCGACCAACAGGACCAATGTCTTCTCGAGGCTAGGTTCTGCCGGGGAAGGTGGCCGGTCTTATGCCTTGGGCTGCGGGGCCTTTCCGATGAGCTTTCGCTGTTAGGGTGGCCCTCAAAGTTCAAGCCCCACACATGGAGAGGTACAACGGGACCCGTAACCCGGAGGAGTTCCTTTCCATCTCACGCCACGCCATCATGGCGGCGGGGTGACGAGCTTGTCATGGCTAATTACCTCCGACCGCCCTTGAGGGTCTTTGCTCGGACGTGGGCATTTAATCGGCAGGAAGGTTCCATCTCTTCTTGGAACCAACTTTGTGACGCTCTGATTGCTAATTTTCAGAGCTGTTACGTGCGTCTGGGCAAGGAGGATGATCTGCACCAGATGATCCAGATGAACGGGGAGACCCTCCACAACTTTGTGAAGCGTTTCATCGAGATTCGCAACACGATCCTGAACATCTCGGACGAATCTGTTGACCGCGCCTTTAAAAACGGAGTCCGCGACGAGCGGCTCACCCAGGATCTCGAGATCAATGAGACCTGGACCGCCAATGACCTGTTCAAGGCAGCTGATCGCTATACCAATGCGGCAGAACGCGTTCAGTATAAGAAGGCGTTCGATAAGGGCGAGCTGCCCGCCCAGCCTGGTGTGGAGGAAAAGAAGAAGAGCAGCAACAACCCTGGTGACAATAAGTCCCAGAAGAAAAAGAAGGTGATGCGAACAACACAGTCGCCGGTATAGATCGCACACCTTCTCCCAAGGATGGGCAGAAAAAGCCCAACAATAACTGTAAGGGCAAGAAGCCCGCCCAGGGAGGCAACCAAGGCAAGAAAGGTCCCAGTGACCGATATTGCAAGTTCCACCAGCATCACGGGCATGACATGCGCCACTGTAGGACCTGGGCTGCAAAGCTCGAGGATTTCTACAACGGCAAGGGCCCAATGCCCACCCTGCCAGAAAAAGGTGAAGCCGGTAAGGCCAAGCGCCAAACCGATGATGGTGATCGGGACGACGATGAGTATCAAGAGCTCGTGAACCATATCGCCGTCATCTTCGGCGGCTCCTCGGCTTATACCTCTCGACGCAGCCTCAAGGAAGCTGCTTGGGAGGTCCACAACATTGAAAAGGGCAAGCCTCAGCCCGAATCGATGAAGTGGACCGAGGTCCCTATCTCCTTCTCCCAAGAGGATTGCCCCACTGGGATGACCAAGTCTCAGAGGCTCCCACTGGTGGTCGCTCCGACCATCAGCAACGCGAGAGTTGGCCGTGTTCTTATAGACGGCGGGAGCGCTTTGGACTTGCTCTCTGCTAAGGTCTTGGACATGATGCAAATTCCTCGCTCCAAACTTAAAGAGGTCGTGATGCCCTTCTACGGCATTGTTCCTGAGAAGTCGCTCAATTGTTAGGCGGATCGTTACGCCTGTCACCTTCGGCAGTCCAAGCAACTTCCGGACAGAGTTGATCACATTCGATGTGGTTGACTTCCCATCCGCGTATAATGCTATCCTGGGCCGGCCATCTCTTGGCAAGTTCATGGCCGTGTCCCATCATGGATATCATTGCGTGAAGATACCGGGTCCCAACGGTGTGATCACGGTCAAGGGCAACTATAAGGCCGCTCTCGATTGCGACGAGCAGTCCCTCGCCCTGGTCGACCAGCTTCCACCTCGAGGTCCCGAAGCTCCGTAGGCCAAGTCCGCACGCCCTAGAGTCTCCCTTCAGCCAGGAGGAGAGACCAAGGAAGTTCCGCTGTCCTTGGATGATTGTTCCAAGACAGTTCACCTGGGGGCCAATCTGGACCCCAAATAGGAAAGCGAGCTCATTGCCTTCCTCCGAGCTAACGCAGACGTATTTGCCTGGGAAACATCTGACATGACCGGAGTCCCAAGGGAGGTTATCGAGCACAAAGCGGCGTCCGGCGGACAAAAGCCTGTTCGCTAGAAGCTTCGCTTTTGGACTTTAGCGTGGATCATCAAGGATCGCCTTGGTAAGTCGCTCATTCTTTGGTTTCATTCGCGAGGTTGATCACACCGAGTGGTCGCCAACCCCGCCATTGTAAAGAAGAAAGGCGCAAGTGGAGGATGTATGTCGATCACACGATCTGAACGCCGCTTGTCCTAAGGACAATTTCACGCCTCGATAGACCAGGTTGGTCGACGCGACTGCGGATGCCCAGCTCTTGAGTTTTTTGGATGCTTACTCCGGTTATCACCAAATAATCATCTCCCCCGAGGATGAAGAGAAGACTGCCTTCATCACCCCCTTCGGCACTTTCTGCTATACGACCATGTCTTTCGGTCTGCGCAATGTTGTTGCCACGTTCCAGCGCTTAATGGAGAAGACTTTCCTAGAACAGCGTGGAAAAAACCTGGAGGTCTATGTCGATGACATAGTTGTAAAGAGCAATTATGCACCAGATCATGTAAAAGACCTGACCGAGACTTTTCGAAATCTCAACAGGCATCGAATAAAGTTAAATCCAGAGAAGTGTACCTTTGGTGTTCGATCTGGAATGTTGCTCGGTTATGTAATTGGTTCGCAAGGCATATCTGCCAACCCCGAAAAAATCGAGGCCATTGAAAACATGCAGGCTCCAACTACCGTCAAGGAAGTTCATAGTCTCACCGGACGGATGGCTGCTCTGAGCAGATTTATTTCCCGTCAGGGCGAACGCGGGCTGCCCTTCTTTAAGGCCCTGCGCAAGCACAATGGCTTCGAGTGGACAGAGGAAGCTGATCGATCTTTTCAAGATCTAAAGCAATACCTGTCCAAACCACCTGTCTTGACCACCCCGCGATACGGCGAACAGCTCTTGCTCTATCTTGGCTGTATGCCTCAAGCGGTGAGCGCGGTCTTGACGGTGGAAAGGGAAGGCATACAGCGGCCAATCTATTACGTGAGCGAGGTACTTCACGGATCAAAGGAGCGTTACCCTGAGGTCCAGAAGCTGCTCTACGCCTTGCTCATGTCCTCCAGGAAACTTCGCCATTATTTCTAGGCGCACCAAATACTGGTCCCGACCAAGTTCCCCCTTGGAGAAATCCTAAGGAACAAGGAAGCCGACGGACGTATAGCTAAATGGGCAATGGAACTAGCAGAATTTGATATTCGCTTGTCGCCCGCTGACGCTATTAAGTCCCGTGTCTTGGTCGACATACACGAGGCGCTGTGGCAACCACGCCTCCTTCGAGAACTCGGTCGGCAAAGCGTTTACGCATGGGCTATTACTGGCCTCTGGCGTTACAAGATGCCCGGACATCGTGACAAAGTGCAAGGCTTGCCAATTTCACGCCTCAAGGCACATAAGCCCGCTTAAGAGCTCCAGACGATCCCCCCATCTTGGCCTTTCTCCACATGGGGTCTGGATCTGCTCGGCCCGTTCCCTAAGGGGTACAAGGGCTACACACACTTGCTCGTCGCCATCGACACTTTTACAAAGTGGATTGAGGCGAGCTCGTGGTCGCCTCTTCACGCCAAAACGGCTGTACGCTTTTTCAAAAGCAACGTGGTCACGCGCTTTGGGATCCCCCATAAGCTGATTACCGATAACGGTACCTAGTTCGGCGAGCTATTCCGTGAATATCGCGATCAATTGGGCACCAAGGTCTGCTTCGCCTCTATGGCACATCCACAGAGCAATAGAGCAGTCGAGCGACCCAACGGACAGATCGTCCAGGGTATCAAACGGCGTGTGTTCGCGGTACTGCGCGAGCACAACAAGGCCTGGGTTGACGAAGTTCCTTCCGTCCTTCAGGCGATTCGCTCGGCCACCGGCAACCGGGAAACTCCTTTCCAATTGGTCTATGGTGCAGAAGCCATCCTATCCGCCGAAATAGTACTCGGTTCGCCTCGCACGAGCTCGGTCAACTTGGTTGACAACGAGCAAGAGCGCTTACTCGATCTCGACCTCCTCGAAGGCACACGCGACCGGGCACAAGTCAGAATGGCGCGCTACCAGCAAGATCTTCACCGGCACGCTGCCAAATCAGTTCGACCAAGGGATTTGCAGGCGGGCGACCTCGTTCTGCGCCGTGTTCAGAACCTGTCCAATGCCAACAAGCTAACTCCCCGTTGGGAGGGCCCGTTCACGGTCGTTTCTATTGCTCGCCCGGGGCTGTTCGCCTGGCAATGGAGGACGGGAGAGAGTTGACCAGCACTTGGAACATCGACCAGCTTCGTAAGTTCTTTGTGTAGGTCTTTCTGTGTTTGCTTAGCTTCGCGCTTTTTGTCAAACTTCGCGCCTTTGTTCGTCCAAGTCTGCCGGGCTCCATGTAAAGTTCAATGCATTTATAGTGAAATTCTCACGGTCCTCTGAGCCCTTTTCACACCTCTGTCTTGTCAAGACTACCCTCTCTCTGGTAACACTTGATGGCTGCCCGGCCTTGCGAACACTTGGCCCCGCAATCTTAAGGATTTTTTCCTACCCGTATCCAGTTTCAACAAGTTTCTCAACTCAAGGTTGCGTAAAAAGGCTATTCTCGCCTCGCGGCTAAGTCTGCCCTCGTAAGCCCTCCGCGGCAGAGGCACTTACCGCTCACGGCACGACCACCTGGCAAAGTCTGCTCTCATAAGCCCTCCACGGCAGAGGCACTTTCCTTGTTCGGTTACCTTTGGAATCGCCTAACTTACGTCGCCGAGCAGTTTTTGGGATAAGTCGATCAGGATACCGGTGCCGCTCTAACTCTCTACGACGTGCTCGATTCATAAACTCGGTTTTCGGGCACCGTCTGTCACAGGGGCTAGGGTGTCGCTCTTTCTCTTGTGCACATGTTCGAGTTCGCAAACTCAGGTTTTCGAGCAGCTGCACAACGGGGGCTGGGAGTTAGACTAAGCGTTCTACCGGTTTTTCTAAACTTTCTAGCGCTTTCATGCCCTGCTCTTGGTTTCCTTTTCGTACTTGTCATTTACTGCCCTTTTTTGCAGGGAAAAGGTAAGTTCTTTATTGCATTAGCAAAATTTGCAGGTACAAAAGTCCCTTTCGGGTTACAGCCCTACAACTACTTAGAAGCGAGTTGCTCCTTGAGCTCCTCGACCACTTCCTTGAGGCACAGGACTTCCCCTTGGGCTTTAAAACCCTCTCCGCCTCACTGAGAGGCCGGATTCCTCCTTGCGCCCCCGGCCCGCCTCCGTTGCCTTCACGCGGAGAGCCTCGACCTTTTTGGTCTTGGCCCGCAGCTGCTCGGCCAGATCTTCACTCTGACTGGCTCGCTGCTCGGCGGTCTTGAGCTGCTCCTCCAGCTCCTCGACCCTCCCCTCCGCGGTGCTCGTCCTTGCGGCCAGCCCGCGCATCTCCTCGGCCTCCTCCTGTGAAGCCCACAAGGTGGAGATTTTCTCCTGGAGTGCCGCGGAAGTTGACTTCTCTTCGACGAGCTGGGCCTCGAGCTGCTTCACCAGATTCACGAGCAGCTTTCGCCATTCGGACACGTCGTGGAGTTGCTCTTCCAGCCACTTCGTGCGGCCTGGCTCACCTTCCGCGACGCTCGCCCTCACGGCCTGCGCGCGAAGCTCCTCGGCCTCTTCCCGAAGAGCCCCGGAGGATTGCCTCTCCTCGGTCAACCGAGCCTTGAGCTTCTTTATTTTCGCCGCCAACTTACTCCGGCTCTTGGTCGGCGCGAGGCTCTCCTTGAGCCCCATCATTCGAGTCGCTCGAAAACCCGCGTATCAGCCATGCTCGACGGTGACTCCATCCTCGAGCTCCTCCATGGTATCCTTAAAGACACGAGAGAAGACCAGCTTAACCGCTTTGCAATGATGTTGCTCGACCGACCAGTGTCGGCTTTGAACTTACCTTGCCAAGTCGGCGCTTCAGTCCCCGGCGTAAGCGATCTTCGAGACCATGCGTCACAAAGCCTTGCTCGTGCGGGATGAGACCGGCGCGTCGCCCTCGCCGCCGTCTTTTTTGCTCCTTCTTCCTGCGGGAGCGCATTTGCCCGGGAGCAGGAGCGGTGGGCGAAGAACTTTCGTCCCCGCGCTCCTGCCCTTCTTCCTCTTCTGCCCGATCACCTTCGGGCAAGGTCGGTGCCGCTTCGATAGGCGGCACGGGAAATCCCATCGGGGGCTGCTTAGCGCTCGCCGTGGATCTTTCGCACCTTGGCGGCGGGGCTTTCGCCACCTTTCGCGTCGCCTCCGTCGCTTTAGGGACGGGCTGCCTCTGACGGCGCTCGGTAGGACCACCTGCCGGTCCCACCTCGGGCAGCTTGCGGGCTAACGCTTTGGCCCGCTTTCGGGCGCCGTATCCGCCGCCTCTTCCGCCTCGGCCGCTTCCATCGCCCTTCTTCGCGGATCGAATCGTCGCTGGAGCCTGGCGGGAGCAAGCTCCACGCTGCCAGCTTGTCCTTGAGGCTGGTTAACCTCCTTGCCATCGCGACGCACCGCGGTGTTCTCGGGCAGCAGAGATCGCTCGATTGCCGCGTCGACGTCGTCCGTGGCAACCTCCTCTTGGGCAGCTGATGAGAAAGGGGTTAATTAAGCCCGGCGCGGTCAGGAGAATTGTAAGGATGAAGGATTCATTACAACATACCTGCCGTGGAAGGCTTGATCTTAATCTTCTTTGCTAAAACTTTCCGCCTCTTTCTCGGGGGCTCCTTGGCGCCTTGTTCGCCGCGGCTCCCGGATGCTCAGGTGACAGGCTCGCTCCCTGCCGGTGAGCACTTTTCTCGCAAGCAAGCAAGGAGCTTTTTCTTGCGCGCGATTTCCTCCTCGAGCCTTTTCTGTTCGGCGACCTGATGCAGCCGTGCCAAATGGCCCAGGTGAGCCTGCGCGTATCGCTTAAGCCAGAGGGTCAGTGTCTTTACATCTTCGTCGCTTTGCTCGGCGAGGAGGAAGGGGCTTGGTCGTTTCCCGCTTGGCTGGCCGCGCACGCGCTTGGTTTGCTCGACGCGCTCCGTTGCCGCAGGAGGCTTCTTCGAGGATAGGCGGCCGCCATGGCACGGCGAGCTCCGCGTTGGCTCAGCCGCCGCCTTGGGCTTTGTGGCCACCTTGGCCTTGCCCTTCTTCACTCTCTCCTTCTCCGACCCAGAGAGTTCCTCCACGATCCCTCCGAGGATTAGCTTGTCCTCCTGCGTGTCCGGAAAGTAAAATGTTAGCATTTACAACAGTGCGAATCCAGCGACACAGACGAGGGTTCGAGCAACTTACCTCTGGCGTGGACGAAAGCACGCTTCCAGAGCAGTGTAAGCCACCTCGCCGGTGACCTCGCCGTCCTTCTTGGTGCCTTGAAGATGGCCCGACCCGCTCGGTCACCCATGCGTCGGTTGGTTTTTCTCTGCCCGAAAGGGAGATCCTCTCGCCTTACATTGAAAAGGTATCAAAGAAAGGTTGAGTCTTAAAGGCACTTACCCGTGCTCTCCCTCGAAATGTCTTCCCATCCTCTATCTTATAGAAGGGATAGGGTCTTCTCCGCAATGGACGGATCACATTACTGTGTAGTCCCGGATGATCTCCTGCTGTGGAGCCCAAGGCTCACGAGGAAGGCGATCTTCCTCGCAAGTACCAATCCTCGGCGGACATCTCCACCGAGGCATCGTGTTCCTTCACGCGCCTTCCCAGTAAAGATGAGCTTCTTGTCGTCGCTCCGTAGGTGTAGAACCACCTCGTCCACCATCGCCCATTGAGTCAAGCAAGGACGGGTGCAAGCGCGTCGTCGGCGGTGGCCCGAGCTTGAGTAGTAGCACCCAGCGGCGAAAGCGGCGGGCTGCTCCTCGTTACCGTATAGTAATGGAGGAACAGTCCCCACCGGCGGATCAATGCCGGATAGCCCTCGCCGCAGGTGTGCGAAGACGGCCATCTGGAGGATCTTTGATCGGATTGAGGTTCCCCACCTTCAATCGGCGATGTTCAAGAAGGCCTCTGAAATCGCTCTCGGGAGACCTCAACCCGAGCAGTCTGAATCGCTCGAATTGACGAACTCTCCCTCAAGCGGCTCGAATTTCCTCCTCCTGGCGACCTCCAGCTACTGGGTGTCGATGTAGCCCTCATCCTCCCAAACTCTCAAGTCCTCCTCGGATGCGCTAGAGAGCTTCTTAACTTGGCCATAGCGATTCCCGAGTTGGGCGAAGCGGTGTTTGGTGGTGGAGTTTGGGTGCTTGGAGGTGAGTGCGGTTGGAATTAGGGCTTGGGAAGGAAAGGCGCGAGCAGAGTGGCTAGCCATGAGCGGCTTGGGTGCTATAGTCCCATATCTTGCAACTCTGCAACGGTTTGTCACAAAACGGCTAGTTTTTACCGCAACGGTTAGGTAAAACGGTCACCTGTTTTCACTGCGCAGCGACAGTAAGTTACCATTGAACTCTGCCAACGGTTACTTTTCTCCAGCGTCCGCGTTGAAGGCTGAGTGCTCTGCTCGAGCGGATGTGATTCCCTGTTCGGTGCAACGGAGTTGCTCGGTACTGATCGGGTTTGCTTGGTCCCGAACAAGTTCTGTTCGGTTGAACCCTAACCTGTTCGGTCGATCGTTGCAAGTCTTTGTAGCAGCAAATTTTCCGTCATCGTGACTTGGAGTCTCAAGAGGAAGACCCCACTCTAGTGAGTCCTTCCACTTGAGTCTCGAAACTAAAGCTGTCGGGGATTAAATCTGACCCATTGCCATGGCCCACTCCCCGACGGCCCAATCGAGCGACCTACGGGGCCCAGCTCCTGGAAGGTTCTATCGAGCCCATGTGCATCTGCCGAACAGCCTCTGGCTGGCACGCGGTCGCGTCTGACCTAGGATTCGTGTTCGAGTCCTACTCGAACAATAGTTCTGCACGGCTACGTGAAGACCCGGACGTGGTTTCCCGGATTGGAATAGGAGTCGTGATCCCCAAGACTAGGAGTATGCCTTATCTACCTCGGGATATATTTGGCATGTACTGAGTTCGTTACGGTCTCGTAGTTAGCCCGGCCCGATATTCCCTCGGTAGGTCGGTTTGCTCTGCACTATATAAACAAGGCCCCTACGGCGTGTAGAGGGCATCGAAAAGTAGCATCTCGTAGACACCTGATCTTCGCTTGTACACCCATAATCTCGCCGAGACTTGTTCGTCTCGTCGAGCCACCTCTTGTATTCATCTCTGATATGTAAGAAAGGCTGGACGTAGGGCTATTATCTCTCCCGGGAGGCTGAACCGGAGAAAAACCACATCTCTGTTCGTTCTTTGCTCGTGGTTGTCCGGCATGTCTCCCATCTCACTTCTAAAGAACCTTAGCGACTTGAGATCGTTATCTCTACCGTCGACAAGGTGTAAGTATTATCCCTACCATGATGGGTGGCAGTAGTATCATATTCCCAAGGTCGGCCAAATAAAAGTGAACAAGCTTGTATAGGCACTACATCAAAATCAGCATCATCATGGTATGAACCAATAAAAAAAGACACTCTAGCTGTTTGAGTAACCCGAACTCACCAAAATCAGCATCATCATGATATGGTTGAGGATGGGGCTTCGTGATCAAGCCAAGCTTCTTGACCAGGTCAGAACTCACCAAGTTGTTGCAGCTACCTCCACCAATAATGGTTCGAACACGACGGTTGTTGACGAGGAGGAACATTTGAAACAGGTTGTGGAGTTGTACTCGCTCGGCTTGCTTCATTTGAGTGCTTAGAACCCGTCGGACAATGATGGTACGTGTTGGCGATTCTTACTCTCAAAGAAATTAATCCGCAAGCGGACGGATATCGCTTGTAGTTTTCACCAAGAGTATTCCTAGAGTTATCGAATCCACAGGGAACGAGGGTTTCAAAGAGATAATCCTCTATATCTTAATTATTTAAAATACAAGCCAGTCTAGGTAACGGGGGTTAGGATAAATGAAAAGACCGGGACACACACACACACACGATAAATATTCACACAAAGAGATAACTACACTAGCTAGATAGACAGTTTGGAGGACAACGAGACAAGTTTAATAAGTTCACAAAGTAGTGTGATTTAGTTTAATTGAGCGAGCTTAGGATAATCAACTATTGGTCCACTTGATATTCGTCGTCGGAGCTCGGGTACTCACTACCACCCGCTATCCTGAATTGGAATCCCGAATGGTTATGATCGTTCCGATTTGGCTCTACTGGTCCGAAGCCGGACGCTGTGGGTTACGCACGAGATACTAAGTATCTACGGATGGATAGGGCTGTCACCACCTACCACCTACCACATATATGTGGGCCCGGGTGTAAACCAAGTTAGTCCTAGCCTCAGACACCACGTCTGCGACTATTCCTAATCAATCTTCCTCAGTACTAAAAGAAGTTGATCTATGTTCAATACCTGGCTCTAAAAGTATATGGGTGAGAACCTAAACTGATTCCAGACGAGTATAAGCTACCGGTAAAGCGAATCCGCACAACTCATTTATGCAGATATACTCAGCTCAAATAAAGTTCAACACTATAGTAATGAATGAAGTAGTCTTACTAATTGAAACAATTAGGAAAGGATACAAGAGCAATTACCCGAATTCCCGAAGACTCTTCCTAACTCGGAAATGGCTCGACTTGACTCTAACTCCCAACTTCTACTAACTAAGAGCTACTCTACAAAGTAGAATGAAGAGGTGAAAGAGTTGTGGTGTTGTACAAGTGAGGACAGGGGTTCTATTTATAGTGTTGCGCAGCCAACCGGTATGCTCCACGTGTAGGGACACGTGTCATCTAGCCCTCCGAAGGGGAACCCGAGGGGCTCACTCACTGGTCGCCCGACCTAGGTGGGTCGGCCGACCCACCTCCCGTCTCCGTAGTAGATTTTGCATGGGATGCTCCATTGATGGTGTAGATCTTCTCCCAGAGTCGGTTTGGCAGTTGGAGACCGGTAGCATTGGGTTCCTTTGGAATGCTATGCTTAACTTGAGGATTACTCCTCTTTCTGGATGAAACCGATTGAAATCAACGGCTTGGATGTACTCTAGAATCTTTTGTGGATGTCTCGGTGCAATCCTGGCCTGACTGGGTTAAGGAGCTAGGTCGGCCGGCCTAGGGTGGGTCGGCCGACCCACTCTTTTGCCCGGCTTGGTCCCATTTTCGCTCAGTAAGTTCCTGCATGCAAAATACTACCACAACTCGTGGAACTTTATTAGAATAATTAAAATACTAGTATAAACCTTGATTTTCCCTCAAAAAGCCGGAATTCCGGAATATGTTGACGTATAAAATTGGCGTTTATTTGACGTCAACAGTACGGTATTCTTCCGTGGCTACCGTACCCAAGGCTTCCTCATCGTCATCATCTTGGCCAGTTGCGTCGTCCTCTTCACCTGCCAAGTTAGTTGCAAGGGCATATTCATCTTCTACATCATAAGCAGTAATGTACCCACTGTCGTCAGTCGCGATGTAGGCTCTCTGGCTTGGGTAGTTCTTCATGACATGGCCCATTCCCTTGCATCGATGGCATATAATTCCTATGGTATGTCCCGTGGAGGCAACCGATGAATACGTCTTCGCTGGAGCCTGCAGGTTAGACGTCTTACTTACCTCGGGTGTACGTTGCGGTGGTGGCGGTGCTACTGAACGCGCCTTACTCATTGAGGGGGCAGTAGACCGAGCGGCAGGAGGTGGCGCAGATTTGGATGAAGTTGTCGCCTGCCTTGGAGGGAAAGTACCAGCAAAGTTGCTCCGTGGTCACTGTTGTCGTCCCTGCAATCCTTTTTCTACCAAAACAGCAATCTGGAACAACCTATTGACATCATGATAATCCTTGTAATCCACAATATTTTGTATGTCTTGTCTTAACCCCCATAAAAACGAGCAATTTTATCCTCCTCAGTTTCCTCTACCTCACAACGCAACATTTCAATTTGAAGCTCTTGGTAGTATTCCTCTGCCGACTTGTTACCCTGATCTAAGCGCTACAATTTCTTGAGCAAATCATGTTTAAAGGAAGGTGGCGCAAATCGGTAGCGCATTTGTCTCTTCAATGCGTTCCAAATTTCAGGTTGTATGTTAGACTTTGCTGGTTCATTCCACCAAATTATAGCGAAATCCTTGAACTCACTAGTGGCTTGTCTAACTCTATAGATTTCAGGGACAAGATGAGAGTTAAACTTTTGCTCAACAGTCATTTTCCAATTTAGGTACACTTCAGCATCATAAGTTCCAGAGAAAGAAGGTATAGTAAACTTAACTTTGGCAAATTGTTCATCATCATCGTTATTATTAAAATTGTGACCATTATTACCTCTCATACCTGGTCGTCGGGGAGGAAAGCGCAGCTCTTGTCGAACGTCTTACTCCACGCGATGCATGGCAGCTTCATTGGGGTGACGTTCAGCATGGGCATGTGACTCTTCATCATCCTCATTTTGTTCATCTACAGTTGTTCCGGTTGGAGGCTGCTGGTTCTCCATGATCTCAACCCTATTGGCAAGGTCTGAGATGCGACGATCAAGCCTCTCGATGCCCTCCTGGTTATCTAGCCGAACCTTCGCAACGTCTTCCCTGATCTCTCGGTTCTCCTTGGTCACTTCCTTGGTTGTTTTGGAGAGAGCATCCTTGAGTTCCTTATCCCTTCGTGCTAGATCGCCAGTAAGATTTTGGAAAAGCGTTCGGAAATCATCATCATCTCCCGCATTTCTAGCTCTTGTTCGGGGGCCTGTCATTGTTAGTAATAAAACAGAAGATAACACAAAGGTATTACTCCTATCGACTACTAATTTCGGTCAAGCTGGAACTCTCACGCGTTTTACCTCGCTCTTGCAAGGTTCTTACCAATGCTGCGGTGGTTCACTCGGTTGCTTGGTGGTGATGATGACAGGTGAACGGTGAGTGAAGCGATGGCAATGTATGATCCTGTGCTGACAAGGAGTTTGTGTAGCTCGGAAGGCAGTTATGGTAGCAAAGGTCAGCAATAATTGAATCCAGAAAACAAAGCTGAATATATGTCCAAGGACCTAACTAGTGTTGCTGGCTTAAATGTGTTTATAGAACTGTTATAGCAAGCAAACACAGCAAGGTAGAAGCAGGGACAAAAAGGATGTAACAATTCAGACCCCCGATGGTTTTAGGCACCATTTTTTTGTACTGCGCGGCTGTTTTCTGTGCGCTGCCTCTTCTTTTCAAATTTTTTTGTATGATTTTTATGATATTTTTTTTATCCTCAGTGACACAGAAATATGGATACAGAGGTGTTTCCCCCTCAATTTGGTGGTTGCGGGTGGCCGATTCAAATTATGGAAGGTGCTCTGAAAAGCATGCAGAAACTTCGGAGGCCAGATAGGTGTTCTTCCTGATGGATTTTTGAGTTCCAAATTTGACCAAAATATGGGTGGATGTATCTCGTCGAGATCTTTCCAACGAGTGGTCGTGGACCCAAATCGGAGTTCGTATGAGAATGTTATGGCTATTTTTTCGATGGGTATCCGGATCAGGGTTTCTGGGTAGGGAAAGATTTCGTTTTTGTCTCTTGGGATGTAAACAGTGGGCATGCAGGTCGATAAAACAGAGGGGTAGAGATGCAGGGCAGTTGATACGAGGCGGCTTGCTACCTATCTATGGTTTGCGATGGCGGGACAGTAGCACAAGACGGCTAGCGGGCAAATCGAGTTGGACTCTATTTGGTTGTGGGCTATATGGCGGTGGTAGGATGGGTGATGCAGCGGAAAGGATCAACAGGACTACAAACACAATCTAAACCAGCAACCAAATCATGGCCTAAGGACACTAACTCAACAATGCACACTGAAAATAGAAATTGCGAGGGATCGATGTGGTTTGGACAGCGGAACGGATGACGTACACAAAACTTATTTTGTGGGGCAATTTTCTGGACTCTAGGTGGAAGATGAAACAGAGGGGATACAAGTATACCTGGCGGGCAATCGAGGCTCTGATACCACTTGATGGCGACGGAATCCTGATCTTCCGACAGGTATGGGTAAACACGATTGGTGGAGAACTCGAAGTTGACGATCCGACCCTGATCAGCACCGATCTAGGCCTGCAATCGCTACACCACCGTCTCCGTTCGTTATCAACCACGCAAGCGCACGGTCGACCTCACCACGGAGGCTAGTTCCTGCAAGCGAATCGAGAACACAAGCAAGAACGAAGAAGAGCAATCTCGAATTGCAAATATATATTAAGATCACGAATTTGGGGTTACACAAACCGAAGATCGGCGATACTGCGATGGCAGAAAATTATCTAAGCAAAACCCGACTCTAACAATGACGGCTACGAAGTCTTAATAGGCAGAAAGGCGGCGGCTAGGGTTTGGGGCACCCCCCTTGCATGGGATACACGGGCCGAAGCCCAAAAACAAGGTGACGCAGCACCGGGCAGCCCAACAGAATCTGGTCGCCTATTGTTTCGACGATTGTGATCAACTTAGAAGGAATTTGGACGTGCAACTGCATCCGTTGGAAAGGTATTTGGACGTGCAACTGTATCCGTTGGAAAGGTCTCGTCGAGGCCTTCTCCGTCCGAACCAGACTCCAACTTGTGGTAGACTTGGTTTCCGACTTGTCTTGGCGCAGAGTTCCATCCTCGCTGATCAACACCATAATTCCTAAGTACAATCACAACATTATTAGGTGGAACTCGCTCTTATGGGTACTCTCTTGTGTTGTAAGAAACGAGCCCACTGGTGGTTGAGTTGTCGCACACGTGCCCTTATTATTGGTCCTTGCACGATAGGTGGTGGCAGAGTGGACGCATCGGTAGGGGTGATGTCCTCATCAGGCAGGGGTATCACGGCGTTGGTGATACTATGAAATGTTGCACAGGGGCAGCGTCTCGGCACTGTCGTCGATTACCGTGTTGTGGATGTTCAGCCAGGGTGTGGCATGTAGCTGTGCGCGGAGAGCGTGCAGTGGCACGCCAAGAAGCGTGCGCGAGAGCTCAATAATTAAGTTTAAAAAGGTGATGGGTCTACAGCCAAAATCAGACTCATCGGGTGGCTCGACGTGAGCTGCGAAGAACACAACCAGAGTTCGGTATGCGGGTTCGCACAAGATGTTATGACGACTTCATGACATATTCGCTAAAGTGGAGTTTGTTAGAGTTAGTGTCGAATATGTGTACAAGTAGGTTACATTAACTCTATGTTATAATAATGGGAGGGTCATGTTAGAATCGGACTCGTACCCTAGCTCCTATATAAATAGGGGGACCCCTGGTATAACCTATAACAGACAAGTAGCGGCGTGGGCACTCATGTGGTCATGGCCGGCTTGTGGCCATGACCTGGATGGTTGGTAGGCTACGTTGTTGGGAAGAAGGGTCCATAATCATTGCCCACAGATATAGCCTGAGGTGAACGGCGTTACCAAATATTGTGGCTCTGGTGTCGTTTCTAGATTGCGTCGTGTCCAATTTTCCAACAAACACTGCTGCGTCGCTATTGATTTCTATTGCTGACGTTGCCGCCGCCACATAGTACCACTGTGCCGCCTCTAATTCCCAATGACGACAATGTCGCTACCATGCAGCACCAGTGTGCCACCCCTGATCTCTCCCTCCAAACGCTCAACGCGCCTCCCTACTTCATCCTACCTCATCATGCTCGCCACACGTCAAAGCCACACCACCATACAATGTCCATGCCAAACTATCTTATGGCGGCCTCTAGCGACATCCTGCTCCTAGCTTCCCCACATACCCATGGCAATCCAATTTTTTTAGCTCTACTGCCCACGTAGCAACGCTGCAAGGCTTCAAGCGACAACTGCAAGGCCCATCTGACACACAAACCTTCTGCTTTGATCTAGAGGTGGCCAAATGGGCCGGTCCTGTCGGGGATAAAATCACGGCCCATTGCCATGGCTCACTCCCTGATGGCCCAATCGAACAGCCTCCTAGGGCCTGGCTTCCTGAAAGGTTCTATCAGGCCCATGTGCATCCTGTCGAACAGCTTCCTGGTTGGCACGGTGCATAATGGCCTAGGATTTATGTTTGAGTCCGATTCGAACAAGAGTTCTGCACGGCTATGTGAAGACCCGGACGTTGGTTTCCCGGATTGGAGCAGAAGTCGTGATCCCTAAGAATTAGAGATATACCTTATCTACCTCAGGATATATTTGGCATGTATCGAGTTCGCTACGGACTCATGGTCAGCCCGGCCCGATTATCCCTCGATAGGTCGGTTGTTCAACACTATATAAGCAAGGCCCCTACAGCGTATAGAGGGCCAATCCAAGAGAACTTGACGCCAAGCCAGCACGACTTGAAGTTCAAGATCGCGTATTACTTCCTGTACACACATAATCTCGCCGAGACTTGTTCGTCTAGTCGAGTTTCCTCCTTGTAATCCTTTCTCATATAAAGAAGCACTGGACGTAGGGTTATTATCTCCCCGGAGAGGCCTGAACAAGGATAAAAACTCTGTGTCTCCCTGTTGCTCGTGGATTGCTGTTCGCCTTGCTCGGCAGTGTCTTCTATCACCCTTTCTCAAGAACCTTAGTTGACTTGGGACCGATATCCCAATCGTCGACAGTTGGCGCCGTCTGTGGAAATTAGTAGATCAAGCTTGTTCGAGCATGTCGAACTCCTTCAGCGACCAGGAAAATCTTCCTGAAGGCTATGACTCAGAAGGACAGGATGTCACTTCCTCTGTCAGATCGGATCAGTCTCTTCGATCTCGATCGCTTTCCAAATCTGGGACAGAGGTCTCTGGCTACGTTCCGGAGATGGTCTTAGATCATGCTCCCGTCATTGACGATGATTACGGAACCGACGATCTTTACGCTGGTTTAGATCTTTCGGATTCCAAGGCTATGTCTGTCGATTCCTCTTGTGGCGACACAATGATGACACCATCTAGTGTGTCGCGCTTGGCCGTCGCCAGGCGTCTACATGGCGGCGCGATAAACCTCGGTGATCTGCTGGCAGGCTTGTTGCCGACGAGATCGGTAGTCCAATTACGCTTCGGCATCAAGATGGGTCATACATTTGCGTCATGAGCAAGATATTGTTTGTCCGTGTCCGACGCCTCAATTAATCAGACCTTGGCACAGATTCACGACCAGCGCAAGCGACAACGATGTGACCCGCCTCGCGTATCTCCACCAAGTCCCCCAGCAATGTCCTACCTGTTCGGGGTGAATCCCCGCGTGACCAGACCCCGGTCGGGCAAAACACGAATGCTTCAAGGATCCTAGGACCCCTAGATAAGAGTCGGGAACGACTTCAGGCCATGGCAATGGTGATCAGATCCACCAACTAGGCCAACCTCGCCCGCATGGGCGACGCTGTTGTTTCTCACCTAGAGCGACTGGCTGAAGGCCTTAAGTCCATAGGTGAAGTTAACAACTCCTCCAGACAGCGCAGTCAGCCTGCCCGGAAAGACTCGAACAGCGAGCGCTCCGATCGATCGCGTGACCCTCGTCACCGTCAAAGAACAACTCACTACGAGCAAACTTGCCGTGGTCGACAACGCTCACCAAGTCCCCATGGTCGCCGCGACCACATGGGAAAACGGGCGCGCAGCGATCACAGACGATCCTCTCGGGAGCAGCGCATAGTGGCGACCACGAGGAAGGAGCGCGGAGGACTGTCTCGGAGAGAGTTTCTACAGGCGGAATCTTGCCGTTCAACAAGAGTCCCTGCACGCAACAGGATCAATGTCTTCTCAAGACTAGGTTCTACAAGAGAGGGTGGTCGGGCGTACAGCCTGGGTTGCAAGGCTTTCTCTGACGAGCTCCGCGCTGTCAGGTGGCCTTCCAAGTTCAAACCTAACCACGTAGAGAGGTACAATGGGACCCAAAACCCAGAGGAGTTCCTCTCCATCTACGCTACAGCCATCATGGCAGCTGGAGGTGACGAGCTAGTCATGGCTAACTACCTTCGCTCGTCCTTGAAGGTCTTTGCTCGGACGTGGTCGCTCAATCGGCAGGAAGGTTCCATCCACTCCACAGGACCAACTTTGTGATGCTCGATCGTCAATTTCTAGAGTCATTACGTGCGTGCGGGCAAGGAGGATGATCTGCACGGATGATCCGGATGAGCAGGGAGACCCTCCGCAACCGTGAAGAGTTTCATCAAGATCCGCAACACGATCCCGAACATCTCGGATGAATCTGTTGTCTGCGCCTTTAAAAATGGTGTCCGCGACGAGCGGCTCACCCAGGAACTCGAGATCAATGAGACCTGAACCGCCAATGACCTGTTCAAGGCGGCTGACCGCTATGCCAATACGGCAGAGCATGTTCAGTATAAGAAGGCGTTTGACAAGGGCGAGCTGCCCACCCAGCCTAGTGTAGATGAGAAAAGGAGAGCAGTAACAATCCTGGTGACAAGAAGTCCTAGAAGAAAAAGAACAAAGGTGCGCAGGATAACACCGTCGCTAGTATAGATTGCGCACCTCCTCCCAAAGATGGGCAGAAGAAGCCCAACAATAACTACAAGGGCAAGAAGCCCGCCCAGGGAGGAAATCAAGGCAAGAAAGGTCCGACTGACCGTATTGCCAGTTCCATCAGAATTACGACCATGATATACGCCATTGCAGGACCTGGGCTGCAAAGCTCGAGGAATTCTACAACGGCAAAGGCACCATGCCCACCCTGCCCGAAAAGGGTGATGCCGGCAAGGACAAGCGCCAAGCCGATGGTGGTGATCGAGACGATGAGGATGACTATCCAGAGCCCGTGAACCATATAGCCGTTATCTTTGGCGGCTCCTTGGCTTACCCCTCTCGGCGCAGCCTCAAGGAAGCTGCTCGGGAGGTCCACAACGTCGAGAAAGGCAAAACCACAGCCTGAGTCGATGAAGTGGACCGAGGTATCCATCTCCTTCTCTAAGGAGGATTGCCCCACTGGGATGACCAAGTCTCAGCGGCTCCCCTGGTGGTCGCTCCGACCATTAGTAACGCTAGAGTCGGGCATGTCCTGATCGATGGCGGGAGTGCGCTGGACTTGCTTTCAGTAAAAGTCTTGGACGAGATGCAGATTCCTCGTTCCAAGCTCAAATAGGTCACGATGCCCTTCTACGGGATTATGCCGAGAGAAGCTGCTCAGCCGCTAGGGCAGATTGTCCTGCCCGTCACCTTCAGCAGTCCAAGCAACTTCCGGACAGAATTGATCACGTTTGACGTGGTCGACTTTCCATCTGCCTACAACACGATCTTTGGCCGGCCATCTCTTGGAAAGTTCATGACGATCCTTCCAAGACAGTTCATTTGGGGGCCAATCTGGACCTCAAATAGGAAATCGAGCCCATTGCCTTCCTCCGAGCTAATGCAGACGTGTTTGCCTGGGAGCCGTTTGACATGCTCGGGGTCCCAAGGGAGGTTATCGAGCACAAACTGACAGTCCGGCCGGACAAAAAGCCCGTTCGCCAGAAGCTTCGTTGCTTTTCGGATTTCAAGCAGGGGATTATCAAGGATCAGCTTGGTAAGCTGCTCGCTGCTGGTTTCATCCGCGAGGTTGATCACACCGAGTGGCTGGCCAACCCCGTGATCGTAAAGAAGAAAGGCGGCAAGTGGCGGATGTGTGTCGACCACACTGACTTGAACGCGGCTTGTCCTAAGGACAATTTTCATTGCCAGCATAGACCAAATGGTCGACGCGATTGCAGATGCCCAAATTTTTGAGTTTTTGGATGCATACTCCGGTTATCACCAAATAAGCATCTCCCCGAGTATGAAGAGAAAACTACCTTCATCACCCCCTTCGGCACTTTCTGCTATACGACCATGTCTTTCGGTCTGCGCAATGCTGGTGCCACCTTCCAACGCTTAATGGAGAAGACTTTTCCAGAATAACGCGGAAGGAACCTGAAGGTCTATGTTGACGACATAGTTGTAAAGAGCAAGTACGCTCCGGATCATGTAAAAGACCTGGCCGAGACATTCCATAATCTCACCAGGCATAGAATTAAATTAAATCCAGAGAAGTGTACCTTTGGTGTTCGATCCGGCATGCTGCTCGGCTATGCTATAGGTTAGCAAGGAATTTCTGCTAACCCTAGAAAAATCAAGGCCATTGAAAACATGATGGCTCCGACCACCGTTAAGGAAGTCTAGAGCCTCATAGGGCGGATGGCTGCTTTAAGCAGGTTTATTTCCCGTCAAGGTGAACGCGGGCTGCCCTTCTTTAAGGCTCTGCGCAAACACAATGGCTTCGAGTGGACAGAGGAGGCTGACAGATCCTTCCAAGATCTAAAACAATACCTGTCCAACCCACCTGTCTTGACTACCCCGCGATATGGCGAACAGCTTTTCTTGTATCTTGGCTGCACGCCACAAGTGGTGAGCATGGTCTTGACGGTGGAAAGGGAAGGCATCCAGCGGCCAATCTATTACGTGAGCGAGGTACTTCATGGATCAAAGGAGCGTTACCCTGAGGTCCAGAAGTTGCTCTACGCCTTGCTCATATCCTCCAGGAAGTTTCGGCATTATTTTTAGGCGCATCAAACACTGGTCCCGACCAAGTTCTCTCTGGGAGAAATCCTACGGAACAAGAAAGTTGGCGGACGTATGGCTAAGTGGGCAATGGAACTAGCAGAGTTCGACATTTTATTTGCTTCCCGAACTGCTATTAAATCCCAGGTCCTAGCTGACTTTGTTGCTGAATGGACTTGCCCACCCAAATCCCAGGAAGCTCCCGAGCAGCCTGAAGAAACCCCCTGGACCATGTTTTTTGATGGCTCGCGCACTAGAAACTCGGGGGCTGGTTTTGTTCTCATCTCCCTCAAGGAGAGCAACTCCAGTATTCTATCCAACTACACTTTGCGGCAACTAACAACGCTGCGGAGTACGATGCCCTCCTCGCGGGACTAAGAGCGTGCAAGTCGCTCGGCGTCTAACGGCTAACTGTGAAGGGAGATTCACAGCTAGTCATCAATCAGGTAAACAAAGAGTATCAATGCTGTGATGACTCAATGGCGCGATACCTGGTTGAAGTGAGGAAGTTGGAATAGCACTTTCGATTCTTCGAGGTGCTCTTCGTGCCCAGGAAGGACAACTTCTTGGCCGACCAGCTTCCAACTTTGGATCCTCACGCGAACCTGCTCCAGCAGGGGTGTTCGTCGAGCACCTTTACAAGCTCTCTATCACGTCCCCGTACGAGGCAATAGAGACAGGTGGTACTGTCTCCATCATCAAGCAGGCTGCAGACTGGATAACGCCATTTGTACGGTACATTGCAGATGGGATCCTGCCCGACGACGAAGCCGAGCGTTCCCGGCTTATAAGGCGTGCTAGTCCATACAAGCTTGTGGATGGCATCCTTTACCGGCAAGATGCCCTGGGAGTACTCTCCAAGTGCATCTCGCAGCAGGAGGGTGTGTTCCTTCTTAGGGACATACACGAGGGTACCTGCGGCAACCACGCCTCCTTCAGGACTCTGGTCGGCAAAGCGTTTCGCATGGGTTATTATTGGCCTACAGTGTTACAAGATGCCCGGGATGTGGTAAATAAGTGCAAAGCTTGACAATTTCACGCTCGGAAGGCCCATAAGCTCGCCCAAGAGCTCCAAACGATCCCCCATCATGGCCTTTCTCCACATGGGGTCTGGATCTGCTTGGCCTGTTCCCCAAGGGGTACAAGGGCTGCACGCACTTGCTCGTTGCCATCGACACCTTTACAAAGTGGATTGAGGCAGAGCTTGTGTCATCTCTTCACACCAAAATGGTTGTGCGCTTCTTCAAAAGCAAGGTGATCACGCGCTTCGGGATTCCCCACAAGCTGATCACCAATAACGGTCCCGATTGAGCGAGCTATTCGGGAATATTGCGAGCAATTTGGGCACCAAGGTCTGCTTTGCCTCTGTGGCACATCCACGGAGCAATGGTGCAATCGAGCGGGCTAACGGACAGATAGTCCAGGGTATCAAACGGCGAGTGTTCGTAGCTCTCAGCGAGCACAACAAAGCCTGGGTCGATGAAGTTCCTTCCGTCCTCTGGGCCGTTCGAACCACAGCCAGCCGGGCAACCGGAGAAACTCCTTTCCAATTGGTCTACGGTGCAGAAGCCATCTTACCCGCCGAAGAGGTACTCGGCTCGCCCCGCACGAGCTCGGTCAACATGGTTGACTTAGAGCAAGAGCGCTTGCTCGAACTCGATCTCCTCGAAGGCACACACGACCGGGCACAAGTCAGAATGGCGCGCTACCGGCAAGATCTTCGCCAGCACGCTGCCAAATCCGTCCAACCAAGGGCTTTGAAGGTGGGCGACCTCGTTCTGCGCCGTGTCCAGAACCTGTCCAATGCCAACAAGTCAACTCCCCGATGGGAGAGCCCGTTCACGGTCGTTTCTACTGCTCGCCCGGGGGCTGTTCGCCTAGCAATGGAGGACGGGAGAGAGCTGACCAACACTTGGAACGTCGACCAGCTTTGTAAGTTCTTTGTATAGGTCTTTCATTTGTTTCCCTTAGCTTTGCGCTTTTGTCAAACTTCGCGCCTCTGTTCATCCAAGTCTCTCGGGCTGCCATGTAAACTTCAATCCAATAACAGTGAATGTCCGCGGCCCCCTGCGGCCCTTTTCACACCTTGTCTTCTCAGACTACTTTCTCTCTGGTAACACTTGATGGCAGCCCGGTCTTGCGAACTCTTGGCTCCGCGATCTTCAGGTTTTCCCTGCCCGCATCTAGTTTCAGCAAGTTCCTAAACTCAGGGTTGCGTAACACGGCTTTTCGCCTAGCGGCTAAGTTTGCTCTCGTAAGCCCCCGCGGCAGAGGCACTTACCGCGCTCGGCACAACCACTTGGCAAAGTCTGCTCTCGTAAGCCCTCCGCGGCAGAGGCACTTTTCCTTGTTCGGTTACCTTATGAATCGCCTAACTTGCGTTGACGAGCAGTTTATGGAATGAGTCGATCAGGATGCGGGTGTCGCTTTAACTCTCTACGCACTTGCTTGAAGTCGCAAACTTAGGTCTTCAAGCATCGTCCGTACCGGGGGCTAGGGTGTCGCTCTTCTTCTTGTGCACCTGTTCGAGTTCGCAAACTCAAGTTTTCGAACAGATGCACAACGGGGGTTGGTAGTTAGGCTGGCGTTCTAGCGTTTTTTCTAAAACTTTCTAGCGTTGTTTTGCCTTGCTCTTAATTTTCTGTTCGTTCTTGTCTTTTTACTGCTCTTTTTTAAGGGAAAATGTAAGCTTTATTTACAATAACAAAAGTTTACAGGTGTACAAGGCCCTTTCGGGTACTGCCCTACTGCCACTACTTAGAAGCAAGCAGCTCCTTCAGCTCCTCAATTCTTAACTTGAGGCGCAGGGCTTCTCCTTGGGCTATGATCCCTTCTTTTGCTTCAGCTCGAAGACGGTCGGCTTCCTCCTTGCTGACTATCCTGTGCTTGGCCTGCTCCTTGGCCTCGGCACGGAGGGCTTCAACCTCCTTGGTTTTGGCCCGTAGCTGCTCGGTCAAACTTTCGTTCTGACTTCACTGCTGCTCGGTGGTCTTGAGCTGCTCGGCTAGCTCCTTGACCTGTCCTTCCGTGGTGCTCGCCCTCGCGGCCAGTGCGCAAAGCTCGTCGACCTCTTCCTTAGAGATCAAGGGAGACGATACCCTCTCCTCGGTCAGTTGGGCCTTGAGTTTCTTCATCTCCGCCTCGAGTCTTTCGGCGTTCGGCCGTGGCCATGAGCTCCTCCTCGAGCCACCTCGTGCTATATGCCGTCTATGATGATTCGTGCCGATCGCCTCTACCCCTCCATTTATATAGTGTAGGGGGAGATAGAGTTACAGGATAGCACGTGGTATACGATAGCAAATTCTGTTATGCTGTTACATGTCATGCATGCGCTGATCAGCTAATGACATGGAGATAAATTATATCCTCAGAAACTTCCTTGGAGATCAAGGCACGTGTCACCCGAGTGGTCTCTATCCTTGATCAGCCGACATGGATCGCCCCCTATCTGCTCCCTTATGGGCCTTCTAGAGGATACCCGGGGCCCATATAGTCCACAGTAGCCCCCGAGTGCTTTACGATCGAGTCAGATGTACGGCCGACTGGTCTCACCAATATCTCCTAAAATCTGAAAAGAGATTGTAAAGAACTCAAGAAATCTTAAGTTTTTGTGTTGTAGCAACGCCTGGATTGGCAATACCAAACTCCAGCTTGCTCGGCCCATTGGGCACACCGCCTCAACAGATGAATTCGGCTACTTGGCATCCACTCTTGCAATGCAAAAGCAGCGATTGGCCCATCATGGGGCATGCCTTAAGCCACGTCATTACAACTTCTGTCTTGCAGCATGCTATAGTTAGACGTTGCAAAGAATTTCGACGTCAGGCGCCTAGCCTTAACTTGTAAGAACTAGCACTGCCCAAAGACGGGGCGCCTTTTCAATGATTGATACCTGTCCCAACCAGAGAAGGGATCAGCATAGGCCCCTAGGGGCGTATCAATTGGATGCAATTTGGCCGAGAGGCATTTGTACCCGGGTAGCGGTGTACAACTAGCGACCCTATAAAGGGCATACCTCCGAAATTGTACCCAAATTTCACCAACACCCAACCTTGAGCGTGCGAAGTTGGCTAGTGACCCGACATGGGGTATGCCGTGAAATACTTTTAATTTTGGCGCTGCTGGTCATTTGCCCTTTAGGGTGTACCGAGGCCGAATTAGGCTCGATTTTAACACATTGCCACCGTTAGCGGCGTGTTAAGAAAGCCTGTTAAGGGGATTGCCCTTGCAGTTTTAGCCCAAGCCCAATTAGGGGAGGCAAAGCGTTTTCGCGCTCTTTTCTCACACAGCCGGAACAACACGCGCTTCCGTCGAAAACCGTATTCGTGTCCACTTCCGTCCCATCGCTATGATGGTTTTATTGTGATTGAAACGGATTACAAGGTGCGCCCTTTGAACTTCCTCTGTGTATAAAAGAAATCCCAAGGGCAGAATACTACTTCACCACCAGCTTTCGAGTTTTCGAGTCTTCCACTTTTCGGCGACGCCCAGAAATCTCCACCCTCTTCTTTCTCGTGAGCAATGGCAAATGCATGGGCCGATCCGTGGGCAACTGCTTACGCTGTGGAGCATGCCCGCGTCGCCGCCGCTGAAGCCGCTACGGCCGCCGAGTGGACACGGTGGCGGGAGGATTACGCGGAAAGGACCGCCCAGAACGCCATTAGGGTTCTGGTTGCTGGCCATCCGCGACTCTTCCCGGTTCGCACCCCCCTCAAAGACGCGCTCGTCTTCTCCATCCTCAATGTGAAGTGGCCGTCGGAGGAGTGATTTATCTTTCTTTTGCTCCTCCGCAAGCCAGCGACGAGCCTTAGCTCGATGTGCTGTGCCGCGGAGAAATGTAATCAGGCCTAAGTGCCTTTTAATGAATATCTTTTGGAGAATCAAATGCCTTTCTCATTCGTCTCGAATCTGCAACATTGCTTCTTCTTGATCTGATCTCGAATCCACAACATCGCTTCAGCCAAGTAGTTAGGACCGCCCGCTCCTAGACCGGCACTCGGCACTTAACGCGGACCTCTCGGGAGGAACCACTGGCCCAGCCGAGTGGCTAACCGAGCCCTTCTCCAAAAGGCCGCATCCAGCGCTAGGCTAAGGCCCTGCCCAGAATGCGAAACACTGCCCGTTGCAACCTCGCTCACTTTTCGCGCCAGTGTTAGCTTCTCCCAGTGAACTCCGCCGCTAGGGTTCTTCTCCGTCGCACCCTCCGCCGCCACCCGTCTCCGATCGTAATGGCTCCACCATCTCCCGCTGTGGACTATATGGGCCCCGGGTATCCTCTAGAAGGCCCATAAGGGAGATGATAGGGGGCTATCCAAGTTGGCCGATCAAGGATAAGGACCACTCGGGTTGCACACGCCTTGAGCTACAAGGAAGGTCCCGAGGATATAATCTATCTCCATGTAATTAGCAGATCAGCACATGCATGACATGCAACAACATAACAAAATTAGCTACCGTGTACCACACGCTATCCTGTAACTCTATCTCCCCCTACACTATATAAAGGGAGGGGGTAGAGGCCATCGGCACGAATCATCACAGACAGCATATAGCACCATCTTGCATCCCGCATCTTGATCTACCATATAATCCCAGAGCACAGAAAGTAGGGTATTACCTCCGTTGAGGGCCTGAACCTATATAAACCCTTGTCTTGTGTTACCATTTGGCTTAGTTCTTGATTAGCGTCCCCTCGTACAAAGTTATTGCCGGTGGTGACCCCCCAGTTAGTCACCAGGCGATAGCTGGCGCGCCAGGTAGGGGGCAGCGTCAAGATCATCTCTCAAGTTAGATGGTTTCTTCGAGATCGCCGCACGTCGTCATGAAGTTAGGAGAGTCTCTTAATTTCGGCACCGTGGACTTCATCGCCGACAGCATCGGCAATCTTCACCTCTCTCCCCCTGGAGAGATTCCTTCGCAAGGAGGCGCGCGAAATCAATGGGACCCATTGCCTTTTGGTTTGGAGAATTTAGCAAGCGCCTTCCGCGGATTGACCCCCTCGCTGTTCGCCTGCGCACCTCCTCCGGAGGAAGACGAAAAAGGACTCGGCGGGCTCAACCGCATGGGTGTGGATTGTATTCCGCCCAACAACAGCACAGTGCCTTCGGCTGGATTTCCCTCCGGACTCAAGATCTTCGCTGCGACCTCCGCACGAATCTCATCTGAGATTTGGATGAGAGACAACCAGTCGGCGAGCACCCTAGATCCACTCGGTTTAGATCCATCTATGTTCATGGGTGTCATCAATGGTGGCCAACCCATTGGACAGAGCGAGCAAGTAAGCCTCTCCGTTTCTGACTGAGTCTGACGGGAGTGCAGAAATTCGCAACTACAAAGAAGTTTTTGTCCTCGGAGCAGGGGATCATCACTCTTCTTCTCCAATTGTTGCTTATGAGAAGACCGCCACGAACACTGGCGCGAACCTAGATCCTCGCCAGCCAGAGTGATGAGCCCATGGCTCATCAAATTATTTCAACTACAAATGTCGAAAAGTCTGGGAATGGCTCAACGTTTGAATATGGTAATTCTCTCAAAAGTTGTTGCTTGAAGTTTGGCTCTTTCTCAAATGTTGTGCAGCAAGAATTAAAAGAGGGAGAGGATAGTCTTACTACTGGCTATGTGCACAAGCTAATGCTCAAAGGTGCCACTTATGAGCCGAGGCAGAGCGCTGTGAAGTTCCACATCAAGCCTAGCCATGAACCAGGGGGCAAGACATGCTATGAGCCATGGGGCAAGCTGAACCATGAGCCACAAGCCAACTGAAGCCTTGAGGCACAAGCCAAGTTGGGCCATGTGCTAAAGGAATAATGGAGAGGACCAGCAAGGACGTGGAGAGGGCCGCAAGGACGTCCAAGTTGTGAAATTCGAGTTGGAGAGTCAGCCCACAAGTCCAATTCCCACCCGTTCGAGTCCAGCTGAATCCAGAGCGATCTGTATTAAAGCAGCGCCAGGTTGGAGGTGTTCTACCACTCATTGGAAAGATAATTTCGAGATCTTTCCAACGCATCCAGGCCCATAATCAGATTCATTATGTGCGAGTTGCAGTCGTCGAAACAATGTCAGTCCGAATCTGTTTCGAGTCTAGGTCGAGTCGGAGTTGAGTTTTGGCTGGCCTGTGTGCCATATAGCCTAGGGCCGGCGCCCATGTATGGAGAGTTTTTGAGTTATTGTGTGTTTTTCTAGGGTTTCTTCCCCAAGAACTAGAAGAGGGCATCCATCTTCGATCTATCCTGCCGATCTTGAAGATTGTGTTGAGACCGTGATCAAGCTGCTGCTTGGGTGCGTGTCTTGATTCTCGTTTGGATCTCCTCTTCTGATCGTGGTGTCTACTTGGTGCTGCGGGTGGAAGAGTTCATCTTGGGTTTTGGTTTGCATCTACTGTAAGCCAATCCCTCTATCTATCTGTGCTAGTGCTTGTTTTTGATTAATCAAACAGATTATTCGGTGCTTCTTTGAGATTAAGAAATTAATTACGTATCTCCTCTTTGGTTGCTACATTGATCTTTGGGGAATATTTTAAATTGGTTTGCGGCTATCTTATTTTGGATCGGATATTTTAGTGCTGCAAATTATTCCATGAGACTCATCTATCCACGCTTCTTGTTCTGCGATCTTTGTTGACCACGTGAATTAATCTCGCTTATATTTGTGTACTCCGTACATTATTTCCAAGATAACAGGGAGCGAAGCTATTTTCTGATTATCCTCTACCGTGAAAAATCGGGAAAACAATTGGGCATCGTAGGCGTGTCCTCATCACAGAGAAACAAGATCGCGTACATCAACTTCGCGTCCACGGCCGCAAAGTCCAGAATGATCTCCGCGCTGTGAAGCTAAGTAATCAAGAGGTCTACACCACTACCAAAGCCAACGTCATCGCGTCAAAAACTCTTCTTGAGACTATCGCGCCGCAACTCTCTGAAGGCAGCCCATTCGCCCAGACCCTCGCTCGAGCGACGGCCATGGTGGAGATAGCTGCCATACAGCAAAACGAGGCGATTCCCGCTCCGACCGCATCGGCTCGCAGCCGTTCAACATGCAATTGGAACCGGGCTCGAGCCTCTGCAGCTGGCGACTCCCACCAATCGTCAGCCCACGATCTTCGTCAAGACATTGAAGCCAAGCGGCGGGAGCGCAGTAACGGTGAGCGGAACTCTCGTGGTCATCATAGCCGTGGCAACGATGACCAAGCCGAGAGCACCGCCAGTCAGGAGTAGTGCCAAGGCCCGCGGCGGGAACGTCGCCGTAGATCCCCGACGCGGAGGTGGCCACGACCGTTGGAGGGGATTCGGGCCTTCACCCCGGATCTTCGCCGAGTGGTTTGGCCGGATGGTTTGAACCTCAAAGGCATCGACAAGTTCGATGACGAGAGGGACCGAAAGAATCGGTCATGTTTACGCCTTAGCGATCGGTAGCGGAGGTGATCAGAACGTCATGGCAAATTACTTGCCAGTCGCTTTGACCCCAACCGCCCAGACCTGGCTCACGGGACTCCCGGAGAACTCTATCAAGCCTTGGGATGTGACATCCTAATAAATATTAGAATGTCCCAAGTTTTATCAAAAAGAGAAAATCAATTTCAAATTTATTTATTATGATTCTTTTATGAAAAGCCCTAAATTTTCAAACAATTATTTACATATAAGAATTTATCTTACTAATTATTTTCATTTCAATTTGCAAAATTACAAATTTAAATGCAAAAGCTCACTCCTCGCTTTTTTTCGTTCCTTGGTCGGAACCCTGACTTTGTCTCTCAATTGAAACCTAGTACGACCGAAACCCTGATCTTCTGATCGAGCCAACCTTTGTCTCTCTCTCTCTCTCTCTCTCTCTCTCTCTCTCTCTCGACCGAAACCCACTCTGTCTCGATTGAAAACCTCGGCTCGACCATTGACTGATCGACACTCTTTGTAACCCGGTCGAACCTCCGTCTCTCTCGATCGAGTCTACAGTCCCTCGCAACCCTCCGACCGATCCATCCTCTCAACCCTTGGCCGAGCCATACCCTTTGTTGGCCGACCATTGTCCAACAACCGAAACCCTAGTTTTGACCTTTGACTGACCTCCACTAGAACCCTAATCTTCCTCGGCCACGTCCGAACTTGTGTCCCGATCAAACCCTGGCACCCTCCAATCCAGACCCCTCTTCCCTCTTTCTCTCGATTTAAACCCAAATCGATCGACCCCTCCTTGTAGCATTGCTCCAGCCATGCCCTTCGTTTTCCGACCATTATCTATCGACCCAAAACCCTATTTTCAACTAACCTCCGTCGAAACCCTAGTGGGTCAATTGTCGTTTCACTCAGCTAGGACCAGTCCATGGTCGAACCTCTTTCCCTGCACCTAGGTCAGTCGCAAGCAAACCACCCTTTCATCTTGATGGCGTGTTCTCCGCTCAACCACTGCGGATCACACCCCTAGTCAGATTTCTATCTTGCTAGCCTATCAGCCGAGCTCAGTTCGATTTGGCGTGGGGCCTTGACAAGGAGCAACGCACGGGTTTACCTGAGTTCGGACCCCTCGCGGTAATAGTCCTACTCTGCCGAGCCTTAGCTCTTTTCCGTGTTGTGGTTGTATGAGATGTGGTTACAGAATGCTTACGAACCCCCCCTCTCGCCTCTCTCCGCCCCTTTTATACAAGCCTCGGCGCGGCGGAGAAAGCGCGAGGTAGGCAATCTGATACTCTCGATGCTGATGCGATAAGACATGAGGGACACGACGGGAGAGGCAGCGTCTTGCCATCTTGCACCGCGACGGCGCCACCCACGCGTGCCTCGCAAGTGGCTTCTGACCCGCAGGAACGCTCCAGCGAGACTGCGGGTGGGGCCCAGCTTGCTCCTTCCGACGCGGGCGGCGAGCTTGATGATGGCAAACTCTCTCTGCTGGTCAATTCCATCTGCGCCCGGTGGCGATCGGTCGAGCTGCGCAGAGGTCACTGTGGCGTAATCATCTCTTCATCTCGCTATCCGCGTAATGTCGCATTGAATGCGCTTGTCCTTCGCAGCAGGGAAGCCTTGCCCGAAGACTCCTTCGGATCGCTCCCTCGCCACGCGGGCCCCGCTGCGGTGGGAGGCCCTCACGCAGCCGAGGGCTCGCCAGCGCTACCGCTTTGGCGCGTGGGGCCCTCGCCGGCCTTGGCCGGGCTAAATCCGCCCACACGAGGGCACAGTCGCCCGCTTTGACGTGTGGGGCCCTCGCCTGGTCTTCTAAGGCCGAGGACTCTTCGTACCCCGGTATTTATTACACCGACACATCTTTCCACTTCCTTTTTCCCTTTTCTCCATCGATCGAACCTAAACCCAATCGACCTCCTTTGTATCATAGGCCAGTCAGGTTCTCTTTCTCTTTCAGCCGAGCTGTACCTCACCGGCTTCTCAATTTAAACCAACAACAATCTCATCACATCGACCCTCGACCCCTGACTCAGTCGACTCTCCTCTTTCTCAATTCGAACCCTGACTCCACTCCAGTCTATTGTAACCCTAAACTAACCTTGTCATTAATGCCGTCCTATCTCTCAGACCGATCCACCTTTCTCTCTCTCCTAATTTGTCCCTACTCCGGACTCCTCCTAAACCTACGCGACGTTAACCCTAGTATACATGACCGGTGGTAAGCTCGAGATGAGTCATGCCTATGATGAATCATAATCCGGTTCAACCCTATCTAGGACCCTTCAATTAATTTGGACTAGTGCACCAGTCAGACTCCATCCCAATCACCGACCTAGCTTCTGTATAAATACCCAAAAACCCTAGCCGCCGTCGCCGAGCGCCTTACCACGGTGCCACGTGGTCGCCACTGTCGTGCCTCGTTCCCTCCCATGCCGCCATCCAGCCAACCCCTCATGTCACCGAATTCCCATCGCCAGAGACCATCGACGCCCCTGGTCGCATCCTTGCTGAGCCAGTTGTCCACCTATGTTCAATTGGACTCATGACCGATCCAACCCTCTTCCCCTTCCCTTTTCGATTTGGTGTCCAAGAACCAAACCAGGCTTAACACCGGTATCGGAATCATTGACGACTCCTTAAGCCGTCCCCGACTCTAATCCGGTCTAAACCTAACCCGATTTTAGACATCGGTGGAGACCGATTATGGGCCTAAATCCTGGACCATATTTCCTTTGTCTCCCTGCCAAATTTTTTCCAACCCGACCCCATATAATCCCAGCAAAACCCTAGCAATTTCTCCCAATCTGCCCAAACCGATCCACAGCCGCCGCCCTTGGCTTGCCCCCTCACCAAGCCGTCGACGCCGCCCTGCCCCGTGGAGGTGCAGCCGCCGCCATGCTCCCATGGAGTAGCCGCCGTTGCCCTGGCCCTCCTGGCCCAGCACCGCGTGGCCGCGCTGGCTGTGCTGTTCCGCCCAGCTGCTGCGCCGCCCGTCGACGCCACCGCGCCCCTGCCCGACAGCGCCGCCGCCTTGCCTCACCCGCGCCGCCTGGCTGCGCCCTGCCGAGGTGCACGCCGCGCCGACCCTAGGCCGAGCCGCCGCCGCCGCCGCCAACCCTGGATCGCCGGAGCCAAGTTGCCGCTGCCGCTGCCCTGGCCCTGCCGTCGCCGTGCCGCCCTGGCCAGGCCTAGCCCCAGCGACGCCCGGCCGTTGCCGCCGCCGCCCTGTGGAGCTGTGCCGCCCCTGCCCCATGTCGCCGCCCAGCCCCTGCCCCCACTGCCCGTGCCGTTGCTCAGCCCAAGCCGCCCAGATGCCGACCCGCCGCCGCCTCGTGCTGCCGCCGTGCAGCCAGGTCGCCGGAGCGCCGCCCTAGCCGGCCGCCACCCTCACTCCCTTCCTCTCCAGATGGCTCTCTCTCTCTCTCCAACTCTCTTTCTCTTAGGTTGGAGAAGAGGAAACCGATCCCCTTTTGATTCCAATCGGCTGTGCACTACTTGATGAACAGTGCACCTTCACCAATTTATTTCTCCTGGACCGTTAGTCGGATTCCCTTCAAACCAATTTTGTTTATCCTCATTTGATCTCTATTACCTCCTGTATTAATTTGGTATTTTTTTGGAATTCTCCTTGCAGCAACCTTTACGCGTGCGTCTCGTTTTGTGTGACGTTGTTGCCGACTTCACAAGCGAGCGTTTAGCGACGCCAGCAAAGAGAAATATTTCAGAGTGAGTTTGCTAAAATCCGATGTATGATTGAAAGACCGATGCATCATCGGCCATAACTATTCAATATTTTTATTAAAATATATTGTCTATTGTTTATTTGTTTGCATCCCATTTTACGTTTAGATCATCCGTGTTCGTGTTGTTCGGGAGGATTTCAGAAGCCGTTCGAAAGAGGATCCCAAGACCCAGAGTGCTACCAAGGCAAGATAGCTTGCATATTGCTCCCTAGTTTGCAAAACTCATCCGTTTATTGTTTTTATTTATTTTTCTCATGCATAAATTGATGGGAAGGGTAGAAACCTATTATATTCACACTGCGTCATTGACCCTGTGAATTAGTCCTTTATTGCTGCCTTATTTGTTATTCCTAGCCTATCCTTGTGCATAGATGCTAGTGCTCGTGGGTTATTAGTTATTAGGTTATTCATCATTTATTAATCTTATGACTTGGTATATTCGGAGGTGCTAAGTTACTTAAATAACCTAATCAACTAAAACCTACGTGGCGTGTGTTGACTAAAGGTGGCATAGTCTGGTGGTTTTGTGGAATGTGGATTGTTGTGGAGGTAGTCACCTTGGTCTAAGGACTTTGGACGTGTGCCAATCCAGCCAAACCAAACAAGCGCAACCATAAGTGCTAGCTTAACATGGTGTACAACATGTGCTAGTCCTGACTTAGTAGTTAGGGAAGACTATTAACACACTTTACTTTGAAAAGATCGGGCTGCGGTCCGTTGGCTCAAGAGGGAGGCCCGAGTGCCTAAACCTTAGAGGGGGTATCGGTGTTAACAGAGGGAACTAATGAATCGCCTTATATTGTTACTTGGTCTGGGCTCCTAAGGAAGAGCTAAGATGCAAAAGTACCACTCGGCTTATGGGTAAAGTGTGCTACACTCCGCAGAGTTAAAACTATCATGATAGTCGTTCCTACGGTTATGGGAGGGGATGTAGGCCGTACATGGTAGTCTCATGTGTTTAATAATAACCTGATGGGTTGGTTTTGATTTTGAGTATTCGAGGCTTGTGCAGTTTTGCAGAGGGGCTTTTGAAGCTGAGCTCTGTTTGTTATCTTGGGAGTCTATTCATCTTATTAATTGTTCAACAAATGTTTTCGCAACATTTTAATTAATATTGACTAGAATAGGTGTTTTATGCAAATTAACCATCCTGTTCTTGTTATACCCTTGCATTCATATATAAGGACTCTTGCTGGGTAGCCGTGTACTCATTATACAAACCACGGATAAATTTGTATTCAGGAGAAGGATTAGGTCCGGTCTATCTTCAGGATCAGGAGGATCTTGTCCCGGACTTCGTTGAGGATTAGCTGACGCTCAAGGGTCAGATTGGAGCATCATCATACCTTTTTCCGCTGCATATTTAAAATTCCGCACTCTGATATATTATTGACAATATTATGTCATCTTTAATTAAACAATTGTAATAAGTAGTTGTGTAACAATTACTTTTGCATAATATATAATTTCTCTTAGTTATTTGTGATTGTGTGATGATGTTCAACAAACTGTCACTCACAAATTGCTAGCATTGATCTCTGGGACTAGCAATTGATTGTGAGTGGATCCCGGTGAAGCCGGGGTTGCGACAAGGGACGACCTCCAGGAGCAGTTCATCGTCAATTTCCAAGGGACCTATGAAAGGCCCGCGGGGAGATGGGAGATTGGACAGCTGCACCGGCGCAAGAACGAGACTCTTCGTGAGTTCATCCAGCGCTTTACCAAGAAGAAGAACGAGATCCAGGACGTTTCGGAGCAAGTCCGAGGAGTTAATCAGGCAGATGACCCGGGACCCCCCGCGTAATCTCAAGGCCATGTTCACAATGGCGGACCTGGAGGCCGAAGCCGAGGAGGCCATCGTGAATCATCGCAGAGGCAATGACGGAGGCCCCAAGAAGAAGCCAAACGATGAGCAAGGCAAACCCAAGGACAAGAAGCGAAAGGGGGAAGAGATGGTCGCCAACATGGAGCGCAATCGACCTAAGCCCCCTAACGACAACGACTACAAGAAAGTGATGGATTCGGTATGTCCCTTCCATCCTCAAGGAAAGCACTCTGCCAAAGATTGCCTTATCCTGTGGATGTTCGCCGTGAGTTCGAACCAGTCTGCTAAGGACGGTCAAGGCAAGAAACCCGACGGAGATTACCAGGACGCTGAGCGCGAGATCAACTACATATTCGGACGCTCCGATGCGTACGAGTCCAAGTGGAAGCAAAAGCTTACCACTCGGAAGATCAACGCTATCATGCCCGCGACGCCTAAGTACATGCGCTGGTCCGAGGTGCCCATCACCTTCGACCGATCGGACCACCCGGACCGGATCGCCTTCCCTGGGAGGTATCCTCTGGTGTTGGATCCGGTCGTGCGAGGAAGCAAGCTAAAAAGGGTTCTGGTTGATGGCGGGACCGAGATTAACATCCTTTTCGTCAAGACCCTGGACCAGATGAATATTCCATGTTCTGAGCTACGGCAGGGATCATCTCCTTTCCACGGGGTAATCCCCGGGACGTCCGCGATACCACTCGGACAGATCTCTCTGCCGGTCACGTTCGGGACTAAGGATAATTATCGGACCGAGAGTCTGAGTTTCGAAGTGGCTGATTTCGAGATGACATATCATGCCATCTTGGGAAGGCCGGGGATTGCCAAATTCATGGCTGTTCCCAACTACACTTATCTCGTCTTAAAAATGCCAGGTCCCAATGGTGTAAGCACCCTTCACGGTGGCGTTAATCGATCCTCGCTCTCTGACGGTAAAGTCGTGAGATGGCGCAGAACCTTTGGACTCATCTGCTGAGACAGAGAAGATCCGGCTGGAGGTCGCGTCCCTTCAAGACGAGGGGGACGTCCCCGTCAAGAAGCAGGCCAAAACATCCATCCAAGCAGTCGAAGAAACAAAGAAGATTACATTGGACCCGTCGATCCGACCAAGGCGGCCGTGATTGGGACAGGCTCGACGAAGAAATAGGAAAACGCTTCGTCACTTTCCTCCGGCCAACCAGGGCGTGTTAAGCTTAGAAGCCTTCGACATGCCCGGTGTTCCGAGGAGGTGATCGAGCACTCTCTCCACGTCGACGAAAAGGCGAAGCCAGTCAAGCAACGCCTACGAAGATTTGCCCCAGATCGGAAGGACGCCATACGGAGCGAGATCACCAAATTGTTGCCCGCTCGGTTCATCAAGGAGGTGTATCACCCCGAGTGGCTTGCCAATGTGGTCTTGGTGCAGAAGAAAAACAAAACATGGCGGATGTGTGTCGACTACACAGACCTCAACAAAGCGTGTCCTAGGATCCTTTTGGGCTCCCCCGCATCGATCAACTGGTGGATTCCACCGCCGGGTGCGAGCTCTTGAGTTTTCTGGACGCCTACTCAGGATATCATCAGATCAGTCTGAAGGAGGAGGATTGCATCAAGATGTCGTTTATTACGCCTTTTGGTGCTTTCTGCTATATCACAATGCCATTCGGGTTGAAAAACGCTGGCGCAACTTATCAGCGCACCATACAGCGGTGTTTTCACACTCAGCTCGGACGCAACGTGGTGGCATACGTCGACGACGTCGTCATAAAAACAAAATCCAGATGGGATCTCATAACAGATCTGACCGAGATATTCGAGATCCTAAGGGCGTATCGGATGAAACTAAATCCCGAGATGTGCGTTTTTGGGGTTCCGTCTGGTAAACTACTTGAATTCATCATCTCCAACCGGGGGATCGAAGCCAATCCAGAGAATGTCAATGTCATCATCAAGATGAAGCCCCCGACCAATCAGAAGGATGTTTAGAAGCTCACTGGATGTATCGTGGCTCTCAGCTAATTCGTTTCCCGACTCTGGGAGCGAGGCATGTCTTTCTTTAAGCTCTTACGCCGACAAGACTATTTTCAGTGGACAGCGGAAGCACACGAAGCCTTTGATGATCTAAAGAGGTTCCTCACCACGCCTCCGTTGTTGGTCCCTCCTATGCCCCAGGAGCCCCTCTTACTCTACATCGGCGCAACGACTCACGTCATCAGCAGCGCTTTGATGGTTGAGCGAGATGAGGAGGGCTCCCTCCAGAAGGTACAACGTCCGGTCTACATCGTAAGCGAAGTATTGGGCGAATCTAAAACAAGGTACCCACAAGTTCAAAAGCTTCTATATGCCGTGTTACTCACATCACGGAAGCTCAAACATTATTTTCAAGAGCACGAAATTTCGGTGGTCACTTCTTTCCCGCTTGGAGATATACTCCATAATCGGGAAGCCACTGTGAGGATTGCCAAGTAGGCAGTTGAGCTTGGAGCCTTTGAAATAAAGTTCAAGCCTCGATTAGCCATCAAATCTCAAGCACTAGCCGATTTCGTCGTGGGGTGGACAAAGGGCCAAACACCAGCAGCAAAGGAGAATCTCGAGTACTGGACAATGTACTTTGATGGTTCGCTCATGCTCAGCGGCGCGGGGGCTGGGATTTTGCTCAAATCGCTGACTGGAAAGAAGCTACGCTACGTCCTCCAGATATTGTCTCCCGTCAGCAATAACGCCGCCGAGTACGAGGCACTCATCCACGGGCTACGCATCGCCATATCGCTCGGTGTCAAGTGGTTATTGGTACGCGGGGATTCCCAACTCATGGTCAACCAAGTCCAAAAGGAGTGGTCTTGTATTCGCGACAGCATGGCGGCCTACTGTCAGGAGGTGCGAAAGTTAGAAGACAAGCTCGACGGACTGGAGCTTACACACGTGCTCCGCCGCGACAACGAAGCAGCAGACGAGCTAGCGCGGATGGGATCCACTCGGGCCCAGGTCCCGAGTGGAGTTTTCGTCCAGGAGCTACGCGTGCCGTCTATCAAGCTACCACCTGCACCGGGGGAAGATCAAGAGAAGCAGCCAGATCCCGATGCAGAGGTACTATCAATTATTCCTGGGTAGACTCAGCCTTACTTAGATTATCTTCTTCGTGATGAGCTGCCTGAGGATCGAAGCCTAGCCGAGTGCATTACACGCCGAAGCAAAAGCTACAAGGTAGTCGGGGATGAGCTTTTCAGAAAAAGCAGTTCCGGAGTACTAAGGCGTTGTATATCCGAGCAAGAAGGTAGAGACCTACTCAATGAAACCCACTCGGGGGAATGCGGGCACCACGCGGCGGCCAGCACCTTGGTGGGAAAAGCCTATCGGCAATGATTCTTCTGGCCAACCACGGCTACAGATGCAGAAGACATAGTACGCAGATGTGATGGGTGTCAGTTCTTTTCACGGCAAATTCACTTGTCGGCCCAAGACCTCCAAACAATTCCGATCTCTTGGCCCTTTGCTGTTTGGAATCTCGACACGGTGGGCCCCTCAAGCGAGCGTAAGGTGGATTCACTCATCTCTTCGTAGCCATCGACAAGTTCACCAAGTGGATTGAAGCCAAGCCGGTTGTTGTCATCACGGCGGCCAAGGCACGTGAGTTCTTCTGGGACATCGTTGTGCGTTTTGGCGTACCCAATCGCATTATTACCAACAATGGCGTTCAGTTCAAAAGCAGCGAATTTCAAGATTGGGGCGAGGAGCTGGGCATCAAGATCTGCTACACCTCGGTGGCCCACCCAAGGAGCAGACGGATGTTGAGCGCCAACGGATTGGTGCTACAAGGGCTCAAAGTCCGAATCTTCGATCGCTGGCCAGTGCGCTGTCGCTACTGGGCCAAGGAGTTGCCTTCGGTGCTCTGGGGGCTCAGAATGACCCTGACGGCGTGTTCTTCACTTAACCACGGTGAATCACACCCCTATCAGATTTCTATCCTGCTAGCCGATCAGCCCGGGCTCGATCCGATTCGAGCGTCGGGCGCAGCGAGGAGCGACACGCAGAGATTACCTAGGTTCGGACCCCCTTGCGGGTAATAGTCCTACTCCTGCCGAACCTTAGCTCTTTTCTTGTTGTGGTTGTGTGTGAATGATTACAGAATGTCGAACCTCCCTTCCCTTTCTCTCTCTAACCCTTTATACAAGCCTCGGGCTGGCGGAGAGAGCCGAGGGGGGTAGGCAATACAATACACTTAGTACACTGATGAGACGTAAGGGACGGGACATGAGAGACGAAAACGTGATGCTACTGTGCCGAGCGGCGCCGCCCACGCGTGCTTCGCAAGTGGCCTCTGACTCGTGTGAACACACCGGTGAGGGAGTAGGCGGGGCCTAACTTGCGCCGCCTGACGCGGGCGGCCAACCTGATGACGGCAAGCTCTCTCTCTCTCTGCCGGTCAATTCCGCAAAGCCACAGTGACAGTTGATCAGACATGCAGAGGTCACTTTGGTGGTAATGATCTCTTCCTTGGTCCATCCGCGCGTGATGTCGCATTTAATGCGCCTGTCCTTCGCAGCAGGGGAGAGCCTTCGCCCAGAAGACTCCCCTCGGGACGCTTCCTGCCGCACGGGCCCTACCTGACAGTGAGGAGGCCTCTCGTGCTCGCCCCGCGCACCGGGCCTGATCGCTTTACGACGTGGGGCCTCGCCCGGCCGTGCTGGGCCTAGTCACCCGCTCGCATGGGGCCCTCCCACTGGCTGAGGGCTTCGCCCACAGCTGGGGCACTGGTCGCCCTTTGGCGTGGGGCCCTGTTGGGTGTCTTGAGGGCTTTCGCCACGCCATTGGGCCTGGTCGCCGGCCTGACGCGTGGGGCCCTTGCCTGGTCCTCTTTAGGACTCTTCATACCCCGGTATTTATTGTACCGATAGTAGCCCCCGGGTTCACTATGATACGCGTGCCGTCGCGCCGATATTTTGCCATTTCTCGCGCGATGGGAGACGAATCGTGGGGGGCCCACCTCCTGCGGCGGCCGTACGTCTGATTCTCCACCTGCGCATGATCTTCCTGGAACCGCGCCGCTTTTCGCGGGAAGCCGAGGCGCGCGGGGCATAATGGCCCCACGCGCGTGAGCGGGGACGGAATCCAAACCGTCGCTCTCGCTTCTCTTGCCTATAAATGCTTCATTCCTTGGCGCCGCGGTGAATCCTTTCACGCGCCAAAGAGCCTTGAACCACCATCTGCCTTCTTTGCCGCCGCCGCAGAGCTTCTTCACCCTTAGCTTTTTCGCCACCGCACTTCCGCCACCCTCCAATGGCCCCAAAGCGCCGCAAGGGTCATCGTGAGGACGCCACTCTAGCCGCGCCGCCGCCTGATTCAGCTTTGCCCGCCTCCGTTGCTGATGAGGAGATGGTCGCGCGGCTCCAGTGACTTGTGCCGCCGTCCGCCGCCCAGTTCCGCGCCATCACCATGGCGCCAAGCCCCCGCAACGGGGAGATCATTACCTTCACCTGAGCGGTGCTGGCGGGTCTTGTCCCGCCGTACTCTGAGTTCTTCCTGGGAGTGCTTGCCTTCTACGAGATCTAGGCGGCGTACCTTCCCCCCAACTGCATCGTGATGTTGGCCATTTTCGCTCACCTCTGCGAAATGTTCGTGGGGGCGATGCCGAGCCTATCGCTCTGGCGCCGGCTTTTCACGCTGCACGCGAGCTCGCGCTCGAGCGGGGCCGTGGGAAGCTGCTACTTTTCGCTCCGCGACTCCACCGCCTTCATCCAGGTCGCGCTGAAGTCCAACTGGAAGGACTGGCAGCGACAGTGGTTGTACGTGGAGGACTCCAGCGGTTGCGATGATCTTGCCTTTCCTGAGGGCTTCGCGGAATCCCTCGCCTGCTGGGGGTCTCTGCCCGACGAAACGGTGGAGACGGAGGTGATGCTGGCGCGCATTACTAAGCTTCACCATGGGCTCACCGAAACCCATGTGGTGGCGGACGTTTTGCGGCGCCGCCTACCTGGCTTCGCGCGAGGACACGCCCACTTTGGCGATTACTCTGGCGGCGACGATGGGACCCAGATTGTTGCCCTGAGGTGAGTACTTTTGCACACTTTTGGGTCTTCTGATTTCGTGGGATATTTTCTTCTTTTCTGCTTCTTGATTCCTTGGTAATTGACTCTTTCTTCTTTTCCTTTCGCTTGTGGCGGGAATGTGTCGAGAAGTAGTCCAAGAATGGTGGCGGGACTCTTACCCCGCTTAATCGGCGATGTCTTTACGCATGAAGTCCCGCCTCTCTGCGGCGGGACCCACGGGAGCGCAACCCGTGCTTGCGTGGGCTGCCTCCCATGGAATTCTCTGGTCCCGCAGTCCAGGTGGTCCAGCGACCCCTGCAAATCCGCGACCAACCTTCGACGACCGCAGAAGCTCCTGCAGCCGCCGCTCATACAGGGCGTCGCGCTTCCCGCCCGACGAAGCCGATCGCGGCGGCTGAAGCGCCTTATCCTCCCCGACGACGACCACGACGAGGGGGAGACAAGCCCGAAAAGGCCTCGTCCCGCGAGCCCTAGGCTTCCTCCACCTTGTTCGGCCCCTTCAGTGGGGATCCTGCTGCTGACGCCGCCGCTCCGCCGCCTGGCGAGAGCGCGGCGGCTCTTCCGGAACTGGCGCCGCCTGCGCCGGTTTCTTCCGCGCCGGCACCTCCTGTGCCGACACCCGCCGTCGTCTGCGGGTTCTTTTCGGCTGCACCTCCGTGTCTTTGGCGTCTGCCTCGGCAGCGTCTGCCGGTGATCTACGCCCTCTCGCCTCCTTCAACGGGAGGAGGAGCGGCTACGCCGGTTCCGCGACCAAGCGGCCTGACGCTGCCCCCTTCTTTCTTCGGCTTCGGGGGGGCATCGCTTCAAGTAGCTTTTTCTGCGTTCATGTAAATTTCGCATTATGGTTAGCATGCTGCATGTTTTTCGCATACCTGAACCCTTTTCTGATTTTTCTTCGTCGGCGGGTCGGATCACGGGCTTGAGCTCCGGCCAAGCGATCCTCTGCCCCGCCTTGCCTCCGACCCCTTCAACGGAGACGGCGCCTCCTGCTGCGGAGAGCACACCAATGCCGAGGTTGGAGCACCTTCCGGCTGCTGCCGCAGCCGACACTGACGCCATCTCCGCCATCGCCGCCAACATCGGGCGCTCCTTCGAAGCACTCCGCGCCCTCGCCCATACCTGGGCAGCGCGGGAAAGTGCTCTTGCTTCGGCGGCGTGAGCTATCGGCGAGCTGCAGCGGGTTCTTGACAGGGAGATCGCTGCGAAGGAGGTGGCGACCCGCGAGGCTGCGGCGGCGCAAGCCGCTACCGCCTCTACCACCAAGGAAACCGCGAATCTCCGCGCGGCGCACTCTGAGCACCTCCGGGTCCTCACCGCCATGCTGCAGACCTCTTATCGCGACTTCGCGGATGTCCCAGACTCCAGGAGTCACTCTTCGCCCGCTGAAAAACGGTTGCCTTGATGCGCCCGTTGTGATGAGGCGCGCCGCCGAGGCCTCGAGCGACCTGCGGTGGTGATGCTTGGCGCGTGACGACGAGGATGGTCGCCACGGCGCCTTTGAAGCAGCGCGGTTCGTCTTGGGCAACTGCCTTGCCCAACACGCCGCGTTCGACCTTGACGCCTCCACCGGGGAGCCTCCACGCCAGTTGGCCTGGGACGAATAGTCTCGGGTCGAGGTCGCCGCCACCCGAGTATCCATGATGGGTGGCGCTGCACCGGCAGAAGACGACGACGAGGAGTAGCTGAACTCCTCTACCTATCTTGTCTTGTATATAAAACCTGTTAATGCAAACTTTTGCTTTCCCTGCCATAAGTCTTGCTTAACTTTACGCAATTTCTTACTTGCGAAAAAGAAGAACTTAGGCAACCGACCGCCAAAAGCTTTAGACAGAACGTTCTGCTGAAAGTGAGCGCTTTTTCCTTAGGCATCTGGTTACTTCAACCCTTACGGCCTCTTTGCGAACTGACCTTAACCATTGCGTGGCGAGCACTTAGCTTCCGGAAGTGGTCTAGGCGCCGGTGCCGTGGTTGGCGTATGGCCCGGAACCGGCGGAACACACAACGAGCTAGAACTACGCCTTTCGTCGCCTTGCCTCGCCAGTATAAGTTTAAGCGTTAAGCCTTTGCAACTAAGGGGCCATCAGCCTTAAGTACTTTCTCGCTACCAGCTTTCAACATAATGTTTTCTAACAGACTTTTTAAGGCGAAAGACAGATGCTCACAGAGAGACAGAACTTATCTTTATATTGCAGATGGATTCGTACATCGTAGCCCCCGAGGTGAGCGGTGAAGGGGGAAGACCTCGCCGCTCGGCTCCAAGGGAAGACCAAAAAGACTTCTGGAACAGCTATCTACGGATAGAACTTCCTCAGCTGCTCGACGTTCCAAGTGTTCGCCAATTCGCGACCATCTTGACGAAACTTTGCCCGACTGGGCGGATCTTGAGACCACCTTAAAGGGGCCCTCCCATAGGGGAGACGGCTTGTTGCGACCTGCCTGCACCTGGATTCTGCGCAGGACGAGGTCACCCACTGCCAGTGTTCTCTCACACACCCTTCTTGCTTGATAACGACGCATGGATTGTTGATATTTGGCGGCCCGGATCGCCGCTCTGTCTCTGATCTCCTCCAGGAGATTTACTTCATCTGGCCGCGGTCGAGTCTCCGTCTTCGGCGAAACGCCGCCACCCTTGGGGATCCGAAGGCGAGCTCTGACGGGAGCACCGCCCCAGAACCGTACACCAAGAAGAAAGGTGTCTCGCCGGTAGCTCTGTTGGGGGTTGTCCTTAGTGCCCAAAGCACAGTGGGGACTTCCTCAGCCCAGCGCTTGCCACACTTCTCCAGGCGATCGAACGCTCTTGTCTCGAGTCCTTTGAGTACCTCCGCGTTCGCCCGCTCCACCTGCCCATTGTTCTTCGGATGTGCGACTGAGGCGAAGCACAGCTTAGTGCCCAGCTCTTCACACCAATCTTGAAAGTCGGTAGCTTTTGGGCGGCGCCATTGTCGGTGATGATTCTGCTGGCGACGCCGAACCGGACGAAGATGCTCCTCATGAACTTTATGGCCGCAGCAGATGTGATTGCTGGGACCGGCGATGCTTCCACCCACTTGGTGAACTTGTCGACGGCGACGAACAGATGCGTGTAGCCCCCGGTCGCCCGCGGAAACGAGCCCAGGATGTCCAGCCCCCAGACCGCGAACTGCTAGGAAAGCGGAATAGTTTGCAGTGCCTGGGCTGGTCGGTGGATCTGCTTTGCATGAAATTAGCACGCTTCGCATCTCCACACCAGCTCTAAGGCATCATGGAGGGCTGTAGGCCAATAGAAGCCATGGCGGAAGAACTTCCTGACCAACGCCCGTGTCGGGGATAAAATCACGGCCCATTGCCATGGCCCACTCCCTGACGGCCCAATCGAATAGCCTACCAGGGCCCAGCTCCCTGGAAGGTTCTATCAGGCCCATGTGCATCTGCCGAACGACCTCTGGTATGCGGTCGCGTAACGGCCTAGGATTCGTGTTCGAGTCCTACTCGAACAAGAGTTCTGCACGGCTACGTGAAGACCCGGACGTGGTTTCCCGGATTGGATGAGGAGTCGTGATCCCCAAGAATTGGAGTCTACCTTATCTATCTTGGGACGTATTTGGCATGTACGAGTTCGTTACGATCTCGTAGTTAGCCCGGCCCGATATTCCCTCGGTAGGTCGGTTTGCTCTGCACTATATAAACAGGACCCCATGGCGTGTTGAGGGGCCGATCCAAGACGACCTGAAGCTATCAGACTTTAGAAGATCGCATATTACTTCCTGTACACGCATAATCTCGCCGAGACTTGTTCGTCTCGTCGAGCCATCTCTTGTATTCACCCCTGATATATAAGAAAGGCTGGACGTAGGGCTATTATCTTTCCCGAGAGGCCTGAACCAGGATAAAACCTTGTCTCCTGTTCGTTCTTTGTTATTAGGTCGTTTGGCTTGTCTCTATCTCAATCTTCAAGAACCTTAGCGACTTGAGATCGATATCTCAACCGTCGGCAATTTGGCGCCGTCCGTGGGGACCTGCAGTCGAGCATGTCGAACTCATCGTGACGGGGAGATTCTCCACGAGGGCTCTGACTCGGAAGGTAGGATGTCTCTTCCCTGCCGGATCGGATCGATCCTTCGATCTTGATCGCCTTCGAATCTGGTTCCCGACTTCGTGCTCGGAATTTGGATCAACTTCGGCACGGGGGCGGATCAAAACTCCTTCCGGATCCCGGGCTGTTACGCTGACGATGGATGTCGGGAGAGGTGACTAGCACTTGGAACATCGACCAGCTTCGTAAGTTCCTCGTGTAGGTCTTTCGTTTACTAGCTTCGCGCTTTTTCTCAAACTTCGCGCCTTAGTTCGTCCAAGTCTCTTAGGCTGCCATGTAAAGTTCAACCCATTGAGCGGTGAATGCTCGCGGCCCCCTGCGGTCCTTCTCACCACTTGTCTTCTTAGACTACTCTTTCTCTCTGGTAACACTTGATGGCTGCCCGGTCTTGCGAACTCTTGGTTCCGCAATCTTAAGGGTTTTCCCTGCCCGTGTCTGGTTTCAACAAGTTCCTAAACTTCGAGTTGCGTAACACGGCATCGGCCTTTGCGGCTAAGCTTTGCTCTCGTAAGCCCTCATGGCGAGGCACTTACCGCTCACGGCACGACCACTTGGTAAAGCTTTGCTCGTAAGCCCTCGGGCGGAGGCACTTTCCTTGTTCGGTTACCTTCGAATCGCCTAACTTACGTTAACGGCGGTTCACAGAGCAGAGTCGATCGGGATCTGGTGTCGCTCTAACTCTCTACGCGTGCTTGAAGTCACAAGTTCAGGTCTTCATGCATCGTCCGTCTGCGGGGCTAGGCGTCGCTCTTTCTCTTGTGCATCTGTTCGAGTTATAAACTTCGAGTCCTCGGCGGTACTGGCAAGTAGGAGTTAGGCTAAGCGTTCTACGGTTTTCTTAAAACTTTCTAGCGTTGTTCGCCTTGCTCTTGGTTTCCTGTTCGTCCTTGTCTTTTGCCATCCTATCTCAATCTTCAAGAACCTTAGCGACTTGAGATCGATATCTCAACCGTCGACAGCCCGGCTCCCTAAGTGGCTCCCGCACGTGCCTCCATGGATCTCAGAGAGGATCTGCCCCCACTTCCGAGTGGCGCGCCTTAGAACTCCGTTAGCGCCACAGCGTCTGAGTCCCCACCTACCGGCGTGGCGCTGGCGCTTGCGCGCTATCCTCTCAGCTGACGCGTCATCGTCGGGGATCACTCTGTCCCACAGGTAGGCTAGGATAGGATCCATCCACTGACCTTCTCGGACGAGTGCGACGACGTTAGGATGGTCGCCGACGTACTCTGCTTGGCCCGGCATTTCGCCACAACGCGTAGCGATTCTTCGCATCCTCCCTCCAACCGGGAGCTCTGCGGGAATCTTGGCGTCTTCGCCCGGATGTGGGGCTGCGTCAAGAATCATGCCGTCCCCACGGAATCGGAAGGCTGCGACGGAGCATTGCGTGAGTCTTTCCTTGAAAACCCGGTAGGAACAGGTGCCCTTGACGAGGCAATCTGGGGCAGCTCATCTGCCATGTAGTTGTCACGTCGGGGGATGTGCGCGAAGCCCAACCCCTCGAAATGCCTCTCCAACCGACGCACCTTCGCCATGTAGGCCGTCATGATGGGATCTGAACAAGCGAATTCCTTCCTCGCCTGGTTGATGACCAGGAGAGAGTTGCTGCTGACTTACGGCCCGGATGCCCGTGGTTGAGCCACCACAGCCCAAACGAGGAGCCCCTTCAGACTCGCAACATTGTTGGTGGCGCGGAACTCCAATACCACCAGGTGCCGAACGATGTCGCCGGTGGGAGATACCAGAACGACGTCGGCCCCAGCCCCCTCCAGCCGGAACGAACCGTCAAAGAAGAGAGTCCACGGCGAGGGCGCTGGGTGTCTTCAACTTCTGTCGCCGCCGGAGTCCATTCATTGACGAACTCCGCCAGCGCTTGGCCTTTGACCGCCGTCCGAGGGGCAAACTTGAGGTCGAATGCCGCCAGCTCCATTGCCCACGTGGCGATGCGGCCCGTCACCTCGCAGTTGAAGAGGATCTCCCGCAAGGGATACTTGGTGAACACGGTGATTTCTCGCCACAGAAGTAGTAGCGCATGATATACGGGCGCGTCGGTCATGGCATACACATTTTCAGTCTGCGAATACCTTGTTTCTGCATCATGGAGGACCTTGCTGATGTTGTTGACTGGGCGCTGAACTCCTTCTCTTTCAGCCACCAACACCGCGCTGACCACCACCGGGTTCGCCGCGACATAGAGGATTAGCGGCTCGCCCGGTTCTGGGGCGACCAGCACGGGTGAAGTGAGGTACTTCTCGATGGGGGACGGTCGGAACTTCTACGGCCACTGGACGCGGTGCAGCTCCTTCGAAAAGGCATGGCACCCGACGTCTAGAGCCTCCTGCTCACATGCCGACCCTCGTCCGCCCGCCCCGGTCTAAACTCTGGCGAGAAGCGTCGCCTTATGGCCGAAGCGGCGTCGCGGAACGTCCTCGGCCTCCGCGAGCGGCAATGATCGCGCACTCGGCCGTCTGGCCAAGCGGAGCTTGTCCGTAGATCTTCTCCATGCGGCGGTGGCGGTCCTCCAAGTGGGTCGGAGGTCCGGTCCACCACGTGTCTGCCGACCGAACCCCCGAAGAATCGCACACCATCATCTTGGCCCGCCCCTCCGCCGGAGATCCGTGGGAGGTGCGGGAAACTAAAAACGAGAAGAAGCGGAAACACGGTTCCCGCGCCGCGGAACTTGCACCACCGCCCGGCGCGCATCGTCTTGAGCCAAAGCGGCGACCACGGTGCACTCCTCCAAGGCCAGGCGTCGCCCTAACTTTGGCCCAGGGCAGCTTCTCGCCCGAGCGCCAATCCTTGGCGGTAGCCGCCGCGGCTAATCCTCCACCATTACCGTGGCCGGCGCGCGGCAGCGGCAGCTCGGCGGTTGCTTCCTTGTCCATCGCGGGCTGGCGATCCGCCATCGAAGAAATCGGCGTGGTGATGCTATAGCTTCCCTACCTGGCGCGCCACTGACGGCGTGTTCTTCACTTAACCACGGTGAATCACACCCCTATCAGATTTCTATCCTGCTAGCCGATCAGCCCGGACTTGATCCGAATCGCGCGTCGGGCGCAGCGAGGAGTGACACGTAGAGATTACCCAGGTTCACACCCCCTTGCGGGTAATAGTCCTACTTCTGCTGAGCCTTAGCTCTTTTCTTGTTGTGGTTGTGTGTCAATGATTACAAAATGTCGAACCCCCTTCCCTTTCTCTCTCTTCCCCTCTTATACAAGCCTCGGGCTGGCGGAGAAACCGAGAGGGTAAGCGATCTGATACACTTAGTACAGCGATGAGGCGTAAGGGATGGGGCGGGAGAGGCAGCGTCTTTGCTCTTGTGCGGCGGCGCCCTTCACGCCGCCATAAGTGGCCTCGACTTCGTGTGAACACGCGGTGAGGGAGTAGGCGGGGCCTAACTTCGACGTCGGCGCGGGCGGCCAACTGATGGCAGCAAGCTCTCTCTCTCTCTCTCTCTCTCTCTCTCTGCGGTCAATTCCATGAGCCACGATGTGATTGATCGGACTGCGAGAGGTCATTTGTGGCGGTAATCATCTCTCCTTTGGTCCATCCGCGCGTGATGTCTCATTTAATGCGAGTTGGGTGGCTCTTCATCATCATCGACGGGTTTTCTGAGAAGCATTCGAAGATTATTCAAGATATGAACTCCTTGCGAATCATGAAGTGAAAATAGTGTGGGGAAATACCTCTGTGAAGATACAAAAGACTTAAACCCAAATCGGACACTGTGGACTATATGGGCCCCAGGTATCCTCCAGAAGGCCCATAAAGGAGCAAATAGGGGGTGATCCAAGTCGGCCGGTTGAGGATAAGGACCACTCGGGCCACGTGTGGCTTGAGCCGCAAGGAAGTTCCCAAGGATATAATCTATCTCCATTAATTAGCAGATCAACACATGCATTCCATGTAACTGCATACCAGAATTAGTTATCAGGGATCCCGAGATATCCTGTAACCCTATCTCCCCCTATGCTATATAAAGGGAGGGGGTAGAGGCCAACGGCATCTAAGTCGAGAGCGCATAGCATCATCTTGCATCTCGCATCTTGATCCACCATATAATCTCAGAACACAGGACGTGGGGTATTACCTCCTCCGTTGAGGCACTGAACACATCTAACCTTGTCTTGTGTTACCATTTAACTTAGTTCTTGATTAAGCGTCCTCGTACAAATTCATTGCGGTGGTGACCCCAGTTAGTCACACGCCAACAATTGGCCCCGCCAGCGAGGCGGCGTCAAGATCATCTCTCAAGTTAGATGGCTTCTTCAAGATCGCCGTACGTCGCCATGAGGCTAGGAGAATCTCTTCACTTTGGCACCACAGGACTTCACGCCCGGCGGCGCCGGCAATCTTCACCTCTCTCCCCACTGGAGATTCGCCCATAAGGCGCGCTGCGCAATCAATGTGACCCATTGCCGTATGGCTTGGAGAATTTAGCGGCGCCTTCCGGATTGACCCCTCATTGTTAGCCTTCGCACCTCCTCGGCGCGGGAAAAGAAACTCGGCGGGCTCAACCGCTCGGGCGTGGATTGTATTCCGCCCAACTACTCTTCGGCCTCGACTGAATTTCCCTCCGGACTCGAGAATTCCGTCGTGACTCTCGCACTGGATTCCTCGGTTATTCGGATAGGAGATAACCAATCGGCGAGCACCACAATTCATCCGGATCGAGATCCATCTATGTTCGTGGGTGTCATCAGCGGTGGCCAACCCATAGGACAAAGCGAACAAATCGCCTCTCGCCCCGACTCGAGTCCGATGGGGCCGAGATTTGAAACTACCGAGAGGTTTTCGTCCTAAGCGCGAGATGATCACCACTCCACCTCTCCGCTTGTCCCGTATGAAATGTAACCCGTTTGCGCGCGAATCCAGATCCTCGCCAAGTGGAGAAACAAGATCGCGTACAACAACCCGGCGCCATACCGCGGCGTCGAGAATGAGCTTGGCGGTAAAACTAAGGGATCAGGAGGTCTATAACACTCCCCAAGCAAACGTCATCGCGTCAAAGACTCTTCTTGAGACCATTGCGCCGCAACTTCTGAAAGCGGCCCCTCGTTCGAGACCCTTGCTCGGCGGCGGCCATGGTGGAGATGGCTGCCATTCAGCAGAACGAGGCAATACCCGCTCCGACTACCTCGGCACGCAGTCGATCTACACGCAATTGGAAACGGGCCTGCGCCTCAGCGGCTGGCGACTCCCTGATCGCTGCCCACAATCTTCGCCAAGATTTGAAGCCAGCGGCGGGGCCTTGATCCGCGGCGGAACTCTCGTGGCCGTCAAAATCGCCGTGGCGACGATCGGGCCGAAACACCGCCGATCGGCGCCACCACCGCCAGAACACGCGCCAAGGCCAGCGGGCGTCGCGATAGATCCCAGTAGCGGGCTGCCACGGCTGATGGAGGATTAGACGGCCTTCACCGGATCTTCGCCGAGTGGTTTGGCGGATGGTTTCAACCTCAAAAGCATCGACAAGTTCGATGGCGAGAGGACCCAAAGCGGGCTGGTCGAGGTTTACGCCTTAGCGATCGGCCGGCAGAGGTGATCGAGCGTCATGGCGAATTACTTGCCGATCGCTTTGACCCCAACCGCCAGCACACAGCTAACGGGACTCCGGAGAACTCTATTGAGTCTTGGGGCGACCTACGGAAGCGATTCATCGCCAATTTTCAAGGGACCTATGAAAGGCCAGGGGGAGATGGGAGATTGGACAGCTACACGGCGCAAGAACGAGACTCTTGAGTTCATCAAGCACTTTACCAAGAAGAAGAACGAGATGCAGGGGCGTTAGGAAGCGAGCGATCATCGACGCCTTCTTCGCCAGATGCCAATCCGAGGAGCTAATCAGGCAGATGACCCGGGACCCCCCGCGTAATCTCAAGGCCATGTTCACGATGGCGGACCAGGAGGCCGAAGCCGAAGAGGCCATCGCGAATCATCGCGGAGGCAATGACGGAGGCCCCAAGAAGAAGCCTAACGACGAACAAGGCTAGCCCAAAGATAAGAAACGGAAGGGGGACGAGATGGTCGCAAACATGGAGCGCAACCGACCTAAGCCCCCCAACGACAACGACTACAAAAAAAGTGATGGATTCGGTATGTCCCTTCCATCCTCGAGAAAACATTCTGCCAAAGATTGCCTTATTCTGCAGAAGTTCGCCGACAGCGCGGACCACTCGGCCAAGGGCGGTCAAGGCAAGAAACCCGATGGAGATTACCAAGGCGCGAGCGAGATCAACTACATCTTGGGGCTCGATGCGTCTGAGTCAAGCGGAGCGAAGCTTACCGCTCGGAGATCAACGCTATCATGCCCGCGACGCCAAAAGTACTTATTTGGTCGAGGTGCCCATCACCTTGACCGTCGGACCACGGTGGATCGCCTTCACAGGAGGTACCCTGCGGTCTTTGGATCGATCGTGCGAGAAGCAAATTAAAAAGAGTCTGATGCGATGGCGGGAGGCGGGATTAATGTCCTTTTCGTCAAGACCTTGGACCAAATGAATATTCCTCGTTACGAGCTACGGCAGGGATCGTCTCCGTTCCATGGGGTAATCCCCGGGGCGTCCATGATACCACTCGGACAGATCTCTCTGCCGGTCACGTTTGGGGCCAAGGATAACTATCGAGCGAAGTCGAGCTTGAAGTGGCTGACTTCGAGACGGCATATCATGCCATCTTGGGAAGGCCGGGGATTGCCAAATTTATGGCGGTTGCCAACTACACTTATCTCGTCTTAAAGATGCCCGGTCCCAATGGTGTAATCACCCTCCCTGGTGACGTTAAGCGATCCACCTTTCTGCGGCAATGAAAGCCGAGATGGCGCGAACCTTTGGACTCATCTGCCGAGATGGAGAAGATCCGTGGAGGTCGCAAACCTTCGAGGAGGAAGGGCGTCCCATGAAGCGAGCCAAAACATCCATCAAGCGGTAGAAGAAACTAAGAAGATCTGTTGGACCCGTCACTTTCCTCCGACCCAGCGGGATGTGTTCGCTTGAAGCCGGACATGCCGGTGTTCCGGAAGGTGATCGAGCACTCTCTCCACGTCGACAAAAAGCGAAGCCCGTCAAGCGGCGATCTCTGAAGTCGCCCGGATCGGAAGAGCGCCATAAGGAGTGAGATCACCAAATTGTTGGCCTTTCGGTTCATCAAAGAGGTGTATCACCCGGTGGCTCGCTAATCGGTCCTAGTCGCGAGAAGAAAAAACAAGACATGGCGCGTGTGTCGACTACACGATCTCAACAAAGGCGTGTCCCAAGGATCCTTCGGGCTCCCGCGTCGACCAAGTGGTGGATTCCACCGTCGGTCGCGAGCTCTTGAGTTTTCTGAAGCGCCTACTCGGGCTATCATCGGATCGGCTGAGCGAGGAGGATTGCATCAAAAGCGTCGTTTATTCGCCCTTTGGTGCTACGCTATATCACAATGCCATTCGGGTTGAAAGCAGGTGCGACCTATCGGCCGCACTATCGGCGGTGTTTTCACACTCAACTTCGGGCGCAGCGTGGAGGCATATGTCGGCGGCGTCGTCATAAAAACCAAATCGGATGGGATCTCATAACAGATCGGACAAGAGACATTCGAGCCTAAGGGCATTTCGGATGAAGCTAAATCCGAGAATTGCGTTTTTGGGGTTCCGTCAGTAAACTACTTGGATTCATCATCTCCAATCGAGATCGAAGCAAATCCGGAAAAGGTCGGCGCCATCCTCAAGATGAAGCCTCGGCCAACAGGAAGGGCGTCTGACTCCTTTGGATGCATCGTGGCACTTAGCGATTCGTTTCCCGACTGGGGAAGCGAGGCATGCCTTTCTTTAGGCTCTTCGCCCGGCAAGGCGATTTTCGATTAGACGGCGGAAGCATAGCGAGCCTTGAAGATTTAAAGAGGTTCCTCGCCACATGGGTGTTGGTCCCTCCCATGCCCGAGGCCCTCTTACTCTACATCGGCGCAACCACTCACATCATCCATGGCGCCCTAGTTGTGGAAGCGAGATGAAGAGGCTCCCTCCAAAAAATCTGTCGTCCGGTCTACTTCGTGGCAGTCTTGGGCGAGTCAAAACAAAGGTACCCACAAGTTCAAAAGCTTACGTATCTTTGTGTTACTCACATCGCGGAAGCTCAAGCATTATTTTCAAGAGAATGAAATTTCGGTGGTCACTTCTTTCCGCTTGGAGACATACTTCATAATCGGGAGGCCTTTGGGAGGATTGCCAAATGGGCGATTGAGCTTGGAGCCTTTGAAATAAAGTCGAGCCTCGACTAGCCATTAAATCTCAGCGTTAGCCGACTTAAATGCGCCGAGTGAATGAAGCCCAAACCCAAAGTGACAAAAAACTCTCGAGTCTTGGATAATGTACTTTGATGGTTCCCTCATGCTCGGTGACACGAAGTTTGGGATTTTGCTCATCGCCCGGTTGGAGAGAAGCTGCACTCGTCCTCGAGATATTGTTTCGTCGGCAACAACGCCGCCAATCTGAGGCACTCATCCACGGGCTACGTCGCCATATCGCTCGGCGTCAAGCGGTTAATGGTCTTGCGGAGATTCCCAACTAGTGGTCAACCAAGTCCAAAAGGTGGTCTGTATTGGCGGCAACATGGCGGCTTCTTGCCGGGAAATGCATAAGTTAGAAGACAAGTTCGGCGGTTGGAGCTTACTCACGTGCTCCACCGCGACAACGAAGCAGCAGACGAGCTAGCGCGGATGGGATCCACTCGGGCCCAGGTCCCGAATGGTGTTTTCGTCCAGGAGCTACGCGCACCATCAATCAAGTTACCATCTACATCAGGGGAAGATCAGCGAAGCGGCGAACCGATGCGGTACTATCAATTACTCCCGGGTGGACTCAGCCTTACTTAGATTATCTTCTTCATGATGAGCTGCCTGAAGATCGAAGCCTAGCCGAGTGCATCACATGCCGAAGCAAAAGCTACAAGGTTGTTAGGGACGAGCTTTTCAGAAAAAACAGTTCCGGGGTACTAAGGCGTTGCATATCTGAGCAAGAAGGCAGGGACCTGCTCAACGAAATCCACTCGAAGTGCGAGCATCCGCATGGCAGACAAGCACCACAGTGGTCAAGGCCTATTAGCGAGGGATTTTTCGGCCAACCATGGTCACAGATCACGGAAGATATAATGCTGTGAATGTGGCGGTGTCGATTCTTCGCAAAGCGAGATCCACATGCGGCACAAGATCTGCAGAGCGATTCGATCTCTTGGCCCTTCGCCGTGCGGAATCTGGACATGGTGGGCCCCTCAGCGGCGCAAAGGCGGATTCACCCATCTCTTCGTCACCATCGACAAGTTTACCAAGTGGATTGAAGCCAAGCGGTTCTTTGTCATCCACGGCGGCCAAAACGCGCGAGTTCTTCAGGGACATCGTTGTGCGTTTTGGCGTACAATCGCATCATCACCGACAATGGCGTTGGTTCAAGCGGCGAGTTTCAAGATTGGGGCGAGGCTGGGCATCAAGATACGCTATGCATCGGTGGCCCGCCCAAGAACAGCAGACGGGTTGAGCGCATGCGGATTGGTGCTACAAGGGCTCAAAGCCGAATCTTGATCGCTGAAGCCATACGCAGCAGCTGGGTCAAGAGTTGCCTTGATTCTCTGGGGCTCGAAGCGACCCCAAGTCGAACAACCGGCCGACACCCTTCTTCCTAGTTCTGGCTCGGGCGGTTCTCCGGTGAATTGAAGTTCCGGTCCCTCGGTCGCCCGATTCTGACGACAATCGGTCGGATGAAGCAAATACGAAGACCTCGATCGGCTCGAGGAAGCGGGAAGCGACAATGATCCGATCGGCAAAGTACCAGCGGAGCTGCGTCGCTACCATCAGTAGCGACATCTGAGGCGTCGTTCTCAAGGGGATCTGGTCCTCGAAGAATCGAAGCCTGAGCATAAACTCTCCCCTCTGGGAAGGCCCCTCGTGATCGCGGTGACCGCGGGGCTTACCAGCCTAGCGTGAAGACGGATCTGAGCGCCCAATACGGAACATCGGCGACTCGTCGTTTTACTCTTAAAGTCTTATATTCAAGCGACATGTAATTAGTTTCCCTTCTTTTGACTTGCTACTTGGCCGTGGCGACCAAGCGATGAAGTCGGGGCTACTAAATAGTGTCGGAGTCAACGCACCCTATCTCATCAATAAAGTTGTTTCTCTCTACATGTCTTGATCGCATTCGAGTATTATGAAAATTCTTGAGTAATGGCGCTTTTACATTCTAGCGACAACGTTTAGGTACTCATGATTGCATAGGGAAAAGCCAAAGCGCTACTTCACGGCACTTTCGAAATTTGGACCGATCGATGGATGCGTTTCATGAAAAAGGATAAAGCGTACTATTCGGATAAGTTAGATCACCGATCTTGAGGATCAACGAAGATTTCTATTACGAGCATAATTACAAGTCAATTGATCGACTATCTCGACAGCGATCGGATGAACCTCCTCTATGAGCTCGGCCTCCTCTTGAGCAAGCAAACCCATCCTTGCGGCTTAGCGATCTAAGCGAGAAAGTTTGACTTCGCGATAAGCGAGGCCTTGGCGATGCACGTTATTGCGACCTCTCGGTGAAGACCTTGATCCGCTCGGGAATACCATCGAGATGAGCCACGAGGAGGTCAGGGTCGTTCGGCGGCTCCTCATCCGGATAAAGGCATTCAAGTATTGGGGCAATTCCCGTCGAGGTTGTTGGCCTGACTCTCTTGCAACCCGGTCGGGTGAGGCATATCGATCGGTTTGATGAGGTTGAGCGGGGAGAGCGATCGGGAAAAGTTACCTTCCAACTCTCTAGCCGACTCCTCGTCTCGAGCGTTGGCTTGGCGGACTTCCTCCTCTAGTGCCTTCTGCCTCGCCTCCAGAGCTACACTCGACGGCAAATGTTGAAGATCATTACCTATGGAACATCCTTTCTAGAGATTTAGCACGGATTAGGGTCTATACCTTGGTTTGTGTTGGACTCCTCCACGCGGCGGAATCGGAGCTCGATGACTTCGCGATGGAGCTCTTCGATCCGGCCGCGGTGTTGTCGCTTGGCGGTGTACAGCGCGTTGTCAAACTCATCGCGCGTCTTCAGTTCGCCTACCATTTTCTCCATACACGGGTCTTGACTTGACCTCTCCTTCATCCATTGCGTGGAGAAGAGAGAAATTAGTGGGACCCCGTGCGGCGAGAATTCATGGCGAAAAAAGTTTACCTTGTATATTTCAGCTTGAATGGCAGTTACTTGGTCAGCACCTCCCTCCTCGGTTTCCTGCCCATCATCGACCTCGTAGCCCTCCATCTCCTTCCGCCATTTCAGCCGGAAGGGTGGGCGTGAGTTTTGGGGAGGGCAAGAATCTCCTCGATTCAGTTACGAGCTCTGGAGCCGGGTGGGATTTTCCCTTTCACGGGGTTGGCGGCCCAGGCGGACGGGCGGAGCCCGAGCGAGGCGGTGAGGCTGGCCGAGTCCACAGAGATTGGCGGCTCGTCATCATCTCTTGGTTTTGACGCGATTGAAGACCTTTCAAGATACACATCTCTACAAATTATGAAGTTATGGCGTCGCGAAGGAGTACCTATGTGACGGGACATATTTCATCTTGAATTTCATGCGAACCACTCGGGCCGAGCCGAAGGATTCTTCGCCCCAGCCAGCCTTTGGGCCAGACGACGGCGGAGAACTCTGTGGCCCGTCTTGACTGGGCGATGGCGACTTCGTTCTTTGGGCGGCGGCGTAGAAGTGGGACGGTATCTTCCTCTTCATCGTCCTCGTCCGAGTCCCTTGAAGCGACCCCCTTGCCTTTCTTGGCCGGAGGAGCACTAGTCGAGCCCTCAGCAGGGCGCTTGCGCGGTGCCACCTTGGGATCAGGAGCTTCCGGGACCGGAGGGGTGGAGAAGAAGGCTTCGCGCCCCTGCAGTATGTCAGATTACATTAGCTATGGCTATACATTCGGAAAGGGCCACGGTTGAGTTGAGGAGGATCTTCTCGTTACCGCTGGAGGCAGGTACCCCAAATGGTACGGAGCTGGGCAATCTGCGCGAACTATCTCTGAGCCTGGAGCGAAGAGCTCAACCATTCGGCTAATGATTTCCTTCTGCGAAAGGTTTTCATTGGACTCCCGAGTGGTATCTTGGGCCCCCGAGTACTCGAAGGCAAGGTGCACCCTCTCCTTTATGGGCTGGATATGGCGCTGGGTGAAATTCCAAACAACCCCAATGCCGGTCAGCCCAGCAGCTTTGGCTCTGTGGAGGAGAAGGAGAAGTTCCTCTACCTGGCCTCCCTCGTCATCGGCGAGAGGAGAGGACCAAGAGGGATGGACTGTGGGGCATTCGCCGGAGAAGGAAGGGAGGATCGAAGGAGAATTGGCGCCGTAGAACCGCTCCGAGTGCCAACCCTTGTTGGAGGTCCTTAAAGGAAGATCGAAGTAGTACTTTCGGACCCCTTCCCGCAATTGAAACCCAGCGCCGCCGCCGGCCTTAGGGGAGTCTTTGTTGGGATAAGGTTTGAGGAGGAAAAGAAATCTGAAAAGGTCGAAATGAGGAGCAATCCCCAAATAGGCCTCACAGACGTGGACAAAAATTGCAATCTGGAATATGGAATTGGGGTTTAGGTGCAAAACCTCGATCTTGTAAAAATGCAGTAACCCCCGGAAGAAAGGCGAGCAAGGAAGGCCGAAGCCGCGAAGAAAAAAGGATTTGAAAACCACCACCTCGTCGGAACGAGGGGTGGGACAAGATCCTGGCGGTGGCGCCGCCAAGACCACGAAACCGGAGGGCGTACCAAGGGAGACCAACCACAGAGCCTCCTCGGTTGTGATGGATTTCATCCACTCCTTCCAGCTCTTGGCAGCCTTAGGAGCGGAAGGGGATGGTGGAGCCATTGCGATCGGAGACGGGTGGCGGCGGAGGTGGCGAGGAAGATGAACCCTAGCGGTGGAGTCTGGCGGGAGAAGATAAGCGGTGGCGTGAAAAGTGGCGAGGTGAACTAATTTCGTTCCTTTTCCTAACTTGTTGCAACGGGCAGGTTCGCGTGCAGGTGGGCCTTAGTCTAGCGCGGATCGCGCCTTTCATGAGGGCCAATAATCACTCGGCGGCCGAGTGGTTCCCCAAGAGGTCTGCGTTCTGTGGCCGATCTGTCTAGGAGCGGACGAGCCTAGCTGCTTTCGAGACAAGCGGTGTCGCGAATTCGAGATCAAATCGAGGAGAAGCGGCATTGCAGATTCAAGATTGAAGCAAAGACAAAAGATTACTTATGTCCAAAAGATCTTCATTAAAAAGGGCTCTTAGGCCGATTACATATTTTCATGGCCGGAAGACATCGAGCTAGGGCTCGTCGCTGGCTCTCGGAGGAGCAAAAGAAAAAGCCCCCCAGCAGGAGGGCCTCAGTAGTATCCCCCGTGCGCGAGGAGGGCTGCAACCAGTGCGTCCTTCAAGGGGAGGCGCACCTTGTGGAGTTGTGGAAACCCGTGGATCCGAACCCTAAGGGATTCTTCCGTGGTGATTTCCGCCCTCATCTGGGTAAAATCCCGCCAGAGCTCGTCTTCGAAAGCTTTGGCGGCGGCTTCCTCCTCGTCCTTTGCGCGGGCCTCGTCGATCCACGTCAGGATCATCTCCATAATGTTCGCCATTGCTCTCGAAGCGGGACGGGGGTGGAGATTTTTGGGTATCGCCGAGGAGAAGAAAACTCAACAACACGAAAGCTGGTCATGAAATAATATTCCGCCCCTGGGGTTTCTTTTATACACAGAAGAAATTCAAGGGTCGCGCCTTGGAATCCGTTTCAAACACAGTAAAACCATCATGGCGATGGGACGGAAGAGGATACGAATACGGTTTCCAACGGAAGCGTATCACACCGGCTGCGTGAGGAAAAGGCGCGAGCGTTCGCCTCCCTAATGGGCTTGGGCTAAAAGCGCAAGGGCAACCCTCTTAACAGGCTTTCTTAGCACGCCGCTAACGGTGGCAATATGTTAAAATCGAGCCTAATTCGGCCTCGGTACACCCTGGAGGGCATATGACCGGCAGAGCCAAAATTAAAAGTGTTTCACGGCATACCCCATGTTGGGTCACTAGCCAACTCCGCATGTTCGAGGTTGGGTGTTGGTGAGACTTGGGTTCAATTTCTTGAGGTATGCCTTCTATAAGGTCGCCAGTTGTACACCGCTCCCCGGGTACAAATGCCTCTCGGCAAATTGCATCGAATCGACGCCCCGAGAACCCTATCTTGATCCTCCTCCGGTTGGGACAGTACCACTCGATCGAAAAGGTCATGCTTATTGGGCGAGTGCTAGCTCTTACAAAGTTAAGGCTAGGTGCACGATGTCGATATTCCTCGCAGCGTTAAACTACAACATCTTGCAAAGACGGAAGTTGTGGAGCGTGGCTTAAAACACGCCCATGATGGGCGATCGTTGCTTTTGCATTGCGAGTGGGTGTCAAGTAGCGAAATCATCATTGTGGCGATCGCCCAATGGGCGAAATACGTTGGAGTTCGGTATTCTTGATCGAGGCGTTACTTCAACATTAAAACTTAAGATTTCTTGAGTTCTTTACAATCTCTTTTCAGATTACAGGAGGTATTGGCGAAACCAGTCGGCTAGACATCTGACTCGATCGTAAAAGCACTCGGGACTCTTGTGGACTATATGGGCCCTGGTATCCTCGAAGGCCCATAAAGGAAGCGAGATAGGGGTGATCCAAGTCGGCGGTTGAGGATAAGGACCACTCCACCCGCGTGGCTTGAGCATAAGGAAGTTCCCAAGGATATAATCTATCTCCATGTAATTAGCAGATCAACACATGCATTCTATGTAATTGCATACCAGAATTAGTTATCAGGGATCCCGAGATATCATGTAACCCTATCTCCCCCTATGCTATATAAAGGGAGGGGGTAGAGGCCAACGGCATCTAAGTCGAGAGCGCATAGCATCATCTTGCATCTCGCATCTTGATCCACCATATAATCCCGAACACGGGGCGTGAGGGTATTACCTCCTCCGTTGAGGGCTGAACACATCTAACCACGCCTTGTGTTACCATTTAACTTAGTTCTTGATTAAGCGTCCCTCGTACAATGTCGGGACCCTTTGAGCGAAGTCGAGTCCCTTTGTGCATTCTTGTACTAGTCCACGGATCGATAGCTAGTACACTGATTTCCGAACTTGGATCATAACCATTCTTATTAAAACATTTAATATTACATCGAGTCTGACCATTAAGGCTCTTAATACAAAAGATCGCACGCAGCCATACAAGCTATGAAGCATGGGTACATAGTAAAATCCAAAAGAGAACTCCAACACAATCCCACAGGCAAGGCTGTAGTAGCGATCCTAGGCGTCGGAGAAATCCACGTCCTGAACACCATCGGCGGCCATCGTCTTCGAGCTCAACGTCGTCCGGATAGTAACTCGAGACTCGAACACCTTTCGTTGGAATGAGCGACCCAGAGTGAGCGCGAGGGTGAGTATATGTGCAAATACTACAAGCCAAATTGACATATGCAAATGAGGGCTTAGAAAAGGAGGGATCAAGGTTTCATTTGCGAAAAGCCATCTTTATAAATTTTCCTATATCTTTGAAAATATGGAAAACAGCTTAAGAAGAGTTAAAACAAATCTTTCTTTGAAACTCCGGCTACTGCGGTTTTAACCCACCAAGGTCAACTCATGGCGTCTGCCATGTCAAGCTCATAAGCTCATGGCACCGCCATGTCAATCTAAATATAACAGAGGTCAATCGCTTCACAACTCATAGCCCCTGCCATGTCGATCAGATATCTCGGGGTCAATCGCCTGTCAACTCATAGCCCTGCCATGCAATATGATCACTCCACGTCTGCTGCGAAGGCCCAAAACAAATCTTCACTTTAAAGCGCCATTTTGAAAACAAAAGGGTGAGCGACTACCATGAGGCAGCCTCAGTCGCCATGCTGCCCGTGAGCACACTGTCTAAACAGACAGCTACACTATCTGAGAGGTTGCACGCTTTACCCACGAGAGGTAATTTACTTAGTAAACCACCACAAGGTCTTTAACCAACTCATTCCTAGCTTAGGCATCTCCGCTAAGGATTCCACCTCTGGCCGGTACTCGGTTGCCGTGACCCCTCTTCGCCTAATAGGTTCATAGTCTGCGTGACACCGTGTGTGTGCTACTGATTCTCGCTCCCTATTCCACCAAGTGAGATGCCCAAACTAAGAACTTGAAGGGTACTCAACCGGGCACGCCCATACCAAAGACTCGTGGTCGCCTTGTTGAACTTAGTTTGTCTACCTCGAGGACTCGGTCCTAAAGGATTTGGGTGGTTCCCACACTGGGCCCGACTCTCGTGCATACTGCACCAATCCATACAACCATCCACCCAAATCAGGGTTTTCCGAAAATAATTTCCCATTATAACAATAACTATTGTACCCTAATAGTCCCATTTTATCAAACATGACAGCATCAACTGTCTTTAAATCACGCATTTCAAACATTGCATTTCAGATGACATAACAGTGACGGCTATAATCAATAAATAGCAGGCTAAGCATTTAACGATTAACTAACCAATGAAATGGCAATAAACAAGTGATATATTCCTAGGGTTGACAAGGATCAGGTTTATACGATAATAATTTATTTAGTGGGCATTTAACTAATCAGCCTAAGTAATTAGCATTTTTAAATTTCAACTATCATGCATATTCACAATTCTAGAAAAAGCATTTATAAATCTAGGTGGCAATATGATCAATAATCATTTGGGGAAAGGTCAACAATGACTTGCCGTGAATCCAGTGTTCTGGGTGTACGGGTAGGTCCTCGGCTCCAACGACGCCAGTATCCGAATCTAGCGCAAACAAATAATCACACAATAAATGCACATACCAAAAATATGAATGCACATGATGAAAATGATATTTTTAAATTGAATTTGGCATTTTATGAATCAGAGAAATTTATTTTACTAAATTTGAAGCTATATTTCAAAAGATATGAAATAAATTAATTTCTTGCATTATAAAATAAAAGAAAAGCGAAAATGGGCGGCTAGCTTCGGCCAGAGGAAAACTTCATGGGCGGGGCTCAGCCTCTTGGGCAGCTCGGCTCGGCTGCCTCGGCTCTGGGCAGTTGAGCTGGCTCGGCTTTGGCGCACGGCTTTGGCAGTGTGCTGGCTGGCTCGGCTGAGGAAAATCGGGAGGCCGACGAGCGGGCCCAAGCAGCAAGTGGCTCGAGGCGGAGGCGGCCGACGGATGGGGTCCGCTTGTCGGAGAGACAGAAGCGAGGCGGCGGCGCATGGCTCGGCGGTGTTCCAGCGGCAATGGCCGGCGCCGGTGAGGAAAATGAGGAAAAAGCGAGGAGGAGATCTTGGGGTTCTCGGGGTGGGGTTGGTGGCTCGGGAAATCGCCGTGGTGGTGGCGGCGATCGGGCGGACGGGGTTGATTTACAAGACGTGAGTGTCGCCGCGAGAGAGAGAGGTTCTAGGTGCTTGGCGAGCTTGGTGAGGTCGGTGGAGGTGATGGTGGCGCGAATTTGTTCCAGAAGAAATTGTGGTGGCGCGGGCGTTGCTCTGCTCCGTGAAAAATGGCACACTGCGGCGAGGTACATCGGCAACGATGGGCGCGAGGAGTCGCCGTGGCTCTGGAAGGAGGAGACTCACCGGCGCTTACCTTTGGCGTCGAACACAAAGACAGTGCGCCGGGACGAGAGAGGAGGCGGGAGGGAGGGCGCAAGGGGGAGCCATGGCTTTATAGCCGGCGCGGCGGAAGGCGACAGCGGGGTGGGGACCACGGCGGCAAGTGGGGGACGGCAGCGTGATCCAGAGGCCACGCCGGCGAGGTACTGTGGCGGGGTCCACGGCGAGGCAGCGAGTGGAGGAGGAGGCTCCGGGGAAGAAGACAAGCCGACAAATAAGAGAGAAAAGAAAAAGGGAAAGAAGAAAAGAAAAGAAAGAGGTGGGGCCCATCTGGAAGAGATTTTTATTTTAAATTAGTATTTCAATTTTTATTTTTAACAAATATTTTCCAAATTTTTGGCACAAAATTTAGACATAATTTGATTAAATCAAATTTTGTCAAAATAGAACAATTATTTTCAAATTTAGATTTAAATTATTTATATTTTTATCAAAACCAAATCAAAGCATTTATTATCAAATATAAATTTTGAATGATTATTTTGAAACACAAAATATTATTTTTAAATTTAATATTAAACTTTCTTTATATCAAAGCTAAAATATTAATTACCAAAATATTCTTTTGGCTTTTGCAATTACTTACATTAAAATTTTTAAAACCAAATTATTTATTTTTACTAAAATTTTACTTTGACATTTACAATAATTAATTCAAAATTTAAAATATTAAATTTAGCCTTTAGAAGGTAACATACACATTTTCAAAATAATTAATTTTTTTCAAAACTCATGCACATAAAATAATGATGCCATGATTTTTAGGTTTTTGAAAATGGGGATGTTACATACAAATTCATTGCCAGTGGTGACCCCCGCTTAGTCACTGTAACAGACACCGAATCACTCGGGCCCGAGCCGGAGGCTTCTCTGCTGACCTCGACGTCACTGGGTCGCGGACTAGGAGATGGAGGACCTTGAGGTCGCCGCTGGGTAGAGGCGACCTCATTCTTTGGGGCGGCGCCTGACGGCGGGACGTTATCATCATCGTCATCCTCATCCGAGTCCCTTGAAGCGACCCCCTTCCTTTCTTTGCTGGAGGAGCACTAGTCGAGCCCTCAGCAGGACGCTTGCGCGGTGTCTCCTTGTGGTGCGGAGCTTCTGGGACCGGATGGGTGGAGAAGAAGGCTTCGCGTCCCTACGGTATGTCGGATTATATTAGTTCCGGCTCTATCCTAAGAGACCGCGGTCGAGTTGAGAAGGATCTTCTCCTTACCGCTGGTGGCAAATATCCCAAGTGGTACGGAGCCGGGCACTCTGCGTGAACTATTCCCGAGCCTGGAGCGAAGAGCTCAGCCACTCGGCTGATGATTTCCTTCTGCGAAAGGTTCTCATTGGATTCCTGAGTGGTATCTTGAGTCCCGGAGTACTCGAAGGTAAAATGCAACCTCTCCTTTATGGGCTGGATACGGCGTTGGGTATAGTTCCAAACCACCCCAATGCCGGTCAACCCAGTAGACTTTGCCCTGTGGAGAAGAACAAGAAGTTCCTGCACTTGGCTTCACTCGTCATCGGCGAGAAGAGAAGACCAGGAGGGATGGACTGTGGGGCACTCGCAGGAGAAGGAAGGAAGGACCGGAGGTGAGTTGGCACAGTAAAACCACTCTGAATGCCAGCCTTTATTGGAGGTTCTCAAAGAAAGATCGAAATAAAACTTTCGGGCCCCTTCCCGCAATTGAAATCCCGCGCCGCCGACGGCCTTGGGAGAGTTCTTGTTGGGAAAAGGTTTGAGAAGGTTAAGATATTTGAAAAGGTCGAAGTGAGGAGCTATCCCCAAATAGGCCTCACAGACATGGATAAAAATCGCAATTTGGAAAATGGAATTGAGGTTCAAGTGCGAAACCTCGATCACGTAAAAATGGAGTAATCCCCGAAAGAAAGGAGAGCGTGGAAGGCCGAAGCCGCGGAGGAAAAAGGATTCGAAGACCACTACCTCGTCGGAGCGAGGTGTGGGGCAGGATTCGCCGGCAACGGCGCGCCAAGATACGAACCCTTCGGAGGGATGCACGCCGACGGAGACCAGCTTCTGTAGCCTCCGTTCGGTCATGATGGACTTCATCCACTCCTTCCCGCTCTTGGCAGCCTTAGGGGCGGCGGGAGATGGTGGAGCCATTGCGATAGGAGACAGGTGGCGGCGGAGGTGGCGACGGAGAAGAACCCTAGCGGCAGAGTTCGCTGGGAGAAGCTAACAGACTAGCGCGAAAAGGGAGCGAGCTAAACTAATTTCGTTCCCCTGTTCCTAATTTATCGCAACGGGAAGTGTTTCGCATTTTGGGCCGGGCCTTAGTCTAGCGCTGGATGCGGCCTTTCCGCGAGGGGCCTGATAATCACTTGGCTGGCCGAGTGGTTCCCTCTGAGAGGTTTGCGTTAAGCGCCGAGTGCCGGTCTAGGAGCGGACGAGCCTAACTACTCGGATGAAGCGGTGTCGCGGATTCAAGATCAAATCAAGAAGAAGCGGCGTTGCAGATTCAAGATTAAAGCGAAGAGAAAGACGTCTGATTCTCTAAAAGATTTTCATTAAAAGGCACTTAGGCCTGATTACATTTTGTCCGCGGCACAGCACAACGAGCTAGGGTTCGTCGCTGGCTCGTGGAGGAGCAAAAGAAGAAGCCCCCCTGGTGGGAGGACCTCAGTATCCCCCGTTGGCGAGGAGGGCTGCGACCAGTGCGTCCTTGAGGGGGAAGCGCACTTTGTGGAGTTGTGGGAATCCACGAATCAGAACCCTAATGGATTCTTCCGCGCGGATCTCCGACTTCATCAGGGCGAAATCCTGCCAGAGCTCGTCCTCGAAAGCTTTGGCGGCGGCTTCCGCCTCGTCCTTCGCGTGGGCCTCGGCGATCGACATCTCTATCAGCCCCATGATGTTCGCCATTGGTCTCGAGAAAGAAGAGGTGGGGGTTTCTGGCGTCGCCGAGAAGAGGAAGACTCATAAACTCAAATGCTAGTGGTGAAATAGTACTCTGCCCCTGAGATTTCTTTTATACACAAAGGAAGTTCAAAGGGCGCGCCTTGTAATCCGTTTCAAACACAGTAAAACCATCATGGCGATGGGACGGAAGTGGACACGGATACGGTTTCCGACGGAAGCGCGTGTCGTTCCAGCTGTGTGAGAAAAGGGCGCGAAAACGCTTCGCCTCCCCCTAATTGGGCTTGGGCTAAAACTGCAAAGGGCTATCCACTTAACAGGCTTTCTTAAAACACCGCTAACGGTGGCAATGTGTTAAAATCGGGCCTAATTCGGCCTCAGTACACCCTGGAGGGCATATGACCGGCAGCGCCAAAATTAAAAGTATCTCACGGCATATCCCATGTTGGGTCACTAGCCAACTTCGCATGCTCGAGGTTGGGTGTTGGTGAGATTTGGGTACAATTTCAGAGGTCTGCCCTTTATAGGGTCGCTAGTTGTACACCGCTACCCAGGTACAAATGCCTCTCGGCCAAATTGCATCCAATCGGTACGCCCCTGGCGCCTATGCTGATCCCTTCTCTGGTTGGGATAAGTACCACTCGGCTGAAAGGTGCGCCCCATGCTGGGCCGAGTGCTAGTCCTTACAAGTTAAGTCTGGATGTCTGATGCCCAAACCCTTTGCAACGTCTAATTATAGCATGCCACACGACAGAAGTTGTAATGACGTGGCTTAAGGCATGCCCTATGATGGGCCAATCGCTTCTTTTGCATTGCAAGAGTGGGTGCCAAGTAGCTGAATTCATCTGTTGAGGTGATGTGCCTAATGGGCCGAGTAAGCTAGAGTTTGGTATTGCCAATTCAGGCGTTGTTTTAACACAAAAACTTAAGATTTCTTGAGTTCTTTACAATGACTTTTCAGATTACAGGAGATATTGGTGACATCAGTCGGCCGGACATTTGATTCGATCGTAAAGCACTCGGGGGCTAATAAGAGAGCAGATAGGGGGCTATCCAAGTCGGCCGATCAAGGATAAGGACCACTCGGGTTGCACACACCTTGAGCTACAAGGAAGTTCCCGAGGATATAATCTATCTCCATGTAATTAGCAGATCAGCACATGCATGACATGCAACAACATAACAGAATTAGCTACCGTGTACCACATGCTATCCTGTAACTCTATCTCACCTACACTATATAAAGGGAGGGAGTAGAGGCCATCGGCACGAATCATCACAGACAGCATATAGCACCATCTTGCATCCCGCATCTTGATCTACCATATAATCCCAGAGCACAGGAAGTAGGGTTACCTTCGTTGAGGGCCTGAACCTGTATAAACCCTTGTCTTGTGTTACCATTTGGTTTAGTTCTTAATTAGCGTCCCCTCGTACAAATTTATTGCCGGTGGTGACCCCCCAGTTAGTCACCAGTCGACACCCGCTGCCCCAAAGATCGCCAAGAGCGGAAAGGAGTGGATGAAGTCCATCATGACCGAACGGAGGCTACAGAAGCTGGTCTCCATCGGCGTGCTCCCTTCTGAAAGGTTCATGTCTTGGCGCGCCGCCGCCGGCGAATCTTGCCGCACCTCTCGCTTGGAAGATATAGTGGTCTTTGAGTCCATCTTTCTCCACGGCTTCGGCCTTCCTTGCTCTCCTTTCTTCCGGGGATTGTTGCATTTTTACGGAATCGAGGTTTCGCACTTGAACCTCAATTCCATCTTCCAAATTACGATTTTCACACATGTCTGTGAGGCCTATTTGGGGATCGCTCCTCATTTCGACCTATTCAGATTTCTTTACCTTCTCAAGCCTTTCCCCAACAAGAACTCTCCGAAGGCCGGCGGCGGCATGGGATTTCAATTGCGGGAAGGGGCCCGAAAACATTACTTCGATTTTCCTTTGAGAACTTCCAATAAGGGCTGGCACTCAGAATGGTTCTAATGTGTCAACTCTCCTCCGGCCCTCCCTTCCTTCTCCGGCGATTGTCCCACAGTCCATCCCTCCTGGTCCTCTCTTCTCGCTAATGACGAAGGAGGCCAAGTAAAGGAACTTCTTGTTCTTCTCCACAGAGCTAAGTCTACTGGGTTGACCGGCATTGGGGTGGTCTGGAACTACACCCAGCGCCGTATCCAGCCCATAAAGGAGAGGGTGCATCTCGCCTTTGAGTACTCAGGGGCCCAAGACACCACTCGGGAATCCAATGAAAACTTCTCGCAGAAGGAAATCGTCAGCCGAGTGGTCGAGCTCTTCGCTCCAGGCTCGGAAATAGTTCCCACAGAGTGCCCGGCTGCGTACCACCTGACGTATTTACCACCAGCGGTAAGGAAAAGATCCCTCTCAACTCAACCGCGGTTTCTTAGGATAAGGCCAGAACTAATATAATCTGACATGCCGCAGGGACGTGAAGCCTTCTTCTCCACTCATCCGGTTCCAGAAGCTCCGCACCACAAGGAGGCACCGCGCAAGCGTCCTACCGAGGACTCGACTAGTGCCCCTCCAGCCAAGAAAGGCAAGGGGGTCGCTTCAGAGGATGACGATGAGGACAACGTCCCCCTCCTGCGCCACCGCCGCCTAGCAACGAGGTCGCCCTCAGATCAGGCGAAGCAGCCACAAGGTCCTCCGCCTCCCCAGTCTGCTGACTCAGCAGGCGCGTCGGGGGCAGAGAAGCCTCCCAGCTCGGGCCCGAGTGATTCAGGTATCCGATTTGGGTTTAAGCCTTTTGTGTCCTCACAGAGGTATTTCCTCAAACTATTTTCTCTTCATGATGTGCAAGGAATTTGTATCTTGAATAATCTTCAAACGCTTTCCAGAAAACCCGTCGAAGATGATGACAAACCGCCAAGCTCGCATGGCAAAGAAGTGCCAGCCTCAGCGCCTCCAAAGTCTGATCACCAAGCTGAGCCCCAACCTACTAAGGACTCGGCTCAGCATGCCGCACCTTGCCAAGACTCCGGCCCATCACCCACCACTCACCGATCCTTGCTAGCAAAGGGGAAAATCCCAGCTCCTGCTCCAGGGAGCTCATAACCAGAAATCGAGGAGATTCCTCGCCCCTCCCCCGAAGCTCACGCTCCACCCCTCCGACTGAAATGGAGGAAGAAGATGGAGGGCTGCGAGGTTGACGACGGGCAGAAGGCCGAAGAATGGGAAGTGCAAGACAACATGGTAGCAGCTCAAGCCGTGATATACAAGGTAAAACCTTTCCATGCCTTGAATCCTCGCTTTGCATAAGAGAACCTCACCAATCTCGTTCCCGTCTCCATGCAGCGCATGAAAGAGAGGTCAAGGCAGAAGTCTGTATGCATGGAGAAAGCAATGCGCGAGTTGAAGACCCGAGACAAATATGACAACGCGCTGTAAGCCGTTAAGTCGCGATATCGTGGCCGAATCGCAGAGCTTCAACATGAACTCCGGTTCCGCCACATAGAAAAGTCCAACACCATCCGAGGTATAAATCTCGAATAGCCCTAAACCTTCACGAAAATAATGCTCCTTGGATAATAATCCTTGAGACTTGCTTTCGAATATAGCACTGGAGGTGAGGCAGAAGGCTCTGGAGGAGAGGCAGAAGGCCCTGGAGCAAGAAGTCTTTCGAGCCAACACTCAACCCCACTGGAGTCCGACTGATGCGTTACGCCTGATTGGCTATGTAGAGTACCGGCAGAAGACCAAGGCGCAATTCTAGTTTCTTGACGATGAAGTGAAAACCTCCCATGAGCTTCACCGCCAAGCTCTGGTGGGGATAGTCCAAACGCTCCAATGCCATTACCCAGAAGAAGAGCTGCCGACTGATTCTAACCTCCTGGTGACCCGTCTCGAAGCCCTTCATGAGCGGATCAAGGTCTTCATGCGGGAGGCAGCAGTAACATGCACCAGCCAAGGCCTTGCTATTGCGAAGTCAAACTTCCCGCGTCTAGACTGCGAAGCCGTGAAGAAAGGATTTGCTTTCACGCAGGAGAAGGCCTGCGCATTACTGGAAGAAGTCCGTCCGATTGCCGTCCAAATAGTCGAACACTTGGATTTATAGATGTATCTGTAATGGAAAACACTTGATTGATGCTCAATACTGGTGATCCGGTTTATCCGAATAGTACGCTTTATCATTTTTCATGAGACGCATCCGCCGACTGGTCCATCCCCCGAATGCCAGGAATTAGCACTTGGCTTTCTCCCCATACAACTACAGAGTGGCTAAACGTTGTCATTGGGATATACGAGCGCCATTACTCAAGAATTTTCATAACACTCGAATTCGATCAACACATGTAAAGAGAAAACAACTTTTATTAATAAGATAGGGTACGGTTGACTCCGTACACTATTTAGTGTAGCTCCCAACTTACTGCTTGGTCGTTGACAGCCAAGTAGCAAGTCAAAAGAAGGGAACTAATTACATGCTGCTTCAATACAAAACTTTAAGAGTAAAAACGACGTAGCTGCTCGAAGTTCCAGGTGTTAGGTACTTCAGATCCATCTTCGCAATGTAGCAGGTAAGCCCTCGGGGGGGTCACTTTAGCGATCACATAGGGGCCTTCCCAGAGGGGGAGAGTTTATGCCCGTACTTCTGATTCCTTCAGAGGACCAGATCTCCCTTGGAGAATGCACGGCCTCGTAAGTTGCGCTGATGGTAGCGACGCAGGCCCTATTGGTACTTTGCCAACTGGATCATTGCTGCTTCCCTGGCTTCCTCGAGCCAATCGAGGTCTTCACGCCTTGTCTGATCCGACAGGTTTTCGTCGAAACCGGCGACCCGAGGGGACCGGAACTTCAATTCAGTCGGGAGGACCGCCTCCGAGCCATAGACTAGAAAAGGGTGTCTGCCCGGTTGCTCGGCTTAGGGTCGTTCTAAGCCCCCAGAGCACCGAAGGCAACTCCTTGACCCAGCGCGTAGCATACGGCTTTAGGCGATCGAAGATTCTGGCTTTAAGCCCTTGTAGCACCAATCCGTTGGCACGCTCAACCTGCCCGTTGCTCATTGGGTGGACCACCGAGGCATAACAGATCTTGATGCCCAGCTCCTCGCCCCAATCCTGAAATTCGCTGCTTTTGAACTGAACGCCATTTTCGGTGATGATGCGATTGGGTACGCCAAAACGCACAACGATATCTCAGAAGAACTCGCGTGCTTTGGCAGCCGTGATAACTGCAACCGGCTTGGCTTCGATCCATTTGGTAAACTTGTCGATGGCGACGAAGAGATGAGTGAATCCGTCTTGCGCTGGCTTGAGGGGGCCTACCATGTCCAGATTTCCGATGGCGAAGGGCCAATAGATTAAAATTGTTTGTAGATCCTGGGCCGGCATGTGAATTTGCCGTGCAAAGAACTAGCACCCGTCACATCTGCGTACTATGTCTTCCGCATCAGTGACCGCGATTGGCCAAAAGAATAATTGCCGATAGGCTTTGCCCACCAGGGTGTTGGCTGCTACGTGGTGCCTGCATTCCCCCGAGTGAATCTCGTTGAGTAGATCTTGGCCTTCTTGCTCTGATATGCAACGCCTTAGTACCCCGAAACTGCTTTTTCTGAAAAGCTCGTCCCTGACTACCTTATAGCTTTTGCTTCGGCGTGTAATGCACTCGGCAAGGCTTCGATCCTCAGGCAGCCCGTCACGCAGAAGATAATCTAAGTATGGCTGAGTCCACCCGGGATTAATTGATAGTACCTCTGCATCGGGCTCTGGCTGCTTCTCCTGATCTTCTCCCGGTGCAGACGGTAGCTTGATAGACGGTGCGCGTAATTCCTGGACGAAAACACCAGTCGGGACTTGCACCCGAGTGGATCCCATCCGCGCTAACTCGTCCGCTGCTTCGTTGCCGCGGCGGGGCACGTGCGTGAGCTCCAATCCATCGAACTTGTCCTCTAACTTTCGCACCTCTTGACAGTAGGCCGCCATGTTGTCGCCAATACAAGACCACTCCTTTTGACCTTGGTTGACCACAAGTTGGGAATCCCCGCGTACCATTAACCGCCTGACACCAAGCGATATGGCGACGCGTAGCCCGTGGATGAGTGTCTCATACTCGGCGGCGTTGTTGCTGATGGAAAACAATATCTGGAGGACGTAGCGTAGCTTCTTTCCAGTCGGCGATATGAGCAAAATCCCAGCCCCCGCGCCGCTGAGCATGATGGAACCATCAAAGTACATCGTCCAGTACTCGAGATTCTCCTTTGCTGCTGGGGTTTGGGCCTCTGTCCATTCAACGACGGAATCGGCTAGTGCTTGAGATTTGATGGCTAATCGAGGCTTGAACTTTATTTCAAAGGCTCCAAGCTCAACTGCCCACTTGGCAATCCTCCCAGTGGCCTCCCGATTATGTAGTATGTCTCCAAGCGGGAAAGAAGTGACCACCGAAATTTCATGCTCTTGAAAATAATGCTTGAACTTCCGCGATGTGAGTAACACAGCATACAGAAGCTTTTGAACTTGTGGGTACCTTGTTTTACATTCGTCCAATACCTCGCTTACGACGTAGACCGGACGCTGTACCTTCTAGAGAGAGCCCTCATCTCGCTCAACCACCAAAGCGCTGCTGATGACGTGAGTCGTTGCGCCGATGTAGAGTAAGAGGGGCTCCTGGGGCATGGGAGGGACCAACACCGGACATGTGGTGAGGAACCTCTTTAGATCTTCAAAGGCTTCCTGTGCTTCCGCTGTCCACTAAAAATCGTCTTATCGCTGTAAGAGCCTAAAGAAAGGCATGCCTCGCTCCTCGAGTCGGGAGACGAATCGGCTGAGTGCCACGATGCATCCAGTGAGCTTTTGCACATCCTTCTGATTGGTCGGGGGCTTCATCTGGATGATGACATTGATCTTCTCTGGATTGGTTTCGATCCCCGGTTGGAGATGATGAATCCGAGTAGTTTACCAGACGGAACCCCAAAAACGCACTTCTTGGGATTTAGTTTCATCCGATATGCCTTTAGGCTCTCGAATGTCTTGGTTAGATCTGTTATGAGATCCCATCTGGATTTTGTCTTTATGACGACGTCGTCGACGTATGCTTCCACGTTGCGTCCGAGCTGAGTGTGAAAACACCGCTGTATAGTGCGCTGATAAGTTGCGCCAGCATTTTTCAACCCGAATGGCATTTTGATATAGTAGAAAGCACCAAAGGCGTGATAAACGACGTCTTGATGCAATCCTCCTCCTTCAGACTGATCTAAAGATAGCCTGAGTAGACGTCCAAAAAACTCAAGAGCTCACACACGGCGGTGGAATCCACCACTTGGTCGATACGGGGGAGCCCAAAAGGATCCTTGGGACACGCTTTGTTGAGGTCTGTGTAGTCGACACACATCCGCCATGTCTTGTTTTTCTTCTGCACCAGGACCGGATTAGCAAGCCACTCGGGGTGGTACACCTCTTTGATGAACCGAGCGGCCAACAATTTGGTGATTTCGCTCTGTATGGCGTCCTTCCGATCCGGGGCAAATCTTCGTAGGCGTTGCTTGACTGGCTTCACCTTTTCGTCGACGTGGAGAGAGTGCTCGATCACCTCCCTCGAAACACCAGGCATGTTCGAAGGCTTCCAAGCGAACACGTCCTGGTTGGCTCGGAGGAAAGTGATGAGCGCGTCTTCCTATTTGCTATCGAGCCCTGTCCCAATCACAGCCGTCTTGGCCGGATCAGACGGGTTCAACAGAATCTTCTTGGTTTCTTCGGCTGCTTGGATGGACGTTTTGACCTGCTTCTTGGCGGAGCGCGCCCGCTTGGGGGCTCCCCTCCTCCTCCGGGTACCTTCAGCCCTGGGAGGGCTGGCGGCCGCGTCCTCATCGCCGCCAAGCTCCTGCTCTTCCTTTTCCTCCTCCGCCCGATAATCTTTGGGCAAGACCAGCGTCGCTCTACTCGGCGACGTTGGTGGAACCGCGGGCAGGTCGACCTGTGCCCCCTGCTCACGGTTGTCACCCAGCTCCCTGGCGGCAGGTCTCTTGCCCTGCTCGCCAGAAGTTGCCGTCGCCTCAGGGATGGGTTGCCCCTACGACGAAGTGCCTGGCAGGACCGACTGCTCGGTCGCGCTCCGGGCAGCCGGCAGAGCCAACACCTTGGCTCCGCCCCTCGTGGCGTCGTGCCCCGCTTTTTCGGCTTCCAGCCTCTCCACTGCGCTCTTCAGCGCGTCAATTTGGTCGGTGGAGCCTGGCGGGAGAGCAGCCCACGCTGCCAGCTTGTCCTTGAGAGCGAGCAGTCTCGTTGCTCGCAAGGCACCGTGTAGATGCTCGGGCAACAGAGACCGCTCGATCGCCGCGTCCACGTCGTCCGTGGCGATATCCTCCTGGGCAACTGGTGAAAAAGAAATGCGCTATGTCCTACGCGGTTTGGTAGAATGTGAAGGGGAGAGCTAGCCTCGCTACTACATATCTGCCGCAGAGAACTTGACCTTCTTCGCTCCTTGATGGAGCTTGCGCCTCTTGCTTGGTGGCTCCTTGGCTTCTTGTTCGCCCTGGCCTCCGGTCGCTTGCGGCGACAAACTCATTTCTTTGCTGAGCAGAGCGCTCTTCTTGCGCAACGTAAGGAGCGTCTCCTTACGCGCAACTTCCTCCTGAGCCTCCTCTGCTCGGTGATCTGTTGCAGCCATTCCACATGCCCCGGTTGAGCTTGTGTATAACGCCTCAGCCAGAGTGTCAGGTTCCGTACCTCCTCGTCGCTTTGCTTGGTAAGAAAGGACGGGCTTGGGCATTCCCCCCTTGACTGGCCACGCGCACGCTTGGCCTGCTCGGCGTGCTTCGTCGCCGCAGGGGGCTTCGCAGGTTGTTGGCGTCCGCTGCGGCGCGGCGGGCACCTTGAGCTTCTCGGTCACCTTGGCCTTACCCTTCCTCGCTCCCCCTTTGTCGGACTCGGAGAGCTCCTCGACGATTCCGCCGAGGATCAGCTGCTCGTCCTGCATATTTGGAAAGCGAATGTTAGCATGTCATAGTCGTGTAAGTCTGGCAAATCAAATGGGGTTCTGCGTAAGTTACCTCAGGCGAGCGGACGAGCACGTTTCTTAGGCACGTATAGGACACCTCGCCGGTGACCTCGGTGTTCTTCCTGACAGCCTTCAACATGGCGTCGACCTGTTCGGTCACCCATGCGTCGATAGGTTGCACTGCCTGAACAGTAGAAAGCCTTAGTTCCTGTTTGGATGAAGTCAACAAAAAAGGGTGAACGTTTGAGGAACTTACCCGTGCTCTCCCTGGTGATGTCCTCCCAGCCTTCTATCTTGTAGAAGGGGTAGGACTTCTTCCGCAGCGGACAGATCCTGTTCGCCATGAAGTCCCGCATGATCTCCCTTCCCGTGAGCCCGAGGCCCACAAGGGAAGCGATCTTCCGGGTAAGATACCACTCTTCGCGGTCGGCTCGGCGCGACATCTGCGTTCCTTCGCCAAATACCGCCGGTGAAGACGAGCTTGCTGTCGTCGCTCCTTTTGGTGTAGAACCACCTCATCCACCACGCGCCCATTGAGTCGAGCAGCAGTGGACGAGGGTACGGAGCGTCGTCGGCGGTTGCCCGGAGTTTGAGGTAGTAGCACCCAAGTCCGGAGGCGCCGGAGCGGCTCCTCGTCACTGTGTAGTAGTAAAGGAACAGCCCCACCGAAGGATCAACCCCCAGATAGCCCTCGCACAAGTGTGCGAAGACGGCCATCTGAAGGAACAAATTAGGGTTAAGATTGGCGACCTCCAATCCGCTGATGTTCAAAAAGGCCTCCACGAAATCGCTTTCGGGAGATCTCAACCCGAACATGGCGAAATGCTCGAAGTTGACGAACTCATCTTCGTTCGGCTTCGACATCTCCTCCTCCCCGGGCAGCCTCCAGCTGCCGGCGTCAACGTGTCCCTCTGCCTGTAAGATCTTCAAGTCCTCCTCGATCATGCTAGTGCCCGCAAACTTGGCCATAGCAATCCCTAGGGTTGGCGAGCAGATTTGGAGGTGGGGTGTGGCTGTTTGATGCTAAGTGCTGTTGGAATAGGGCTTGGGAAGGAAAGGCGCGCGAGAATGGAAATGGCAAGCCGCGGGCGGCTTGGTGCTTTTTATAGCCCTGATCCGAGCAGCTCTGCAATGGTCTTTTGTCATAAAACGGCTAGTTTTTTACTGCAACGGCTAAGTAAAAACGGTCGGCCGTTTTCACTGCGCAGCGAAAGTTATCGTTGGAATCTGTCAACGGTTATATTTTCTAGTTTACGACCGAGGGTTTGGGTACTCGCTTTCGGACGAGATGTGTTTCCTGTTCGACGCAATGAGTTGCTTTCGATTTGGCGGGTTTGTTCGGTCCCGAACAAGTTTTGTTTGGTTGAATCGTAACCTGTTCGGTCACTTGTTGCACGACTTGTAGCAGCAATATTTTCCACTTCGTGACTTGGAGTTTCAAGATGAAGACCCCACTCTTGTGAGATATTCCACTTGAGTCTCGGGGCTAGCTGTCGGGGATAAAATCACGGCTCATTGCCATGGCCCACTCCCTGACGGCCCAATCGAACAGCCTCCTAGGGCCTGGCTTCCTGGAAGGTTCTATCAGGCCCATGTGCATCCTGCCGAACAGCTTCCTGGTTGGCACGGTGCATAATGACCTAGGATTCGTGTTTGAGTCCAACTCGAACAAGAGTTCTGCATGGCTACGTGAAAACCCGGACGTTGGTTTTTTGGATTGGAGCAGACGTCGTGATCCCCAAGAATTGGAGATATACCTTATCTACCTCGAAATATATTTGGCATGTATCGAGTTCGCTACGGACTCATGGTATGCCCGACCCGATTATCCCTCGGTAGGTCGGTTGTTCAACACTATATAAGCAAGACCCCTACGGCGTATAGAGGGTCAATCCAAGAGAACTTGACGTCAAGCCAGCACAACTTGAAGATCAAGATCGCATATTACTTCCTGTACACACATAATCTCGTCGAGTCTTATTCGTCTCGTCGAGTTTCCTCCTTGTAATCCTTTCTCATATAAAGAAGCGCTGGACGTAGGGTTATTATCTCCCCGGAGAGGCCTGAATCAGGATAAAAATTTTGTGTCTCCCTGTTGCTCGTGGATTGTTGTTCGCCTTGCTCGGCAGTGTCTTCTATCTCCCTTTCTCAAAAACCTTAGTTGACTTGGGACCGATATCCCAATCGTCGATGTGTCGGTTAAAGAACCAACCTCGGCCGTCGCTTGGCCAATTTAGTTAGTTCATATAGTGCCAATCTTGTTCGGTTCACTACTATAGTATATTAATTTAATTCAATATATGTATTTTTATATATATTCTTATGATAGATAATATAGTTATTTAATTTATAATGTATATTTGTGAAATATAATGGTTTTATTAATTTTATATTTTTTAAATTAAATAAACCAGCTAATAAAAACTAGGTTGGCTCTATTCATTTCATTGTGCGAATCGAACCTAGATCGAAACCGCAGCCGTTAGCCCGGTTCACATAGTAACCAAACCAACTGGGTCCGACCCAGGCCAGCCGGGTTCGGCCCGTTGGCCAGCTCTGCTTGATCACGGCAACAAGAAGCATCGGCCTGCTAGCTGCTACTCATCACCACGTGTTCTCCCTCCCGTCGCTCTTGACCGCCACACAGAAATATGTACGCACTGTAGGTACTTGTTGAAATTATCCAATGAAGCAATTATTTATTTTTTTCGATTTGCATAGGCTTCCCTAGCGCGAGCCAGAAGAGGTAGTCATTTTGATAAAGGATTCAGGAACCAGATCCATAACTTTTGCTACAGTGCTAAGACTAATTAATTCACAAGAGCCCCGACACAAGAGCCATCGAACAACAATTCAACATTCAGTCCACGGAGCGGAGTAATTACGATTCAGAGATCAAATATTGATACCCCAAAAAACTGACATGGAAGTAGTAGCAGTAGCAGCGTTCAAGTCCCATCCAGCAGCCAGTACAACATTTCATATATATATATATATATACCGCTTCATCAAATCAGATGGCAGTTATCTATACATATAGTGATACATATGGCAGCAAATAGCTGGTTGGTTTCATGGATTATCTTCACAAGTTATTGCCATTAGCATGAAAATTGTAGCATGCAGATGGTAAATACTCTAGGTTAATTAAAACTGACTACAATTTGGTATATAACACGTACTCGGTTATTAGAATGGCATTTTACTATCTTGTCTACTCGCCCTAGTCAAGCTTGCAGCCAGTAATTGCAAGCAAGAAGTACTACAAAACCCCCATCACAGAATCCGGGGGTTCAGGTAAGCAGAATACCTCTGCAGATCGTTGTCTCAAGTGCACATTGTGACTATAGCACCCTCATGGACCTTCAATCTTGATCCTGTTGAATGATTGAGAAAGTCCGTTCAATCCTCTCAGATTGTGGAGCTCCGATTCAATCGTCTCCACAATCCTGGACTCCTCTAAGGTCGGTGCAGGCACATCGACGTGCAATGAACCTTGCTTTATGGGACCAACAAAGTCTTGATTTAGGGCCTGTTGCTTGATGTAATTGTACAGCTGCTGGTGGAAAGGGTGATCAAAGGAGTAGCAATCCACTCCGTCAGACGAATCATTGGATGAGCCAGATCCTTCTCTCTTGCAAAAGTGTGGAAGGGACTCGTAGTCCATAACCTGCAAGTGACAGGAGAGAATTTTAGTAGAAAACGTGAATATATGGGACTCATCAGCAGCCAGAACAATTGATGGACCACCAAAAAGTTAGGAGAGCACAGTAGCATAAAAGTATGCATTTCTTTCCAGTCAGTTTATTCGTACCAACAGTCATGTGATTTATTATAGCCTATAAGAAGATAGTTGGGCAATGTTGTGCCCACTGCTAAACATACTCCTTAGTTAGCAAGTAGAGATGTCATTGTTATGAATTGTGCAGCTAAGAATATTTATGGCTGTATAAGGTCCACTGCAGAAGCATGGGCTTCATAACAGGGATGTAAAACCAGATAGTGAGAAGCTGAACCTACATGGTCACGACTTCATGCTGAAACAAAAAGAATGGTTTCAGACTAAAGCAAAAGATAAAATAAGATTATTTACCTTTAATAATTCATCTCTTCCGGAACCATACAAGACTTTTATCTTCTTTTTAGTTCTTTCTTGTAAAAGAGGTTTAACAACCTGGCCATCAGCAAGAAGACACTTCAATGAATTTACTAGAAAAGACATTGTTGTGTCAATCGAAGAAACAGATAATCGAATAGAGAAAAACAAAATAAATAGGAAACTTTACAGTAGGCAGTTCATGAAATTAAATCTGTACACACCTTCCAACAAGCCGAAAAAACATATGGGGCATTCACAATGTAATATGTCTCAGTTTTCTCTGGATAATTAAGGTCATCAACAGTCGTTATTGTGGTCAACATCTGTGAGATATTGATAAGCACATCAGCATAAATATAGATAGGCACATTGTAGTAGAACGTTAGATCAAAACGGGAGCAGCACCACATGATTGGTTAAATTGCGACAAATTAATTGCAAATGTATATCTCAGTAAATACCGTCCAGAAAAAATGTAGGTCTCAGTGTCAAAAAAAAAAAACTTGCTGTTAGTCTTCGGAGATGTATATGGGATGGTCAATTACATGAAGCTCAACAAAGTATTAAAAATTTTAGAGAAATTGGTCCCAAGTTGAAGACCTATCGAACTAATTTACCACACAAACACATCTTCGCTTGCTAGTCCAATATTCTTCATTAAAAATGCACAAAACACTATATAAAATGTGTGCTGGTCCAAATTCCTATGTACTAAAGACCATGACCCGTGACACAAATTTTCTTGTCTTTAAAAAACCACCACTACACCATGTCCCCCACAGGCAATCTTTAGGTAGCACAATACTTCACTGGCCCCAATAACACATTCAAAAACTTCCAGTTAGTTGAAACCTCCACTTGGGCATTGACAAATTTGGGGTCAAGATTCAGGAAATAACCATTGCAGGCAACAAGCCAAGGTCAATAAATGAGAAGCAAATAACACAACAAAAAATAGAAGAATACTGCAAACACATAGAAGACTTGAAAACTGGCATGTACTAATTAGCATGTAAACTCCATAAGTCAGTAATATGGGCAGTCTGCATGGCTCAGGCAAAGCAGTTGAAGATTTGGACTGCTACCTCAAATCGCAAAGGAACAAACCAGATTTGTAAATTCAGCCATCCATTGAATTAAATTTTAGAAAAAGATTTTATTTTATTGATTTTATATGACCTTCGACTGTTATTATGCCACACAGCTCTCTTATTGAAATGTAGATGCAAAATAGAACTGTCCCCAGACATTTCTATTCAGATTTGTATAAATAAAAAAGTTTAGAGACAGGTGAAACTTAATAGATCTCGCTCAGAAACCACCTTAATTTGGCTGAGGGCAGAAAGCTTCAGGCCAGTCATATCCATGACTTTTAAGCAGGTGTTAATCTGTCTCCCGAACATCTTAGAAGCAGCAGGCTAACAAAGAGAAACAACTCAACTTCAAATTCGTTTATAAAATTTTATCCTGTGAATCATGAATAAAAAAACTTACCAGGACAACACGATCCCGATATTCATTCATCTGTATGTGAGACTGCAGATAATAGTGCACCTAGGGGAAAACAAAATTGAGCCAATTCAGAGAAAGCAACTCTTAAGAAAAAAGTGTTTTTGCCTATCAAATGATTTGATGCCAAACTTGGCCTAAAATTAACCCTGCAACTAAACAAACAAGCTGTACACTAGCCTCAGAACGAAGCTACATTGAATTTGAAAGCACAAGATTTCATTTTTTCAAAATAAGTTAACACATACCGATGCCTTGTCAAAGGTACTGAGCCCAACACCAAATGCATAGACAGGTTGTCCCTACAAAAACAAGAGGATCACATTTCAAAACACATATTTAATACAGAGAAAGGAAAGTACTGAAAAATGAAGATATTGGTTTATGAAGATGTTGACACTAATTGCCTATGTTGCTACAAAAGGAATAACATCTTACTAAATCTTTATTATCAGTAGTAAGTACATCAGAGATGTAATTTTGTTCATAATCACCTAACTATAGACAGAGATACGAGGCATGGATTCGAAGACTCAGATGAATGACCAACACAAACTGATAAAATTGTAAATATCAAAACTATGAAAACTTGAAAAAAAAAAAGGGGGGGTTGATTGTTGTACCTGCTTGGAATATCCTGTTAGTCCAACAAGTAGTGTATCCCGAATAGCTCTATATAAATCAGATGGAACTATTGGTTTCTGCATTAAAAGCAAACGGTAGTGTGTGGTCAGATGAATGACAGCATACCAACTATCAATTCCAGTTCATAACACAAACAAAAAGATATAAAAAAAAGGTATTGCTCATCTAAAAAATATTATTACTGCTGCAAATATGTAAGAGCATGCAGAAGACATTATTGCTTTGATTCAATTCCTTTTTGTCCATCTTTTGCAGTCAGTTTGTCACAGATTTTGATTCATTGAAATTACAGTTGTTTATGTTTCTTCAAAAAAAAAAAAACTTAATCCACTGGAAAAGTACTTACAGCTAGAACACTGTCAATCTCATTTTGCACCCTCCAATTTAAGGAATCCATTAACTGCATTAGAAGACAATTCAGCACTTCATTTTGTCAATACATAAACAATTTCTATCTGAATGTAAAATTATATTTTCTTACTGTAAATGTATGTATAAAAAGATTTACCATTTTATGAGCTCTGGGAACATTCCATTCTCTGGCCTTCAGAAACCGCACCAGAGTCCCTCTTGGGTATCCTTGGTGTACATGCTGCATAGTAGCACCAAGTGAGCACTTTCCACCCCTAGGATTTGTATTTTTAAAACTCAACCATCAAAACTACCTGCTTAAACGAAACAGCATTGTCTGTAACCAATGCAAGGCAGGCTACAAACGACCGAGAGGGAAAAAAAAAAAAAGGGTGACATGTAGCCAGGAGCCAACAAAAAGCATCTAGCACCACAACCAGGGAAAAGCAAAGCTTGTTGGTTAGTGGAGATATTGTAATTCCACCATGGATACAAATTTTATTTTTTAAAAAAGAGATATTTCCTAGTGGACATTTTGTGATCCTGCTCACTTGCGCAACAAAATATACCCTCCTGAGATCACGAATGGTTATCATACTTATCGGCACAAGAGACTCCTAGACCAAATAAAAGTCCAAATCGGCAATAGAAAACTCTCCACCAGGAACAGTCCAGGCCACACAAACTCAGGGATACAAGGTCCACCCTCATCAGCAGCCGTCCACATCAAGCGATAGCAACTTCTTCAGCTATTAATTCATGCTCTCTAGCTGCACATGACGTCTGGATCGCACAACTGCAAGCCTGACAAAACTTTCCCATGGATTAAATGGTTCGTCGTCCAACTACTACCAAGATAATCTTGGCGTAATTGACCTCCAAATACCTTTAGGATCTAGAAGCGTTGTCACTGACAATAAAAATCAACGCATGCCTGGAAACCCTCCAAACCGGCACGCATGACCGAGTTCGGTTACGAGTCAAATACTCAAACGAGAAGAAAATCAGCAGTTGTAGAGCTCGAAATGGCAGCAATAAACGGCTACGACAGCACAACTGTACCAAAATTGCAATTAGGACCGGACGAAAGTACTGCTTCACATCTCTCACGAACTTCTACTCTACAAATATCTATCCAAGAAGCAAAACGCTCTTTGCCGCTCAATTTACAACCGAATGCGTTGTTTAGCTCCAAATCTCGAGCGTGATGACCAGATGGAAATCTGACTAAAAAATTCAATTATTATGGCGATAAATAAGAAAGGTAATTCCTAGAGCAAGCAAGTGATCAATAGAGAACCAGTTCAAAAATTTCAACTTGACAAAAAAAATTTTGACAACAAATAAGCTCTAAATTGCGAAGTACCTTTTCAAAGATCCAAGCTTTAGCTCATGGAACAAATGAGCGGACAACTTGTACGAACGGGAGCAACAAATGAGCAGAACAAAAGGTATCCGAGAAATTTCAATACTGATCAAACTTCGAGCAAAAACTATACTAAGGGGGAAGCACCGACTGACAGACCACCCAGATGTCTATAGAACATATCAATCCAAAAAAACACCGACTGAGTTAAAGACGACAAGAAAATTGCCAAGATCCAAACTTTACCCAGCTACCAAGGCAACATACTGCCTCAAATACCCTAAAACGCAGATCAACCAACAAATGAGCAGTTGAACACAGCAACTCCAAATCCACTAAAATGCATTAGGTAAATCTAGAGAAATACAGCTAAAAAGCCTACTGCGAACCATAGATTCCGTACAGACAAAACTACCAGGACCAAATACACCCAAGAAACAAGAGATCCAGAAGGGGCGGCCGCTAGAGCAGATCGGCACCTGGAATGTGGTTTTGAGCGGCTCCTCCACTGCAAGAACGAAAGCAGGCAAGCAAGCAAGCAAGCCACATATTAGTAAACAGGAACTCCAGAGGAAGCAAGCTCCTGTTTATTTCATTTCTTTGTACTGCAGGGAAGAGAAGCACTCACGTTGCTCCATGAGCGCGGAGAACTGCTTGATGGCCTCATCAGAGGCGGTCGCCATTGCCGGCGACGGTAGGGGTGAAGCGAGGGGGTCAAATGGGATGTCTTCTTTGCCTTTTCAGCTCATCCCCTTTCTCTATGTTCTTGGTCTCTCCTGCTCACGCACTGCCTGTATATGTTTGTGGTCTGTGGGGCTCTGATCATCGGTAGGAGGTCAGGGGTTGGAAGGTGTTTAAAAGGTACAGCATGTCCACTTTTCTTTTCTTTTTTTCTTCCTTTAGCTTTGGACGTCCCAATTTAGCGTTTTTTATGTCAAGAGATAATAGGATGATATTAATTTTAAAGACAACACTGTCAGTAAACCATTTCTTATAACTAACATGTTCATTTTTGTAGTTATCGATTGACTATACGTCTATATCATTAAAAATGTCTTATTGCTCATTAAATAACATATGAAGAAGGCTACTTAGTGCTCCTTCGTCAAAATTAAAGTTTTATATTCATTATAAGCTAAAATTTTAAAATTTCCTGTATAAAAATTATTTTAAACTATTCGGGGATTGGACACGTGAAATCATAAATTTAGATTCTTCTCAAATAAACACTTTCATGGTATGTTAATTTATGTGAATTTTATAAATTAGTTCTAATATAGTGATTTAGTTGTCCAAGGTGCATTTTGATGATCATGCTAATATTCAAAATGTCATCTTTCGAAAATACTCGGTTGCTTTGACCAAACACCTTTTTATAAGGAAAAAAATATATTACCTTAATTTTACCAAAAGTATAGAATCCATACCTCAACTTCAAAGCTAGATCTTGAAATGTGCAAACCGGAAAAAAATGCTCCCTTTGCAACTCAACGTGATTTTGACGACAAAATTGAGTTTTTACCACTCGAAACGTTGCCGCTCGCAAATTTGCCACTCTCGGCATGACGCTCGCAAAAAAGCCACCGTAAACAATTTCCGCTCGCATATTTGCCATTTCGGGACATTTTCGATTAATACACGAGCCAAATACGTAAGAAATAAAAGGAAAAATAAGCGGGGCCTACATGTCATCCTCTTCTTCCTCCTTCCTCTTCCTCCTTCCTTCCTCTCTCTTCTCTCTTTTCTCCTGCGGAGGCGGTGGCGAGCTCGGCAATGGCAACAAGCTTGGCGATGCCTTGAGCTCAGCGACATGGCGGAGGCGACAATGATTCTTGGCGGTAAGCGGCAATGGCAGCGGCGCACGCACGGCGGCGAATGGCGGCGTGCCCGTCTTGGCCGACAAGATGGTAGCCATGGCAAAGAACGGCGAGATCCATGGGCGATGCCGCCGGCCACGACGCCCACTCGCCCGCCATGCTGGCGGCCGCCTGTCATGCGCCGTCTGTCCGCTGCCTCCTCTGTCGTCACCTCCGCCATGTCGTCGGGCCCGCGCCGTTGTCGCCGTCGAGCTCGCCGCCGTCGCCTCCACCATGTCCACCGGAGAAAAGAGAGAAGATAGAGGAAGGAATGAGGAAGTGGAAGGAGGAGAAAGAAGAGGATGACATGTGGGCCGCGTATTTTTCTGTAGTTCTTGCTTATTTGGCTCGTGTATTAGGCAAAAATGTCCCAAAATGGCAAATATGCGAGCGGAAATTGTTTGCGGTGGCTTTTTTGCGAGCATCATGCCAAGAGTGACAAATTTGCGATCGACAACGTTTTGAGTGGCAAAAACTCAATTTTCTCAATTTTGACACGCCCCTATTGCATTTCAACATGTTTTATCACATTGATGTGGATCGATCCGTTGTTGTGGCACAATCTTCTTGGTATAGGATTGGAGATAATGGATCCGTGCATCACTGCATCCTAATGAATTACACCATCAACCACCATCTCAATTACAGCAACCTATGACACCCAATTCATCCAACCACACGCTCTGATCTGGTTGTCTACTCACTAATGTGGATTAAATGTGTTCTTGCAACCACGGAGGAAATCACAAGAACGACAGAGTCAAGAACTCATATAATTCCCAATAGCATGGGGATGAAATTTCTATCAGATAATTCACAATTCCATCGGGATGGAGTTTCTCACACACAAGCTCTAGAACAAGAACTAATATTTCTTAAATTTCTCAAACTATTATCAGGATGCATCTTTCTTTGAAATCATCTTTCCTATGAAGGAGTAACATGATTGATTTAATCTAACTTTAAGAATAATTCCCGAACCAACCACTAAATTTAAATATTCTAGTGATGCTTTCCCTATTTACCTTGGCAATGATTTACCCATTTACCTTGTGGATGACACACCCATGTCCATTTTAGAAGCTTTTGCATCTCCTTATGCAGACTAGGAAGGATGTTGTGCGTAGTGAGATGGAATCCATTCTTGCTAACCAGACTTAGGAATCACATATTTACCTTATGGCTATAACCTTTGGGGTGTAAGTGGATATTCAAGAGAAAGTTTAGGCCTATTGATACTATTGGAAAATACAAGGCTCGACTTTGTGGCCAAGGGTTATACCCCAAAGAAGGCGAAGATTTCTTTGATACCTATTCACTTGTGGCTAGATTGACTACAATTAGAGTACTACTTTCCCTAGTTGTCTCACATGGTCTTATAATCCATCTAAACGGAGTGTTGGATGAGAAAATCTATATGATCAGCCTGATGGTTTTGTAGTAAATGGTTAAGAAGGAAAGGTGTGTAAATTATTAAAATCTTTGTATGGCCTTAACAAGCTCCTAAGTAATGGCATGAGAAGTCTAACAAAAGTTTAACTTCTGTGGGCTTTTGTCGTGAACGAGGCCAATAAATGTGTGTATTATCGATATGGTAGCGAAGGGAGTTTTTATGTATTTACATCGATTACATATACATTGATTTTTGGGACAAATCTTGACCTGATTCTAGAGGCCAAGTCTTTCTTGTCTCAAAACTTTGATATGAAATATCTTGAATAGACTAATACTATTTTAAATATCAAATTAATAAACGGTAAGGGTGTGATTACACTGTCACAATCTCATTATGTGGAAAAGATATTGAGTTGGTATGATCATATGGACTGCAAGCCTTCTCCAACATTATGGTCCTAGCTTGATTCTTAGTAATAATAAAGGAATAGTTAGAGATCAATTAATATACTCCAAGATCATTGGATCTTTGATGTTCTTAGCTAGCGCAACAAGGCCAGACATGCCATTTGCGGTGAGCAAATTGAGCTAGTTTACTTTAAATCCGAGAGATTATCACTGGCATGCTCTAGAACGAGTGTTGCGTTATTTACATGGTACAAAACATTATGGATATCACTATACCGGGTACCCTTCAGTACTAGAGTATTATAGGATTCAATTTGGATATTTGATGAGGATGAGACCAATGCCACAAGTGGATATGTATTCACACTGAGTATTGGGGCTTTTTCATGGACGACTTGTGAACAAACCATTTTAATAAGGTCGATCATGAAAGACGTTGAGGATGAATGGTTGCATGAGCTCTTGTTTGATATTCCGGTGGTTGAAAAACCGATACTTGCTATCCTCATGAACTATGATAATGAAACGGTTGTCAATGATTGGCAAACAAGCTTCCCGGTCAAACATACTTCTGATTGCAAGACTAGAGTGCCCCCTTTCTGACACGATCCAGACTTACAATATGTCAAAGACATGTTGCAATAAAACACATAAAAGAGATACCAAAGAGATTTTTATATTGGTGCAGACCTTCCAGGCAAGGGATAATAGCCTAATGTCCATTCCTTTATTATAATCAAGAGATCACAGTACAAGGTTTGTGTGAGAAAAAACTTTAAGTAGGATCCTTCCTTAGAGAAAGACAATGCTACGGTGATGAAGTGTGATACTAAAGCTTGATGGTTGTGTCAAAGATGATTCTAGATGTGGATGTTGATTTGGATGCTTACCCTCGTGCAGGAGGAGGCCATTCATACTAAACCCAGGGATACAAATCCAGAAAGATAAGTATACACATGGTAATTGATTCCTATAAATCTGAGATGTTCTGGTGCCATATTGCATTACAAGACAGATATTGATTTTAGGGCATTTCATTTTACATTGCATTTGACACAAATGTCATTGGAAACTAAATTGGTGGCATTTATTTTTATTTCATGGTGCGTCGCTCTATCATAGGTCGGATTGTAGCACGAGGTAGCCTTTGTCGCCAAGCCTCCAATGGTCAGATTTTTACTAGTCATTCAAATTGTGCACAGACACAGCTAATTTGCGCCAGTTCTGCCAAAACACGCACACAGACATTTTGTTATTATCGACGGTGTAAAAAGGAGCGTTACATGTTTCCTTTCCTATAAAAGGGGGTACAGAGGCAAGGGAAATTACACTTGCCTTCTCCTTTTTCTCGAGTTTCGACTCTCTCCCCAAAGTCCTCCCATTCTATCTTTCCAAGGCCTTCTCTCCTTTCCGCACAACCAGATCCACCAAACTTAACATGGGCAAGATTGGGAATATCGAGTTGACCAAGGAGAAGTTGGAGGAGATGGAACAACTAAGGGAGATCGATCCAGGCAGCTTGCGGTTGACCAGAGACTAGCCCTGTTGGAGAACGAGATAGTCAGCTTCGAGGTGACGTCCGTTTGTGCGCTGCACATCATAGAGAGTGACTTCGTCATCTCTCTACAAGCGTAATGCGAGTTGAAGGCTGTGAATCTCAAGCCCAAATCCATCCTTGCCATGGCCATCTTCAGCCATTTGTGTGAGGGGTACCTGAAGATCTTGCCGGCAAAAGGCCTGTTTCTATAGTACTACGGTGTACAACGGCCTTCTCAGAAGGAAGCTCTGGTGAGGACAGATTTGTCCATCGGATGTGCCATATTTTGGCAAAGGATGCACATACCCTCCATATACCCAAAGATCACTTTCAAAGACTCCATATTCATGTGGGCGAAGTGCTGGTTTTACCTCCGACGGCCGGATGGGAGCCAGTTGACATACTGGGGCGAGTCTCCAAACAGATGAAGCTCATGCCCTGCTAGATCACCTCGAAGGAGGAGAATTTTGGCAGTTGTTAAAGTCTAATTTTATACGCCAACATACGCTAACTTTCCGGTAATTTGGGGAAAATCAAGATTTATATATGCATTTTATTTAAACTAATAAATTTCCACAAGTTTTGGTAAGTTTTTGTCCTTAGGAATAAAATGGAGAGAAACCGGAGCTGAACCGGACACAGACCTGGCCTCTGCACCGAACCGATTCCAACTTCTCCCAGATGCCAATAAATGCATCAAGGAGTAATCTCAAGCGTTCATATGTGTCGGTTTGATCAAATGGCTACAATTGCTTCACCTTTCAGATTCTCTTTTGGCTGGTGTGGACGTGACACTTGTCCCATGACGTGGAAGCTCTCTATTGGTTGTGGATGGCTATAAAAGGACCCCCTCATCTCACTTGATGACACACACAACAAATTCCTCTCATTTGGAGTCACTCTTCACTTGTTAGAGTAGTCAGTTTGGGAGTTATAGTTGAGTCGAGCTGAAGCTCGAAAGTTCCGGAATTGTCTTCGGGAATTCAGGTAATAGCTCATTTATCTTTTCCCTTATGTAAGACTTTGCTTTTATAATACAAGTGTCTTATATTATCTGAGCTGAGCATATTTACACTAAATGGGAAGTGTGAATTATTAGAGCGGTTGATTAAGTTCATCTAGTTCCAAGTTTGGGTTCATTCTCATATGCTTAGAATAGCCTAAGTATTGAACTTGAATCGCCTTCCTAGGATTTGGGGATGAGTGATCGGATTAATCATTAATAGCAGACGTGGTGTCTAAGATTATCTTTGACTTTGTTTACACCCATTCCAACATACTTTGTGCTAGGTGGTAGGTGGTGACAGCCCTATCCATCCGAGATTTATCTCACGTGTAATCCAGTGTGTTAGGAATTGTACCAGTAAGGCCCAATCGGGGGTGGTCATAACCATTCGGTGTTCTTAACTGATAGCGGGTGGTAGTGAATCGACTGAGCTCTGACGAAGTTCTTAAGACAAACCTCCAAACTCATATCTGCTAGCTCAACCTAATAATTGATTGCACTTTATACTCTTGTTGTTGTCCTCCCAACTATCGGTCTAACTTATCTTTTATACTTCTGTGTGTGTGTGTGTGTGTGTGTCTGTGTGACCAGTCTTGTTATCTTGTTATCTTATTATCTCTTATTATCCTTACCCCCATTAACTAGCTGGCAGGTATCTTAAATAATATATATTAGAATTATCCTTCTCCCTCGTTCCCTGTGGATTCGATAATCTGAAATACTACCGAGTGAAAACTACAAGCGATATCCGTCCGCTTGCGGATTATTTCTAATAACATAAGAATCGCCAACAAGTATTCTGGCGCTGTTGCCGGGGAACACAACGGTTAAAGATAATTCAAAAGAAAAAATATAATTCCAAATATATATGTAAAAATATCTTTGTTATTTAACATACCAGCCCAGCTTAACGGGTTTACCCCTGCTCTGTCTTTGTTTGTTGAAACTAGCAGAGATGTGTATGACCGAATTCGACCTTTCGAAAAACTTCCACCAAAATCAAGAGTCACTCGTACGGAGGACGAGACTCCGAGTCCTACCTCCGCAAGTTCGGGTCTCTGACTTTCAAAACCTCAAAAGCAATCCTTTCCTCTCTACCGAAACCATCATCTAAGGTGGTTGCCGAGAAGACCATTCTTGAGTTCTCAATCCCGTCTAGCACAAACATCCCCACTGGACCTGCCACCAATGTTGGCGACGGAGGCTTCAAGTTGAAGCCAGCTCTTATCAACATAGTTCAGGCTAGCCCCTTCTGTGGCAAGCAATCGGAGGATGCCAATGCACATCTACAACATCCAGCTACGCCTATTTCCATTCTCATTGGTCGGGAAGGTAAAACAATGGTTTTATGCTAATAAGGATGTAGTTTCAACTTGGGAGAAGTGCTCGAATGCCTTCCTCGCAAAGTACTTTCCGTTGGGCAAGACCAATGCCCTCCGGAACAAGATCTCTGGTTTTCAGCAAAACATCGATGAGTCTATTTTGGACGCCTAGGAGCGACTCCAGGAGTATATACTGGCTTTGCCCTACCACGGGATGCAAGACTGGTTTATCATCCAAAGTTTCTACCATGGGCTAAACCGCTTGTCTTGTGAGCACCTTGATGCTGCCTCTGGCGGAGCTTTCTTTTCACTCAGTGTGAATGCCGCGCGTACTCTCACCGAGAAGATGGTCTCAAGCCAAGGCTGGAGTGATGAATGCCTTCAGCCCCGCACACGAGGAGTCCACCAAGGATATGCTTGCGGCCAAGATGGACATTTTGATGAAGAAGCTGGAATCAGCACCGCAGACTGCCCAGGCTCTTGAATATCGCATGATTTGCGAGGTTTGTGGGAGTCTTGGGCACTCGGGAGACAACTGCACCGAAACCCAACCTGAGGATGCCAACTTCATCAGCAATGGATTCCGTCCGCAATCGAACTACACTCTAGGATGGAACTCCAAACCCAACTTCTTGTTCGGTAACCATGAACAAGGAGGTAATGCTGGTAGTTTTAATCATAATAAGTCAACTCTATATGAATTTATGAATGCTCAACAAAAGGTGAATGATAGCATTAGTAGGAAGTTTCTTGCTAATGATTAAATTCTAGAGGGCATAGATTCAAAACTAGAGGGATTCTTAACTGCCATGCATAGCCAAATGAGTTTGAACAAAATGCTAGAAAGCAAAATAGCACAATTGGCTGCTTTAATTACCACATCCACTTCGGGTAAACTTCCGGGGCAACCGGAACCATACCCAAAGGAGAGTATTAGTGCGGTTGCGACTCGGTTGGGAAAAACGACTCGAGACCCTCCTCAGACTAACCCTGCAGGGAAGGAGCATGACACCCCCGATGAAATCAATGAAGAGAAGGAAGGGTATGACAAGGAATTGTATGATGAGCCACAAAATACGATGGGAGAAGATGCGAGGACTAGAATTAGTTCCGCAGAGTTCACAGATACACAAGTGCTGCCCTTCTCGCGTTGCCAACACAAATCTGCTGCAGATGTGCAGTTTGGAAAGTTTGTCGCGGTAATCAATCAATTATATGTCAATCTTCCATTGCTAGAAGCAATGCAGGTGCCGACGTACGCAAAGTACCTGAAGGACATCCTCAACAACAATCATCCGTTGCCGACCGCAGAAGTCATCAAGTTGACCGAAGAGTGCAGCGTTGCAATCCTACATACTCTTCTCGAAAGAAATAAGGACCTTGGTCATCCAACCATGTAGTGCTCTATTGGTGCACAACACTTTGATCGTGCTCTGTGCGACCTAGGGGCAAACGTCAGCATTATGCCCAAGGTAATTTATTAAATGTTAAATCATTCTACCTTGTCCCCTAGTGCCATGACCCTGTAGCTCGCGGATCAATCAATCCGCCGTCCTATCGGAGTCGTTGAGGATATATCGGTGAATGTCCAGAATTTCCTGGCGCCCGTGGACTTTTTGGTACTTGACATGGAGGTGGACAACAAGACGCCTCTCATTCTTGGGAGGCCTTTCTTAAGCACGGCAAATGCGACCACTGATGTTGGTGCAGGAGAAATTCAACTCAACATAAATGGACGAGAAGAAAATTTTAACTTCAAGCCAAGATTTGAGCAATGCTCTCAGGTACGCACTTTTTATAGTAAAAATCCTAAAACTGTGCAGAGGAAAGAGGAGGCTATACCAAAACCTCAGGTGGATAGTTTCATTGCAACCATGGGGAGAACTCTCCAACTATTGGACGAGCCTTTACGGCATTCGTATTGAAAGGAGAGCAACAACAAAGGGGCGAAGAAGTCCCAAACCAAGGAACAGAAGCAATCTGCGGTCTAGAATTTGGAGCCGCAAGAGAAGGTCGACGCCACTCGAAAATATTGAATAAAACAAGTGTGGCATAAGAAAGAAATACAACCAGCCGCAATAACAACTTCGGATGCGGAAATTCTTCATGAAAAATGAGGTATGGAGACAATCCAACTCGAGGACCACGAAAAATTTTGAGTCCTCACCGGGAGGTAAGCCACCGGGAGGTAAGCCGGAACTTATCTTTGCATTCATATTTATTCCCTACATTTTTCCATTGCATATTTGACTTTTACCCATGCATTATCATTCATATAAAAATACAAAAAATCAGAAAGTGAGGGGCAGGCCGACCCCACCTTGCCCAGCCGACCCGCTCAGGCCGCCCTCTTTTCACCTCCACCACTCACTTCACCTCACGCCAACTACTTTACATGCCTAGCTAGGTATCTAGCCATTCAAAGTACTGTAGATAAGTGGGTTTTAGCTGCATCCTGCATGCATTCATCGCCTATAAATTGAGGAGCCAGCAGCTGAGATCAATGCACATTCAGGCAGTGATTGCATGATCTCACGTCTACTCTCTTCTCTCTTTTCATTAGCTCACTAATCATTTCATTCATGCTAATGACTTTGTGACCTAAACAAATAAATAACACTGTGGAGGCAAGCTCCGCAAGGACAAATAATCTCTGGATGACTAGCTGCTAACTATTGGACCGCTAACCTTTGATCCTCACTCTTTATATCCTTCGGGTATTTGTGGTCTAACCCCTGTTGCAGAAATGTTGTGGTACAATAAGATTCGCAGAACCCTGTCCAAGGGTGCCAAGGGCGTTCACAAAAGGTTTAGCTCTTCAGCTCGGAATGGACTCACACTCCGACCGAGGTCCTGGATAGCAGCTCAAGGAAAGGCATGTTAGTGGACTCCCATTTCTCTGGGCATCACAGCTGGCACCCTGACTCAGCCGAACCATCTGGGGCTGATCAAGGCCTCAGGATCAGAGTGTTAACATCGGAAGAACAGATCATCCTCCAGAGCGACCATGAATAACATATATTTGAGGCACTCAGAAACCAGACTTTTCAGCATACACGGTCTTTTGACCCAAAGTTGCTAATTAAGACCGGCCTTCTGGACGACTTTACTGATGCCTTTCAAGAAGTTGACTGGAACAATTTTGTGCCCATCACGAAAAAAGGTTCGCGCCTTCAGACCTTTGAGTTTCTCAGTACTGTTCACATTCTTGATAATGGAACTAGATACTCATTTAGATTTTTCACTGAAACATTTGAGTGCTCATTGCAAGATCTAACTAGACATCTAGGTTTCTCCATGAGATGTAGAATCACTCCTGATAGGCTAAAAGCTTTAACTGTGATGATTTCTGGTTAGTTATTTCTAGCAAGGAATAAACAATTACACCCTGCATGAATGAAATTCATAATCCTACTCTTATATTCATGCACCGGTGGCTGGCTATGGTTATTAATTCTAGAACATGATATGTGTACTGTGCGCCTGGATGAACTGCAATACCTATTTGCTATGGTTAATCAGAAACCTGTAAACCTAACAGCAAATATGGTATTACACTGGTTAGAAATGAGAAACTTGAGGACAGAGATTGCACTTCTCTTGTCACCCGAATTGTGGAAAGTTTGGGGTTTTAGAGAATGTCGAAGTGGCCTTCTTAGAAGAGTCATTCCCATTAGTAGGGAAGGACCACATCACCCAAGGGCACATTTTGAGGGTAGATGAGCTTGAAGCCTACTACATGAGATTCCCGGGGACCACGGTTGAGGTCCGTTTACCTAATCCAAGGCTCGGTCTCTACACCGCCCGGAATCTGACCCTCAACTTTAGTGCCTTAGAACCCCCGCGTCATAGCATTTTTGGACTAGTAACTCGTAGTCGCGCACGCCGCCAACATAAGTTTGAGCAGCACACTCAACCCGAACACAACGAGCCCCACCACGATCTGCGGATGGGGGCCGCCGCATCACCTCACCAGTTTACCGTAGTGCCGGTTGGGATAAATGGAACCCACCTGCCCATGGGTACACACCACAAAGATTCAAGGGATGGGGCACACATCACGAAGCTGGGAGCTCGTGGCAACACGAAGCTTGAGGGTCCCACTACCATCATGATCAAGGTCCCTCTGTAGGACGGAAAGGGCCGTCATCAGCCCGATACCCTTCCTATTTTGAGCCATTTGCACGAGATCTCCGCACAGTAGGAGAAAGAGTGGACACATTAGTAGATGATATGGGCAACATTCGTCAAACCCTTGCCCGACACACTAGGTACCACGAGGAGACAACAGAAAACCTTCGAGCCAACATTGATGCAGTGATGACTGGTGCCAGCGCTTTGACAACTTGGTTCCAGCACATGGGTTTTGACCCGCCGGCTCAATAAGGTACACTTCATCTACTCTCCCACTTGCTTCGTTCTTGCCACAGCTATTGCTTCTACTGCTGCTGTTGCTGCTTGAAGCCTTGCCACATTACCTTGCTTTGCCTCGTTCTACCTACCTTGCCCTGTCTTACTTGTCATCCAGCCATAAAAAATTGAGTTTGCTTAGTCGCACTTGTCATATGCATGAATTAAAAATAATAAAATAAAATATTATAAAAATTTGCAAAAGCTAAAAATGACCAAAAACATTTTCCACAAATAAAAAGTATAAATGTTGATCTTTACCCAAGGAGATGATGAAAAATTGCTCTATCTTATTCTCTAAATACTGGGTTCACAATTTAGTACTCTTGTTTAGTTTAACATTTATTGGTATAAGCTGTAATTCTGCCTAGTCTTTATCCAGTAGGTGCTGACATTTTTATCCAAGTCTAAGTTGTTGTGAGATATTATACAACTAAAATTAGAGCTTAGTTGCACATACCTCTAGTAAGAAAAGTCTCGGAAATTTTTTATTTTGAAAAATATAAAAATACTTTGAGAAGTGTTCCTCATTGGGATTTTCGTCCTACCAAAGCCAAAAGTACTCAAAAAGATTAAAGCTTATAATTTAGCCACTTATGGCTGTGTTGAGTTTTCTCAAAACTTGTAACCTTAAGAAGTAGTGACTCTTCAAAGCTGGTCATTTTCTTTCGCGTATCCCTTTGATTGCTAGCCTTATTCATATCTGGCAATGCTAAATTCCATTTTGGAATAAAGCATCCATTCCGGCAGGTATTCCTCCACTTACCAAAATAAGCCAAAATCTCCGTTGAGTCTCCTTTATACATAACTATGCAGTCTATTACATTAAAGACTTCAAATTTATCTTAAGTCATCCCTCAATCTCTTTGAAAATTGAGAGGCTAAAAAAAGAAAGAAAATTTGGGAGAAAAATGATCACCCCAAAAAAAAAAAAGAATTGATCTTAAAACTTTGAGAAATTCTGCATGTCCAAAAATATTTCTTAAAGAGGGATTTGCTCAAAATAAAGAAGTCATATAGACTGTGTCTTTAAACACAAGATCCGATGTGATGGACTCATTAGTATCTCACATCCATGCACTTGTGTTCCTTCATTCCTTTGGCGTGAGTCCATTCTCTCTCTCACCCATGAACATTATTTCTCTAATGACCGGAATGCTAAGCGCCATGATCTTTATTAGGTCTAGTTTTTGACTTAACAACATTATGCAGCCTAAGTAGGCCATTTCTAGCCCTACCTTGAGCTCCACATAAACCTTTAGAATATATTGATTAGAATTGGCATTGTAAGGATGAGTAAAATACCATTTGAGCGATCCAAGGGTACCAATTGAGGAACTAAAATTTTAAAATTTCTGAGACCTATTCTGAACAAGGGTAAGCTAACACTACTCTTTCTTGGTTGTTCTATTTTCCAACAGCCTAAGATGAGGTGACATTTCGGAAGCCCTACAGGTATAAGTACAAGGTTGGGATACACTTGTACGAGTTTATGTTAACAAATAATGAGAATATTATCTTGTGCACTTAATATTTATTGAATAATGATATTGATGTAACCCTGATCCACTGGGTCCAATTCTAAGCTCTTTGCTCGAGGACGAGCAAAAGGTCAAGTTGGGGGTGTGTTGGCAGTCGTTAAAGTCTAATTTCATACACCGACATACGCCAACTTTCTAGTAATTTGGGGGAAAATCAAGATTTATATTTGCATTTTATTTAAACTAATAAATTTTCACAAGTTTTGGTGAGTTTTTGTCCTTTGGAATAAAACGGAGAGAAACCGGAGCTGAACTGGACATAGAAGCCGGTCGTCCGACCAACCCTAGGTCGGCCGACCTAGCCTCTACACCGAACCGACTCCAACTTCTCCTAGTTGCCAAAAAATGCATCAAGGAGTAATCTCAAGTGTCCATATGCATCGGTTTGATCAAATGGTTGCAGTTGCTTCACACTTGGGTGACTTGGCTCTTAAGGAAGTCATTTCTACTGGCTCTAACTGCCAACACCGACGTAGGGGATTGATCTACACCGTCAAAGAAGCATCCGAGGCAAAAACGAGGGCCGAGATCGACCAAAGGTGGGTCATCCGACCCACCTAGGCTGGCTGACCCCCTTGGATCCCCTCTCGGATTCTCCTTTCACTGGTGTGCAAGTGACATTTGTCCCATGACATGGAAGCTCCCCATTGGTTACTGATGGCTATAAAAGGACCCCTCACCTCACTTGATGACACACACAACACATTCCTCTCATTTGGAGTCACTTTTCACTTGTTAGAGTATTTAGTTTGGGAGTTAAAGTTGGGTCGAGATGAAGCGCGGAAGTTCCAGAATTGTCTTCGAGAAATCGGGTAATAACTCTTGTATCCTTTCCCTTTTGTAAGACTTTGCTTTTATAATACAAGTGTCTTTCATTATCTAAGATGAGCATATTTACACTAAGTGGGAAGTATGAATTATTAGAGCGGTTGATTATGTTCATCTCGTTCCGAGTCTGGGTTCATTCTCATATACTTAGAATAGCCTAAGTATTGAACTTGGATCGCCTTCCTAGGATCCGGGGAGGAGTGATCGGATTTAATAGCAGACGTGGTGTCTGATATTATCTCTGATTTGGTTTACACCATTCCAATGTACTTTGTGGTAGATGGTGACAACCCTATCCATCCGAGATTTATCTCACGTGTAATCCACTGTGTTAGGAATTGGACCAATAGGGGCCAATCGGGGGTGGTCATAACCATTCGATGTTCTTAAGTGATAGTAGGTGGTAGTGAATCGGCCATGCTCCGACGAAGTTCGTCAAACAAATCTGCAAACTCATATCTGCTAGCTCAACCTGATAATTGATTGCACTATTAAGGAACTTTATCCTCTTGTCGTTGTCCTCTCCGAACTATCTGCCTAACTTATCTTTTTCTCTGTGTGTGTCATCAGTCTTATTATCTTATTATCCTTAGCCTCGTTGACTAGCTGGCTGGTATCTTAAGTAATATAGATATTAGAATTCAGGGGCGGAGCCAGGATTTTAACATAAGGGGGGCTAGGCTAAATACACCACGAAGAAATATTATAGTTGGTACATGCATATTCATGTATGTTGCTTATATATTGGCTAAGAATTTTCTTCTCAGTAAGGTGAACTTAGCATTTCTAGGATTTATTGTAGCAAAACTTCATTCACTTCCTCATATAACAGTGATTAGCACAAGTAGGATTAGGGGTAATGGCGATTCTGACTTTGTTGGGGGCGGGGCCTGCCAAATGCCTCCGCCTATCGTTAGAATTATCCTTCTACCTTGTTCCCTCTGGATTCTATACTTTGGAATACTCCTGGGGTGAAAACTATAAGCAATATCTGTCCGCGTGCGAATTATTTCTAATAGCGTAAGCATTGCCAGCAGAGATCCAGGTGAACTGAATTACGCCCTTGGTCAAGATGGGTCTCCTCGGGGTTCACATTGCCCGAGATTACCTTACCAAACCGCATCTGTCCTTTATGTCACAGGGAACACCCATTCTGAGAAATCACCTAATTGGAAGACATCACCCGAGAAGATGAGGGAATGCTACTTAGTGGTAGCTTCCATTTGGTTTTTTCTATCATTCCTTCTCCTCACTTCTTTTTCCTATCTTTTGCATCCTAGCCGTGACTGGGTGAAAAATCAGTTGGAGGGGCTATTTGGATGTCCCCAAGACAAGAAAGATAAAGAGGACAAAAGGCCCGTGTTAGATCTGGGTATGAACGTTCCCCGGAACCTCCTTGAGTGGAGCAAGGAGGTAAACTGGCAATTCCCAATTTCCTTTTGAACCATCTCTTCCTATCTCTTTTCTCATATTGTCCGAAATGCAGGAAGAAGGCACTCTAGATGCCAAACAGCAACAAGTCGTTCTCAAGAAAGGGAGCAATTAATAAGACCATGTGCAAGACGCGCCAAGGCGATCCAGCAGGTAGATCACTACCAAAGTCGCCATAGTTGCAGAGGAGAAAGAGGAGGAGGACGACGAGGAAGAGGAAGAGGAAAAAGAGGAGGTCAAGGCCGAATAGGAAGAGTAAAAAGATGAGGTCAAGGTCGGAGAGGAGTTGGAGGAAGAAGAGACTGACCACCTCGAGCCCACCGACCTCACGGAGATAAGGGAACTCCAAAATTGGGTAATAGATTATTTCACACTTACCTGGAATGTTGGTCCAACATCATGCAGATTTCGTATGTTGCCTAGTCGGTGGATCGACTTAAGCTGATGCAATAGCACGTAGCTCATCAGAAGGAAGAATTCCAGCTTAGAGCAGAGCTAGAGGATTTGGTCGCAGAGTTGGGCCTGATCCCACCTGCTACATCGGACACCGCTACCCAGCCGGTAGAGTCTGCGTCAAAATGGAAGAAGGTCAGGAGAAGCACCCCGGTGTCTCCTCCAAAAAGACAAGTAGTCTAGGATGAAACCGGCACTGGCCTCGCTAAGTGCGTAAGGCCCCAGCTCATGAGAAGGAGACCGAGACAAGCAGGGTCAGCAGGCATCACCCTCATCTGTGTCCTTTAGTAAGCTCTCAGAGCATTGAGGATGCGATAAATGTCATTGTTGCCGCTAGGCATGAAGCTGACTCTAGCTAGCATGCGGTGATAGAATATGTGGAGGAGAGAATCCTCGCTGTTCCCACCGATGCAGCAACGGAAGATACGGAGTTCCTCCTTTCCTTAGTTACATTATTCTACACGAGGGTATCATGGAATGCCCCCCATGTTTTTCTGAATGTGCAAACCCATTATTGTTAGAGGTTCTGAATCGGGTAATGGACACTCTCATGGATGAATGCATAGAATGGGTCCTAGCGGAGCCAAGCCCATCGTGAGAAGATGCCACACGGTAAGAGGATAATGAAGAGAAGAGAATCTTCCCATTCTTGAGGCGATGAAAGTAGGCATGGGAAGCGGTTAACCAGCTGCAGCGATTGCGAAAGATGTTGCTACATTGCTAGCCGGGCAAGCCGAGGAAGAGACCGTGAACAAACCCTCACACCAGAGGGGCATTGTGGTGTTGTCTCCATGGGGAGACACAAGTGACCAGCGGGGCACCTCTAGGCATAGGCTGGGCAGGGAAGCTTCCCGGGAGAAGAAGGGAACCAACCATGGTGCCTTGAGGATAGGTTGTTCGGTTATGGGAGAACTTATTCTCCCGAGCCAAGAGGTAAATCCCTGAAAACACACTGAAACAAGAAAGAGTAATATTAGTTTTGATGTACTTCACTCACCCATGGACTAACCTGCAACTCACCGAGTACGCCCTTTACAACCTAGAAGGCAATGTTGTGCGTGAGCGCGGGCTCGAGGAAGAAAAGGCCAAGACTGTTTGGGACACTCAAAAGCTCTTAAGGACACTGACAACACCTAGAGAGTGAGCGAGGTTTCCCGGGACAGGACAAGAGCCAACGAAAACCTGTGTGTTCGACTCTGGAGGGAAGATGATGCGCGCAAGACTAAAAACTTCAATTTGAAGGCGAAGGTTAGGGAGCTACAGGATGACGCATATGAAGTTGATATGGTTGGGAGCTACTTGGGAAGGAGAAAGCCAAGACCGAGGTGCTAGAATCTAAGGTCGCTTATGGGGGAAGCAAAGAGTGGCCTGAGCGGGTTGAGAAACTTGCGGCCTAACTCAAGAGGAGCCTGGAAGATACCAAGAAGCTGCGTGAAGTCAAAGCTTCCAAAGAAATGCAAATAGAAGTCCTTAGGCTTAAAACAGAGATCGATGTGTTACAAGAGAAGCTTGTAGCGCATAAGGATAGTAGGGATTGTAGGGCGGAACTCCTTGTAAGCCTACTATTTATAAATAAAGATAAAGCTTTTGGAATGGAAGTTTCTCATACACAAAACTCATTAAGTGGAAAAATCATCACTAAGGACTCTATGGGTATGTGCATAAAGCAATAATTGTGCAAGAGTAAAATACGCTAGGTTTTTAGAAAATCACACTCATAGAAACGGTACCACCCTATCAGCTCCCGTGTGTACATGTCCATGCCCTAGGTTGCAAGTCCGAGCATGTACAAGACAAAAAAGCCCCACAATATTTCCGCGTGAAGTGCCGGTCCTCTTTCAGAGCGCTTAAAGTCAAACGTACCTTAGGACCTAGGCAAGAGAAGAGCAGCAGCGATGAGGATTGGCTTATGGGTGCGAAAATTCTCAAGGGGTGAGAGTCGACCTTAAGTATCATTTAGTGTAGGCGAAACAAAGTCACGGCGTGCCAACAAAGTACTAGATCACAGATTGAGCGATTACCCGACCAACCTTTCATTGACTAGCAAACGTTCAAGTGAGGGGATGGGCACACACAAGTTACCTCTAAAGACGTTCACAAGACTGGGTGGAACAAACCAGTTGCACAATGTGCAAATTTTTGTGAAAAAGAACAAAAAACTAAGAAAAGAAAAACACTAATAGTCTAGATATAGAACTTACGAAGCTGGTCGATGTTCCATGTGATGGTATGCTCTGTCCTGTCCTCCATGTCCAGGAGAACAACCGGTGTGTGGTAAAAACAACCATCTGAAGGCCTTCCCATCGAGATGTTAACTTGTTTGCCTTGGACAAATCTTGAACGCGACGTAGGACTATGCCACTGACAATAAGTTCCCTTGGTCCAATATTCTTATCCGCGTGACGATGCAGTTTTTGCATGCACATCATGGGGTGTATTTGAGTCTGCTCCCTAGTGCCTTGGAGGAGGTCATGGTCAAGCAAGCGCTTAGGCTCTTGGTTGATACCTTCAACCGAATGTACTCAGAGTAAGCCTAGCGCCACCTCGGCAAATAGTATGGTATCTGCACCCTATATGAGTTAGAAAGGAGTCTCTATTTTGGGCTAGCATGATGTGGTGCAAACTTCCCAAAGGTTAGAGGGCAGCTCATCCACCCCTCCTTTGTCTGCCCGGTTAAGATCATCAGTGACTCTCTTTTTGATACCCTAGATGATTTGACCATTGGCATGTTCAATTGCCCCATTGTTGTAGGAAGACCCCCCATTCTTCGAAAAAGACACGGCTGGAATCCTGAAGATACAGTCGGGACCCGAGGATATCCTGGACACCAAGTGAGGCCAAGTCCGGATGTATCTGGAGACCCCTCGATGAGCACCCGAAGATGGCCTCCACCTCTTTGGTGCCTATAGGGCCTACAGAGGAGGTGGGGCCCAAAAGGGTAGTCCTAGGAAGGCCGTCTGCCCGCAGGCTCGATGTTGGGCCATGCATCCCCGGGTGGCGCATGAAGGCCAGAGTAGGGCTGGAGGGGTAGATCCGGCATTTCGTATCATTGTAATAAGTGTTGATGCAAATGATCGTCGATTTATCATCAACAATTCAGGAGTAGGGTCAAGAGGGTCCTTCCGCCTATAAATAAAGGAGCCCACCTTTGAGGGGGGCGGTTGAATTTTTTTAGGAGAAAACCATAGGGAAGCCCTATGGTAAGAGGAATATATTACTTACAAAAAGGCCAGAATGTACACAAAAAAAGGTTACAAGATTTGTTGTCTCCTCAAAGAAATAACATGTCGTTTCGAATCACTCATCCTATAAATAGGAAGGTTGAGGTCTGAAAGAAAACCAGTCTTCCAAAAAATAATGGAAGGCGCATCATTTAGAAAGATAACATTGTTTTTGATTTTCCAAATATTCCAGGCACCAATGTTGAATATGTCCATAAACAAAGGTAGTCCAAAAGCAGTAGATGCCGCAAGGATGAGATCCATAGTGGAGTCCAAAAGAGACCATGAAATACCCAAATGTGTCCAACATGTAGCACTGAAGGGACAAGCGAAAAACAAATGACATATTGTCTCAATAGAGCTGATGGGGCAAAGAGAGCAAATGACTGATCCACCAAAAGTAAATCCTTTTCTAAGCCAATTTCCTAAGTGTTGAGACTGTTGAGTATCAAAAGCCAGCAAAAATTAAGCTTTGGACTGCAACTTGATTTCCATAAAAGTTTGAAGATTGCATGGCAATGCAGTCCTTGAAATTGATGTATATAGAAATGCTTGGATGAATAACAGTTTGAATTCCAAATATAGGACCAATTATGAGGAATTTGAACATCAAAGTGTAAATCGGCAAGCTCATTGGATAAAGAGTGATGTTCAATGGAAGCTTGCATGGAGAGTGGGAAATGAAAGAGAATTTGGGCATTGGAAAATCCGTGTTGAAACACTTCTGCATTGAAATATGATTGTTCTTATCAAAAGATAACAACCTGCTGTATCTTTGAGCTTTAATTGACCCTGCCCACATATCTGACCAAAAGGAGACCATGTGACCATTTCCTATAGAAACCTTGGCAATTCCAAAAAAAATATTGGAAGAAGGGTAGTATTATTACGCCACCAAGGTGAACCACAAAAAGAAGCAAACTGAGGAAGTTTGTTAGGTAGTAGGTAGACCAAATCAAAGGCACCCAAGGTAAATCTAGTTTATTGAAGAATTTATGGAGGAACTTCAATAAAGAGCATCATTTTGAGTAGACAAATTCAGAACCCCCAATCCACTAGAAGACTTCAATCTACAGACAAGAAGCCAAGCAGCCAGGCATTTTCCATGAGAATCCTGTTGAGATCCAACCCAGAGGCATTTCTTTCTGAGTATATCAATATGATTGATAGCTGTTCTTGGGATTTTAATTGTACACCTATAGTAAGTAGGCAGCTGTGAAAGAACAGAATCCCAAGAGATAATAGACTATTAAATCCATTTAACCGAGCGTTGATCTTATCAATCAGAGGGGCAAAGTCCACAACAGAGAAACGCTTATGGGTCATTGGCATTTCCAGATAGGAGAAAGGGACACTACCTGTTTTGCAACCAAAAAGTCCAGACAAATGAATAAGAGTCTCATCTGGAACATTGATTGGAGTAATGCAACTTTTGGAATAATTTACCAAAAGACCAGTGGATTGTCCAAAGGAGTGAAGAATAGCCTTGAGGCAGGACAATTGCTTTGCAGAAGCCCTCATAAAAATCAAAGTGTCATCAGCATACTGTACAATTGGAAAATTCATCTGACCCTGCCGTTGAAATGGTAAATCCAAGATACCAAGGTGAAACATTTTATTAATGAGTGACTGTAGAAGATCTGATCCCAAAACAAAAGGAAGATGGGAGAGGGGATCCGCTTTACACACTCCTCTTTTGCACCAAAACTTTTTACCAGGGACACCATTGTGAAGAACTGAAGAGGATCCAGAGTGTAAGATACGATAACATTTTTCACTTCCGACCTCACGATCTGCATCTTATCCAAAGCTTCAATCGTTATTAAGTACCTGGCTGACAGTCGAGTTACTTATGGTGGGGGAACCACAAGAGGGAACTTTTGTGGCCATGTGTTTCCAAGGGGACAATCATCCTTGAAGAAAACTAGGGGGGTCTCAGTCTATTTGAGCTCCAGGGCTGAGGTTTGTCCTACTCCACGTGATAGACATCGCGGGCTACATCCTTGAGCTCGCGACGGTTGGCATAAGCCAACCCCCCCCCCCCCCATATCACACACTTGTTTTGTTTCTGGGTATTCCTTGGAAGCATCGCCACCACGGGCATCTTTCCTATGTTTGCTGTTGTCTCCCTTTTTTGGGCAGTGTCGGCATAGGACCTTTGCCGTTGTAGAAATCGTCCATACGATTGAGTCAGGTTCGATAACTTTGGAGTTTGTCTTCAAACGTGTGTAATGGATGCATATCAACTCCGTTCGGGGCGTTCAAGTACATTACGGAGAAGCCATCGACGAGACCTTGCCAACGGATCTGGTCACAAGTCCAAATTCCTTCTGAGTTGATCACAACCATATTCTATTGGGCCGCTCGGTGTTGCGCCATCTTGTCTTTTGGGCTTCGGCCCGTGAATCCCGCGCAAGGGGGGTGCTCGAAACCCTAGTCGCCACCCCTTTCATCTATTAGAACCTCGTTGCCATCATTTTTAGCTTTGAGTTTTACTTAGATATTTTCTATCATCACAGTATCGTCTATCTTCGGTTTGGGAAACCCCAACTTCGTGAGCGTAATATCAATTTGCAATTTGAGATTGCTTTTTCTTCGTTCTTGCTTGTGTTCTCGGTTCGCTTGTAAGAATTAACCTTTGTTGTAAGGTCAATCATGCGCTTGCGTGGTTGATAACGATCGGAGACGGTGGTGTAGCGATTGCAGGCTTAGGTCAGATCTGATCGAAAGTTGGATAGCCAACGTTGAGTTCTCCTCCAATTGGGTTTATCCTACCTATCGGAAGATCGGGACCTCGTTCCCCATCAATGTTGGTATAGATTTCCAGATCCTCAGTGAACCTTCCATCCTTTACACCCTTGTTTAACGCCCGGTAAACCACGTCATCCGATATGTTCAAAATTTTATTCCTAACTTGGATGAAACGCTAGACAAAGTATTGGAGGGTTTCCCCATCCATCTACGTAATCATCTCTAAGTATTTCGGCATACTGCCCAAGCACTACAACCCTAGAAGTTACTTGTCAGGGTGTCGCAAAACTCTTCTCAATTGTAGATTGAACAACCAAGTACGAGCTGGTCCTTCTACAACAGTGGGATGGCACTCGGCTAGGACTGCGTCGTTTCCATCGACCACCAATACCGTGGTGGCGTAGATTGAAAAAAACTCATCGCGTTTCTGCGTCTCGTTGAATCTCTCAACGTGCCTAGGCTTAAACATGTTCGGCCAAACGACACTGCATAGATCCCTAGAAAAGGCCGGTCATCCTGTCATATCTAACGGCGGTTCAACTCTTTGGGAAAATTTATACAATAATCCCATTGGCCAGAAGGAGCCAGGCTGGCGGGTGCGTTGCAGAGCAGACCAAGATGACCGAAATATAAACTTGGCCATTGTTCCGTGGAGGAGAACCAACCGACTTTGCGGCTTCCCAGTATTCGTGTGTCGATAGCCCACCGTGCTCTTGGCGGTTCAAATCCATCCAATATTAGCAGGGTAGGTCACGCGGTACCGCACGTCTTTTCGGGTTGTCCTGATGTTCGCAGTGGTGAGAGTCATGAGTAGAAGCCGCACCTTGTGGTCTGTTTTTGAGGCTCGGATTCTCGGATAGGCTGCACTATGAGCGAGCTCAACCAAGGTCCGCAGCCACATGATCCAATTCCTCCACCATAGCGGCTCTCATGGAGGATAAAATCTTTGTCACCTGGAATGTCATGAAAAGGTTGGACAATAAATTCCAAGGCCTTTATGATCTTCGATCTCTCAATAAGTTGGTTCGTCCAGCCAATTGAGTCAGCGGGAGCCATAGATGGAGCGTGGTAGGTCATTATAAAAATAGAGCATGCGGGAGGCATGCTTGAGCGAGTACGTGTCAGGCCCCGCTAGACACAGTTGAGTTCTTTCTTTGCCTTAGTGTACTAGTCCTTGGATCAGTAACTAATAGACATAAATTCCAAAACTTGGATCATAACGTCAAATATTACATCAGACTGCGGCCATTAAGGCTCATAATACAAAAGAATGACACACATGCATACAACTGCGGAAGCATGGATACATAGTAAAACCAAAAAGGAAAATCCAACACGATCCCATAGACAAGGCTGTAGTAGCGATCCAAGGCGTCAGAGTCGTCCGGTGAAGTCACCGTCTTCGCGCTCACCATTGTGCGGGCCGTAACACTGAGCCTCCGGACCTGCTCGTTGAAATGAGCAGCCCCGCAAATGAACGCGAGGGTGAGTTTATGTGCAAATACTCGTAAGCAAAATTGACATATGCATATGGGGGCTTAGGAAAGGAGGGATTAGGGTTTATTTTGCGGAAAGCCAAATTTTCAAATTTCTCTTTATCTTTGAAAATGTTGAAAAGAGTTCAGAGTAGTTAAAACAAATATCATTCTTTTGAAACTCCGGCTACCCACTGGTTTTAACCAGCACCGGCGACTCATGGCTACCAGCCATGTCCATCCATAATCGCATGGCTATCCACCATAGCAATCCAATCTCATGGGCAAACCGACAAATCAATCAAAATCTCAGGGCCCTATTCCACCATCTGAGATGCCCAAACTAAGAGTTCGAAGGATACTCAACCAGAGCTTGCCCATACCAGCACTCGTGGTCGCATTGTTGAATTTAGTTTGTCTACCTCAAGGACTCGGTCCTAAAGAATTTGGGTGGTTCCCACATTGGGCTCAAGTCTTGTGCGTACTACACCAATCCATACAACCATCCACCTAAATCAGGGTTTTGCAAAAATCATTTTCCCTTTTACAGTACCAACTATTGTACCCAAATAGTCTCATTTATCAAACATGGCAGCGTCAACTGTTTTTAAATCACGTATTTTTTGAAATAATTAAATAAGGAGAATTAAGAACTGGCCGGTTCTTACTTTGCCGGCCCAAGGGAACACGACGGAGAGGGCTCGCCGGCGTGGAGAGGTGGGTGATGGTGCTAGGGCGAGCAACAGGGAGGTGGGGTATGGTGAGGGTAGATCGAGCGCGGCCCAGAAAGGTCTGGAGAGGCTTGGCGACAAGGTAAGTCGAGGAGGAAGAAGGTGGCGCGTGGTGGAGTGGGACAGAGAGGGGGAAAGAGGCGTGGCGGCGACGGCTTAAATAGGCATTAGTGCAATGTCGAGGCCGACAATGGTGGGGCCTGCGGAGAGCCACCTGCGGCGCAAGACGACGTCGAGGCAGGTCCCACGGCACGGATGGCATGCTGGCGAACGTACAATGGCGGTCCACAGAGGCAAGTGGGGCAAGGAGGTGGGGCCATGGCTTCGGCGATCTTCTGGAGAGGAGCAGACGTGGTCGACGGCGAGCTGGCTGGAGTGGCGCACGACAAGGGGAGGTGGCGCAGAGGCTTTGGGCTGGGGAAGAAGACAAGGGAAGGAGAAAAGGAGATAAAAAGAGAAGAAGAAAAGAAAAAGAAAGAAAGAAAGGAAAAGGAAGAAAGGGAAAAGGAAAAAGGGCAGCGGCCCACTACCTGAAATTTTTATTCTTCAATTAGGATTTTTAGAATTTTATTTCAAAAACAAATATTTCCAAATTAATATGTTTGTATTGATTTAAATATGATTTTTATTAAATCTAAATCATGTATTTTTGCAAAATATATTTGTAGTTCTTTGCAAATAATTGCTTTTAAAATTCAAAGTATGGTTTTCAAAATTATAACCAAAATTTTTTTATTCAAACCAAAATTAAAATATTAATTACCAACATATCCCTTTTGGTTTTTGAAAATACTTATTTTTAAAATTTCCAAATCAAATTATTTGTTCTTACCAAAATATGATTTTGACATTTGCAATATTTTGAAATCCAAAGTACTAAAATTTAGTTTTTAGAATGTAATATGCACATTTTCAAAATTAATCTTTTAAAAATTTATTCACATGAAACATGGATGATATGTTTTTTTTAGGTTTTGAAAATGGGGATGTCATATTACGCTTGTCCTTGCATGATTATTGTCATCCGGAGCCTGTGGAGCCCGTAGCGAGCTCCTTCCTTGGGCCTTGTTTGTTTCGGATTAAATTAAATTAAATTAAATTAGATGAAAATTTGTTATTTTTGTATAAGCCAAATGATGTAATGTTTTGTAGTCATTCTTGTGGGGTTTTAAATAGTACTTCTTAAAGTTTGTAAAATATTTTTTCATAATTTTTTGAACTCGTTAAGACGTATTTTGAAGGGATCACAAATTTGCTACAGTAAAACGCAACGCTACATTAATCTGAAACAAACAAGGCCTTGGAGAGACACACAGTCAGACAGTCTCTGCCTCCTTCAGGTGCCAGTGCCGTCTTCCATTGCAATGCGCAGGGCTCATCTTTCCTTAACAGCGGCTTGGTTACTTGGCGGAAGGGTTGTGAGCTTTCAGATATACTCCCTCCGTTTCAAATTGTAGTTTACTATTGACTTTTAAACACGCCTTTTGATCATTCGTTTTATTTAAAAAATTAGTGCAAACATACAAAAATATAAGTCGTGTTTAAAATATATTTAATGATAAAACAAATCATAATAAATAAATAATATTTACATATATTTTTTGAATAAGGTGAATGATCACATAAAATATCCAAAAGTTAACGATGAACTACAATTTGGAACGGAGGGAGTACTAATGATTTTGATTATTAGTATATATGCTAGTGATATATGTGTTACTGCTACATGTTGATCTACTTATATTTATGTTTACTGTTATATGATTAATTAAGCGTGTCATGATTTATTAATATTTAAGTTAGCTCTAAAAGTGCGCTTATGTCCAACCGCCAGCGGATCAAGAAAGTTCAGTATTAACGAACGTAATGCATAGTCGCACGAGATTATGTAGTATATTAGTAGTATATAATTATAAACATGACCAGCATGTTTTCTATAAAATTAGACGATAGATTTGTTGAGGTGTTGCTTTCGTATGCCAGATGTTGCAGTGAGTTTGCCCTAAAGAAAAGCGATTTTCTGAGAAGCAAATAACACAAAATATGATACCTCAAGATGGGCTACCAGAATTTGTAGAAGGACTAGCTCAGACGCGCGCGCCCGTCGCCACGCGCGCGGGAAAAGCCGCGGGGAAAAAACGCGCGTGGCGCGAGCGGGCGCGTGGCACGAGCGGGCGTTGCTAGCGAGCGGGCGAGCGAGCCACGCGGCGGCGAGGCAGGCGACGCGAGCGGCTGCGTGAGGAGGCAGGCGCGAGCGGGCGCTCCCGCGAGCAGTGAGCCACGTGGCACGCAGGTGGAACCTAAACCCGCGCTTGTATATTTATAGATTTGACAATAGTACAAAAAACTATTCAGCCAGATTTTTTTTCGATATTCAGTTGGATCCGTATAGGGCTATAGCATCTCAATCAGATCCACCAACAATAAGTAAAGGAGAAACATATCCGTAGGGCAATATCGAACTGATTTTCGTATCTAAACTACTCCCGCATATGTGAAAACCATTCATCAGTGTCAACAATATAAATGCTCGTTTTAACAAAAGTGCACATATTTGACATGATTTTTATTTTTTAAAAATCAAGTCAAATTGCATTTGAAGTTCTCGATCGTTTTGAGTGTTCATAGAGATTTTTTCCCCTATATTTAAAGCATTTTATAAATTACCATTTTTCTAGTATATATTATGAAAAATGTAATGCAAGAAAACTATAATAGATAGAAGAAATTTAAAACATTCTCAATGAGCTCAAATAATTATTATAAATTCATATATATAGTCAATTTAATTTCATTCTGCATTAATTCTTATATATAAATAATGGTTACATATATGCGATTGTTGACCTGATGGAATAACAGTCGGTGAATAGTGTTTCACAAATGCTGGCTAATTTCACATTGTATTCTCTCCGTTATTTGTAGGTTATATATTTATATGAGAAAGTTTCGATCAATAAAATTGTCTTTTATATGCTGTCAATTGCTACAAAATAATATTGTATCGAAAGTAATTTATGATACAAAACTATAGACACGCCTTTTGTATACTAAAGTTGCATATAATTTAACTAATTGTTGGTTAAAATTTACAAAGTCAAAGGTTAAAATTTACGAAGTTTGACTTTTTTAAATTAAAATACGTCGTATAAAACAAAACTGGGGAAGTAATATATATGGACCGAGAGCTAAGTATTCATGTTGGAGATTTATTGAACTGATAAAAACGATTCACCGACGGTAGCCGCCTTGCAATGACATAAAAGAGACGATTGCTTAATCTTGTACAGATCTGTCAATAGAGCTCAACTAAACCTCAATTTGATACTGTGGCGGATTACGATAATCTCTTGGTTAATGACTTGCGAATGCATTGACTATTTGACTGGCCATAGCAAAAGGATACCCGACACCCGATATACTTGTACCTTTTTTTTTTTTTTTTTACAATTTGGGGGAAGTTCATATAGGGACCCCATTGTAGAAAGGCCCATGGATGGCTAACGGTCAAATCAACATGTTCTTGAAGTACCCAACTATAAAACAATATATGTATTTACCTTCACTTTGATCTGCCATCGCCTAAGCTAAGAACTGCCGTAATCAAAGCTAACGGTAACCCCATCTCCTTCAGCACCATTTCTTATTTGGAGACAAAAAAAAAAAAGATTAACATCAACGATAGGCTTAAAAGCTTATAAAGAACACATTTCGAATCTTGCCCCTTTTCAACTCCAGCATAGTCTGCCCTCCCAACAACAAGATCAGATCATCTTGACATCACTATCTCTCAAATTAGATCCCACACCAAGACTCTTCTCACTATTGGGGATTGGGCCTTCAGTCTTGGTTCGGACCTAGAACCTCTTTACTTCGTCGTGACTCACACCTCATTCTTCTAACCAACCCACCCACCCACATGCTCCTATATACTCCCTCCGGTCACAAAAGAAGTCGCCGTTAACTTTTGGACATGCCTTTGATCATTCGTCTTATTCAAAAATATATAAATATTATTTTTTGTTATGATTTGGTTTATTATTAAATGTATTTTAAGTATTACTTGTATTTTTACATATTTGAACTAAAATTTTGAATAAGACGGATGGTCAAAGGCGTGTCCAGAAGTCAACGGCGACTTCTTTTTGTGACCGGAGGTAGTAACTAGGATAGACATATTTTTTAACCTTTTCATAAACGAGGCATCAGTTTTGGTTTGTGACACCGGTCGGGGCTAATAAGCATGCATTAGTCGCGGTTGGTAAAACCAACCGGGACTAAGGTGTGCCCCGCGGCCCAGTAGCTGTAATACTCAGTTTCGATTTATGGCTAACCGGGACTGATGGGCCGGTAAAGAAGTTCTGTACCCTAGTAGTGTCTTTCTCTTTCTCCTCTTTTTATGTCTCAGCGACACGAAGCATTCATTTTTTTGCTTTTGCGAAAACCAGACGTGACCTAAGTCAAAAACCGACGAGTACCCCAACGCTGGATCCCTGACCACCACTGATTTTACAGAAGGCGCCTATGAAGAAAGGGTCAACCAAAATCGCTCTGTTTTTGTCGTATGTTCTGATGCCGCTCTCTCCTCTCTATGTCTATAGCATTTCTGAGAGGGTGCTTGTCTGCTAGGACTAGACTTGTACTTACTTTATTAGATTATGTGTAATGCTAGTCCCATCCTAAACCCATCCCCATTCTATTTATGCGCTTTTCAAACTCATTGGCATGTCTCCCGTGTACAATCGCTATATTTTCCTCTAATATATTTTATATTTTATTTCAGCCCTATTGCTGAATTGCTAAGAAACGGGACCAGACCGTAGTTAGCATTACACGTACCCTTATCATAACCGTCATCCATGATTGTACATACTTTATTTATTACAATAATTATCCACGATTCGCTCGAGGACACGAGTTCGCCGTCGGCGAAGACCCCCCACCAATCGCATGTGAAGCGCATGCAGGACACTAGCGGGAGAGGTGTAGAGTAGACGCGCTTGTTCTCCGGTTCGTCCTACGCCTGCTACCCAGTGGCCGACTACGTGATGCACATGCTGGAAATCGACATCTACCTCTAGACAACAATGTTCAGAACGCTAGCTACCAGTTTTTTTTTTGGGAATGCTATTTGGCAGGCGTCTACGGTTTGGCAAAACGCGCAGGCGCCTGCCCGCTTCTCACCAGCGCACGGGGAATGCAGGCGCTGCTAGTTAGTAGTTGCATTGATTCATTTTCCCCATTTAGTTTTCTCTTTTTTGTATATATTTTATCCGTAGTCCAAATTGTGTTGAAAAAATTTCATAATTCTTCTAAAATCCAAATCAACCCATTTTAAATATTTTTCTATTTTTCTGATTTTTTTAGATTTTTTTATTTAATTAGCACTCAATTAGTGAAAATTCCACAAAGTTTCTACTTTTTTTCCACATTTTTATTTATTGGAAAAAATGTTTTGCGATAGTGGAATTTTTTGCGCGAGGTCTGATCTATTATAGATTTATTTTGTTTTTCGTTTATTATAGATTATTTTGTTTTATATTTATTATAAATCTTATTGTGTTTTATATTTTTCACGTCGAGAGATTTTTTGCTTGTATAATTTGCGAAATCGTGCAGGCACAAAAAATTCACTAAATTTATACTGTTTTTCCACATTCCATTTATTGGAAAAAATGTTTTGCAATAGTAGAATTTTTTCTACCCAAGGTGTGCATGCCGGCGTGCCTGCGCGCGAGTGAAAGGGAGCAGGCACCTGCGCCAAACCTCCTTGTGCAGGCGCCTGCTCATTAGCCGGTCCCTTTTTTTTCTTTCTTGCTAATGGAAATATGGTCCCGGAGGGACCTCACCTTGCTGGCTTGCTCCATATTAGGCCCTGCTTCGAAAAATTATAGTTTTATATGCTTGTAATAGTTTCGATCCACTACATAAAAAATACGTTATTTATACATCGCAAAAAAAAGTTATTTATAACACCATATCTGTGTGTCAGTACTCATTTTATCGGTTTTTAAATTGATACAGACAGGAGCGCATATGTCCTTTTTCTAAAAAAACAATCGATTATATGTGTCGGTTATTAATTAAGCATATCTACGTATGCGTCGGTTCTTATTTTTATAAAAAGTAGAAAATATAGTTTAATTGTCTGTGTTGATTGTTAAATAAAGCTGGTGACCAACAAAAACACGAAAAAAGGGAAGGTAGAAAAGCAAATGCTAGTATGGTAGGATGAAAAAAGTAAGGCACATCTCCAACGTCTCGCTCTTATTTATTTCTTTCTCTCTATTCCATATCAAGTTAATATACTTTTCACCCTTCATCTCCCTCATCACCCTCTTTATCCGCTCACTCCATTATCCGTTATCCTCTCAATTTGATCCAGTAGTGCCGGGCGAGACTGCACGTTGCACTAGACCCAATCAAACCCCAGGCTAGGCCGGGTTTCGGGCCGGCCTTGAAAAAACCTGGTCCTGCGGACCAAACCCGAGCCCCGTCTAAAATCTGAAAACCCATCCTGTTCATGGCTGTTTGCATAATTTTTCGGTCCCGAGGCTACCCTAGCCCGTCGGCCGGACTTCAAATCAGGGTCCAAGCCCGGCTCGATGCACAGATCGGCCATGCCAAGTCAGGTCGGGCTTGCCGGGCCGACGCTGCACCGGTGCATCATGCAGCGTAGCATGAGGTGGCCTAGTGTCCTGCGGCTTAACATATTGACCTCTCCTCTATGCTCTCTAGGCATGCACTGCCACCTCTCCTCAATGCTCTTTGATCACAAAGTCAGAGAGAGTGGTTGATGTGTTGCGGTACGGTGAGACCCAAAGCGGCCAAGGCGTGACATGGGTGTTGGTGTCGCTTGAGGCTAGACGTAAGGCTAGCAATGTGTAGGATGGGCTCAAAACAACTGGTATTAATCATCCGTGGCTAAAAATTAACGTACCTTGTTTGCCTCGGTAGTATCATAAAAAAAAGTACTTTGACTTCGGTATTATAATTTTTTAGATAATAGAAAAAAACTGCCAACTCGAATGCATCGCAAAAAAAAAAAAACTACAAACTCGAAATACATATGGTCATTACAAACATTTACTAAAAAGCATAAAACCAAAGAGAAACGGCAAAAGAGTTGTGCTAAGGCAAGCAATTAAAAAACAAACTTCTTCCTCATGACAACCAGACGATCTAAATACCTTGATAGTTGTAATTTTAAGCATTCTCACATATAAGACGGTCATTGACCTTCGTGAGATTCTTTTGTAATTTCATTAGAGCGACCAAGTGCAAAATCTTCTCAAAGCAACCAAAATGATTTAGTGAAAAATAGAAAAATGGTCGAAATAACTAGTCTAAAATAACAATGCCGACTCGTCAAAACAAGTGTAATAACTCAAATTTCATCGAAAAGTTCCACTAAATCAACGAAGCAAAATGCAATCTAATAGGAAGACCCATTCCCCTCAGCAATGCATGTAGCAAGATAACTAAAAGAAACAAGCAGCCCTAAAAGTGGGGTTTATAAGGGTCCTAAGTAAGTTTCTAAGTTTTTCCTTAGATCAAAGCAAGATTTTAGCTTTTGATTTCCTAAACACACAAGAACAAGAAATTAGAAGGAAAATAACAAGTGCAAGGAAGTAAAGAGAGAGACAAAGGGATTTTTATTCTGTAGTTAAAAGATTTCCACTTTACGAAGAGTGGTATTGCTCCTCTTCATTCGTTGGTAGCTCTTGACCCTTCCGGTAGGCAGACTCTGGCCTTCACTACGACTTGGTCTCTCATAAGCTCCGCCTTCAGAGATCACCAATGAGAGAATTCTCTGTATGTCACTGAGAAAGTTACTAACACCCTATCTGTCACTCAAAATCATCTCTTTACTCACATGCCACTATTTCCATTTTTTTCTCCCCCCAGTGCTCCTGCCATCAACGGAACCTTGAACCTTGAGCAATAGGCTGGAGATGCCCTTGATCTTGCCGGACCAAGCACCCATGAAGCATTAAGACACCTATTGCTCACTCTCTCGAGATCTCACTCACTAAAACACGAAACCCTAGTTTTAGTGGCTAACTTCAAAGTTAATCCCCAAGGTCTAAGATTGAAGCAGTAAAGCAGCCAAAGGCCACAACCGGGCATAAATAGCCACCAAAAATATAGTCATCAGGCATGTTCTACAATATATGCGGATGGTCCAACACTACCAAATTGTACGACGTACATGTCCCTACCATATCGTTCAATGCAAAGTCGGATCCAGCAAGGTAAACATCCTATGGATTCAATCGTCTAGGGCGCCAGACGTGTCATGTTGGATTGTCCTGCGCACAAATCGAGCCAACCGTATGACGTGTTGGACGAGCCATATCAGACCCTCTAATGCATAAAGCACAACACAACAGCTCCGTTGCAGCTAACCGTCCACCGCGATGGACGACACACCGAACCCTTCGGCATGAGCAAAGGTGGCCACAACACCTCCCTGAACTAGAATGCCGCCACACTATACAACAAAACAGACTGTCTAGCACGTGTGGAGATGTCAAAATACACTCCCCGAAGAAAACCATCCGTCGCATCGGACAACATGCCTGATCGTCCAGTGCATGCGAAGAGGTCAATACAAGCCGCTTGAACATGTCCGGTGCGCCGGACAATCCAACACACATGGCACCACCAGGCACTCACCAACCCAACTACCTAGGCCCAAAGGTCTCGTGTATTGGATGGTATGCTGGACCATCTAACGCACACAACACCTAGGACAGAAATAGCCGCAACAATATAAAAGCGCTGACAATCTCATCGCCACACCCCTGAAACCAAAGCAACAAAAAGAATTACATATGAACCTAACCCAACTTCCAAATTCACCACAAACATTTATATATTGATGTTGCACATGGAATCCATTATTGATGTCATCAACACCAAAACTCAACAGATCAGCAAGAATGCCACCGAGGTCTTTCAACCTCACCGTAGTAATACCCATGAGTACATATCGTCATTGTTGAATCTGGCTAAAATACAGAAACTAAGATTTTTCATAATCGACACTTCAATAACTTTTGTCACTCAGTGACGGCTCTCACCACCACAAGTCACCATCCTCGTATCAATTTGACTATTGGTGTATAATTTGCCTACGGGAAAAGGAATAAGGTGAACTAATTTCACGTGATGATCAAACTTCCATTAATTACATAGATCTGATAATCAGCATTTGAAGTATAGCACATGTTCGTAATTTGTTTACCTTTTTGTGACTTCGTATCAAGTAAAGTAATCGGCGCTGCCACTGCTCTTGTCTTCCCCGTCACTACTAGAAATATATTTTTCACTACTGCGGATCGGGGCTTCCAAAGCGGCCCATCACAAGCGGTTCGCTTTAACCCGCTTGCGACCCGATCGCCACAAGCGGTTCGTGGCCAACGGGTGGGAGGGTGGCGGGAAAGGGCATATGCAAGCGGTTCGTGATAGAAACCGCTTGCAGAGATATCATACTATAAGCGGTTCAGATCACCAACCGCTTGCAATCTCTATGAAGCGGTTAAAATACTGAACCGCTTATATAAGATCTGCAAGCGGTTTGTATCACGAACCGCTTGCATATGCTTTTTCCTTCCGCCCAACAAGATTTAACCCTTTCTTCCTCCCCGAGCAGAGCTCGCAGATGATAATCGACGGGCGAAAGTTCATGCGAGGAGGTGCTGCCAAAATTTTTAATTGGCTAATAGCTCCAAATTAAGGTTTCCAATGTAAGTAAACATGGTCTCAACATCATTTTCATGTAGACATTGCTTATCTTTTTGCATTGATGTGGAGAAATATTAAATAATCTTGTTTGAATTGAAGGGTGTTTGTTTTGGTATAGCTCTCTCTCTCTCTTCATAATTTGAGGCAAGATGTAGATCTATTGGGGGTTTTAAGTCTCATATTAGTTTTGTATCCTTTTTTGATGATGTATAAGATGTTGAAATTAGTTGGTAGGGGTGATTATTTCTTTTACAGAGCAAGATCTAGCTTGGTGCCTTAGCTAGCTCTCCCTTCTAGATCTTTTGAGGCAATGCGGTGATCTATTAGATGGTTTTAGTTTCACATTAGTTTAAAATAGTAGGTAGGGTGATTATTTCAATTGCTATAGAGCTAAATAGATGTAGGTTTTTTGCTAGGTAGGTAATACTTTATGGGAGGTATGAAATGTAATTAAAAATATTTTTGAAAAAAGTTTTTTAATTTGTGAGATTTAGTTGGTTTAGCTATAAAAATCAAGAAAATTTAGAGGTAATTAAAAAATATAGCAATTAGTTATTTCGATTTAAATATTTCAATTTGAAAAATATAATAAGTGTTCTTATTAATTTAATTGGTGCAGATGAACCGGTAATGGATGTATGCGGATCGTCGGATAAGGGAGTTCATCGATGGCGTGAATGCTTTTCTTGAAGTCGTATTTCGAGACTTGCCTCCAGAAAGCTTCGTACGGTGTCCGTGCGTAGATTGCAGGAACAAGAAAGAGCACTCAATGCGAGGACGGATCTGAGGCCACTTGTTGATGAGAGGTTTCATGCCGAACTATACATGTTGGACTCACCACGACGAAGTAGAGCATACCAAAGATAGAAGACGAAGAAGAAGCCGATGAAGAGGAAGTGACATATGATGGTATGCGGACGCGACGACATACGAGGACGTAGAAGATACACAAGGTGATCGGTTTGGTGTGGATGATGACCAGACGGATCTTTGCGTGGCGCAGAGGAGATATCACAGAGGACAAACAATATAGGAAGTACCGAGGATTGTTGGAGAACCAGAGAACTCTTTTGTACCCAAATTGTGGTCGGGGCACAAGAAGCTACGCTACATCTGGAACTCATACAATGGAAGGCTGTGAATGGTGTATCAGATAAGGGTTTCGATGAGTTGCTGTCGCTCATAAAGAAGTTGCTCCCGAAAGATAACACCCTGCCAGAATCCACGTATCAAGTCAAACTGGTCCTGTGTCCCTTAGGATTGAAAGTACGGAAGATACATGCATGTCGCAACGACTGTGTCCTATATCGCGGTGAATATGCCGACTTGGATGCCTGTCCAGTGTGCAAGGAACCCCGGTATAAGACGAAGCGTGACGATCCAGGTGAAGTAGATGGGGTGCGTGTGAAGAAGAGAGCACCGGCAAAAGCGTTGTGATATTTTCCTCTGATTCCAAGGCTGGAGTGTATGTTTGCAAACAAAACGATTGCGAAGATGATGCGTTGGCACAAAGAAGAGCGTAAGGTCGACAGAATGCTTAGGCATCCGGCAGATGGCTCGCAGTGGAGGATGGTCGATCGGAAGTACAAAGACTTCGCAGACGAGGTGATAAACATAAGGTTCGGTTTGAGTACAGATGGGATGAATCCTTTCGGAGACATGAGCAGCAGCCATAGCACCTGGCCAGTCACACTATGTGTGTATAATATTCCTCCATGGTTATGCATGAAGAGAAAGTACATAATGATGCCGTTGTTGATCCAAGGGCCCAAGCAACCCGGAAATGATATCGATGTCTACCTGAAACCTTTGGTAGAAGATCTTGAAACGTTATGGAACGGTGTAAAGGTGCGGGCGAATACAAAGGGAGTATTTCAACATGCGTGCAATGTTATTTGTAACAATCAACGGTCGCCGGTAACTTGGTAACTGTATCGCCTAAGCGGCAAAGGCTTCAATGCGTGTGTGCAGTGTTTGGATCAAACCGATGGTACGTACATGAAAGGCTCTCGAAAGATGGTGTACATGGGGCATCGCAGGTTTCTTGTTCGGAGCCACTCGTTGCGGAAGAAACGCAGGGAATTTAACGGGGAGGAAGAACATCGTTCCCAGCCGAGGCATCGAAGTGGCAGCGTGTGTTTGCTATGGTGAAGGATCTGAAGGTAGTTTTGGAAAGGGTCAGGAAGCAAATCATGCGAATGATGAGGATGGCCATGCACTCATATGGAAGAAGAAGTCAATATTTTGGGAATTGTCTTACTGGGAAGATTTGGATGTTCGCCACTCACTGGACTTCATGCACATCACCAAGAACATCTGTGTGAGCTTCCTAGGATATATAGATCTATCGGAAATCGAAGATACAAAGAGTGCTCGGAGCGACCTTGAAGTCTGGGTATCGTGAAGGACCTACACCACGAAAAAGAGGTACGGAACAAGCTGTACCTCTGCCAATGAAGTTATACTCCAAGCAAAGAAGAGAAAAAAGCGTGATAGAGTGTCTTAGCGATGTGAAGGTCCTTCCGGATACTCGTCGAATGTAAAGAGATTCGTTAATATGAAAGAGAACAAAATTGTACATCTAAAATCCCATGACCGTCTTGTCTTGATGACACGCTTGCTCCCGATGGTTTTAAGAGGTGTCTTGCCCGAGTGGGTAAGGGGACAATCACAAAGGCGTGTTCGTTTTTCAACGCTGTTTTCCGAAGGTCATCGATCCAAAAAAACTGGGTGAGTTGCAAGCTGACGTGGTACAAAGTGTGGTTAGCCTCGAGATGATCTTTCCTCCTGCCTTTTTGATATCATGGTTCATCTCACCGCTCATCTAAGCAAAGAGATAGGTATTCTTGGGCCGTTTATCTCCACAAAGATGTTCCTTTCGAGAGGTACATGAGCGTACTAAAGAAGTATGTACGTAACCGTTCTCGGCGAAGCATGCATTGCCGAGGGTTATGTGACAGAGGAGGTGGTCGAGTTCTGTGTGGACTACATTGATGATCTAGACCCCATCGGCGTCCCTATATCACGCCATGAGGGCAGGCTACGAGGTAAAGGGACACTTGGAAGAAAAGTAGTTGCATGCAATGATCTTCAGACATTTAAGCAAGCACATTTCACTGTGTTGAAGCAATCGGTAGTGGCCGCCCCGTATGTCCTCCAACACAAGAATGCTCTCGTCTCCGGTTCGAGAGAAGACCGTCGTGGATAACACTGAGACACATGGATTCTTTCGGCGCATGGTTACAAAACCATATCCTCAAGAGCAAGTCCAACAATGAACAGTTGCAACGCCTGGCTCGGGGACCATCCGTTGAAATAGTGAGATGGCAGGGGTACGAGATAAATGGTTACACATGTCGGTGTAATAAATACCGGGGTACAAAGAGTCCAGAGAAGACAAGACGGGCCCCACGCGTCAGGCGGGCGTTCAGGCCCCAGCGCGTGGGCGAGCCCCTCAGGAGGCCAAGAGGGCCCCACGCGTCAGGCGGGTGTTTAGGCCCCAGCGCGTGGTGAGCCCTCAGAGGCCAGGCGGGCCCCACTGCGTCGGTGGGCGTTCAGCCCCAGGCGTGGACGAGCCCCTCAGAGGCCAAGAGGCCCCACGCGTCGGTGGGCGTTCGAGCCCAGCGTGGCGAGCCCTCAGAGGCCAAGAGGGTCCCACGCGTCAAAGTAGGCGTTCAGCCCAGCGCGTCGAGGCGGTGCGTCGGCGAGCCCCTCTGAAGACCAGCGAGGGCCCCACGCGCCAGGCGGAGTGCGTCGTGAGCCCCTCTCAAGACCAGCGAGGTCCCACGCGTCGAGATGGGGCCCGCCACGGCGGAGCGTTGCGAAGGAGTCTTGAGACGAAGGCTCCCCTGCTGCGAAGGACGAAAGCGCATTGTCACGCGACATCACGCAGCGGATAGACGGTGAAGAAATGATTACCGCTTCTGATGACCCTCGCAGTCATGCGGCGGCCATCACCGTGGCGCAGAAGAATTGACCGCAGAGAAGGTTTGCTTGAGGAGGCCGCCTGCGTCGGGGAGGAGCGGCGAGGCCCCACCCGCAGACTCACCGGTGTGATCAGGCGGGTCGAGGCCACTGCGGCACTGCGAGGCGGCGCCCTGCGGCGTGAAGCGGCACGTTTCTCTCTTCTGTCGTGTCTTGTCGATTATCGAGAGTATCAGATCGCCTACCCCTCGGCTCTCTCCGCCAGTTCAAAGCTTGTATAAAAGGGGAGGAGAGAGGGGGGAGGAGGCACGTTAGGTGCAAACGTTGCACAAGCATAGGTTCCGAACACACGCAGTTCACAAGCACCCTGTAAACACATTCCCATTCAACCACAATCAGAAAAGAGCTAAGGCTCAACAGGAGTAGGACTATTACCCGCGAAGGGGTCCGAACTCAGGTAAATCTGCGAAGTCGCTCCTCGTTGTGCCCGACGCCAAATCGAACCGTGCTTGATCGAGTTGGCTAGCGCCTAAAAATCTGACCAGGTGTGATCCGCAGATGGTTGAGCGGAGAACACGCCGTCGATGGCGCGTCGCTGTAGGGGAGCGCTAGCATCGGTTCAAGCTCTTGACCCTTCTTCAGCGGCGATGGCGGAGCAAAGATCCGCGATGGAAGCGAAGCGGCGCTAGAGCCGCGGCCAAGGAGTCGGCCGCGGCGATGGCGGTGGATCACCCGGCGGTAGCCGCCGCCTAAGTCGGAACCTGGCGGAAGCAGCCGCCCGGCCAAGCTAGGCGGCGCTGGCCTTGGAGGAGTGCACTCCGGCCGCAGAACCTTCATGCGGCGTGGCCTTGCTTGGAGAACCCACCATTCCGGTGACTCCGGACTCCCGGCGACTCCGTGGTTGGCAACAGCCCTTCGTCGATCGCGCCGGGCGGTGGTGCAAGTTCGAGGGTCGTGGGAACCGGTGTTTCCGCTTCCTCCGTTCTTTGTTGCCCTCGCCTCCTCTCGCAGATCTCCGCGTGGTGAGGCGGGCCAAACGACAAGAGCGGCGACCCCTCGGGGCTCGGCAGGCAGCGTGCAGTGGCCGTGATCTCCGGTCCCACTTGGAGGACCGCCACTTGCTGATGGAGAAGACTGCGTGACAAGCTCCGCAGGGTTGCGACCGAAGGCGATCACATTGCTGCCGCCAAGACGCCGGGACCAACAAGAGGGCTCCTGCAGAGCTGCCCGACTAGTGAGGGTGGCGCTTCTTGAGCCGCCAGGCGACGGGGCGGCGGGCGAGGACGCGTCCCAGAGCAGGAGGCTCCCGGCGTCGGTGCCGCGCCTTTTCTAAGGAGTCTGCGCGCGTCGATGGCCGGAACAGTTTCGTCCGCCCCATCGAAAAGTATGACGGCTCCACCAACCCTGATGATTTTTTGCAGATCTACACGACGGTGATGCAGCCGACAGGAGGGTCGGGGAAGGTTCTGGCGAACTACTTCCCCGTGGTCCTCACCGGCGGAGCCCGCTCGTGGCTCATGAACCTGCCCCCGGAGTCCGTGGGGTCATGGAAGGAGCTCTCAGAGCTCTTCGTCACCAACTTCCAAGGCACCTTCGAGCAGCCCGGAGTAGAAGAAAGGAGAGTCGCTGCGCGACTATATTCGGCGCTTCAGTCAGGTCCGCAACACCATCCCTGACATCTCCATCGACGCCGTGGTCACGGCATTCAGGAGAGGCGCCCGAGACCCCAAGGTCAAGGAGAAGATGGCCACCTGCAAGATCAAAACGACGGAGGAGCTCTTCACCTTGGCGCTGACAAGTGCGCCTTCAAAGTGAGCTTCGCAGATCCACCGGCCGCTGGCGGGACAACAAGGGCGGCGGCGAGGCCGGACCTCGAGGAACCCCGGCGTAAGAACAAGAAGAAGCGCAAAGCGGCCGAGACCGACAGGTCATGGCCGCCGAAAGCGACACAACGCAACAACGACGACGACGACGATGCGCAACCAGCGCAATAATGGGCGCGGCGAAAGCGTAAAAGAGGAGGAGGTCGCGGCGCCGGCGGCACGGTCCCGTAAAGCGGCCGAGGCGGCGGCTATGGCGATCGCCGTGGCGCGACGGCCCTCACAAGCCGCGACGAGGGCGAGACCGCCGCCCGTGGAGTGGGATGGAAGGCCTTCTTGTCCCATTCACCGCAACAACTCACACGACTTGGCAGATTGCCATGTCGTCAGCAAGATTGTGGACAAACGAGTCCACGAGCAGCAGCAGCAGCAGCAGCAGGCGTCCGGCAGTGGCAAGGGCAAGGAGGCGGCTTTGTTTTCAGCGGTGAGCGCGAAGTTGCCGCCATCCACGGCGGTTCGCCACCTATCCGCCCCACGCTAGCTTTAAGCGTGCGATGAGGGAAGTGTGCCGCCGTGCCCAACTTTTGGGTCAGCAAAGGCGGTGGCGTGGTCGGAGCGACCGATCGCGTTCGGTCGAGCCGATCACCCGGCCAAGACCGCCGCCTCGACATCTCCCGATCGTGGTTGCGCCCACGGTCCGGAATGTAAAGCTAGGGCGGTGCTGGTAGACGGAGGGAGTTCCTCAACCTCCTGTCGCCCGGTCGCCACGGCGCTCGGATCTAGCGGCGGGAGCTTCGTCCAACACTCCGTTCTTCGCATCGCGCGAGGCTAAGTCCGTCCCGGCCGGGCGCGTCGATCTCCGGTGACGTTTGGAGGTTCGGCAACTTCCGTGACCGAGATGCTCGAGTTCAAGGTGGCGGACATCGACCTCCCTACAACGCCATACTAGGTCGGCCGGCGTGACCAAGTTCATGGCGGTTTGCCACTATCGCGCATATGGTGGTGAAGATCCCGGCCACCGGCCCCATCGTTTTGAAAGTGGACGCCGGGCGCCCGCCGCTGCGACAAGGACGCTCTCGCTTTGGCGGCGACGGTGCCGTGGGCCGAGGCTTGACTCGGGAGCTCCTCCGGCGAAGACCCGTGCCTCCCGGTTCGTCTGCGGAGGTTAAGGCGTCTCCTGGCGAAGTCGACCCGCGAAGACCGTTCGGGTGGCGCCTCTCTCGATGCCAAATAGGACGGCGCTCGCTTTGCTTCCTCCATCTAACGCAGACGTGTTTGCGTGGCAACCGTCCGACATGGCTGGGTCCCTAGGGAGGTGATTGAGCACAAATTGGCGGCGTTCCCGCGGCGACGGTCATCTGCGAAGGTCCGGCGATCGGTGGGCGCCAGAAGTTATCCGCCAGAGGTGGACAAGCCCTTAAGGCGGGGTCGTCCCGCAGACGCCCATCCTGTGGCTCGCGAACCCCGTCCTCGTCAAGAAATCCAACGGCGTTGGAGGATGTGCGTGGACTTCACCGACCTCAACAAGGCGTGCTCGGGATCCGTACCGCTGCCCTCATCGATCTCATCGTCGACTCAACAATGAAGTGCGGCGGTAGATTTTCGGATCGTATCGGGTACCACCAGATTAGCATGGCGAAGAAGATGAAGACAAGATCGCTTTGGACGCCCATGGGCGCTTCATCGCTACACAAGGATGGCGTCGATCGAAGAATGCGGGCCCAACCTATCGAGGGCCATGCATATCGCTCACCGCCCCAAATAGGGCGAAACACGAGGTGTATGTCGATGATTTGGTGGTGAAGTCCAAGAAGGCGGAGGAGTTGATCGGCGACCGGAAGAAACCTTCGCCAACCCGAGGAAGTACTGCATCAAGCTTAACTCGAGAATGCGTGTTCGCCGCTTCCGTCGGGTAAATCGCTGGGATTCTCGTCTCCCGCAGGGATCGAGGCGAACCTTGACAAGATCACGTGATCGAGAACATGAAGCCCCGACGCGACTTCGCAGATGCAAGTGCTTGGTGGGTCGCTTGACCTCCCCGGGCCGCTTTATAGCTCGCTTGGGATAAAGTCTCCCACCGCTCAAGCTCCTAAAGAAGACCAACTAGTTCGTGTGGACGGCGGAGGCGCAGGAGGCGCTCGACGGGTGAAGAAGTATCTCACTTCCCGCCTGTCTTTGGTCACCCTGCACCGGCGAGCCGCTGATCCTCTACGCCGCGCAAACCCCAGCGGTCAACGCGGTGTTGGTGGCGGAAAGAGAAGGCGTTCAGCGCCCATTTACTACGTCGCCAAGGTCCTCCACGACGCCAAACAAGGTATTCACAAAGACCGAAGATGCTCTACGCCATGCTAACGGCGTCCGGAAAGCTGCGTCACTACTTCCAGGGGCAAGAAGTCACGTTGCTGACCAAGTATCCCTTGCGGGAGATCCTCTTCAACCGAGAGGCGACGGGTCGCATCGCCAAGTGGGCCATGGAGCTGGCAGAATTCGATCTCAAGTTCGCTCCTCGAACGGCCATCAAAGGGCAAGCTCTGGCGGAGTTCGTCAGCGAATGGACTCCGGCGGACACAGAAGCTGAAGACACCCCAGCACCCTCGCCGTGGACTCTCTTCTTCGACGGCTCATTCCGCCGGAGGGGGTCGGGCGTCGCCGCCCCGGTGTCTCCCATCGGCGATGTCGTCCGCACTGGTGGTCTTGGACTTCCGCGCCACCAACAACGTCGCGGAATACGAAGGATTGCTCGCCGGGCTCAGGGTGGCTTCGACCCTTGGCATCCGGCGGCTACAAGTAAAAGGCGACTCTCTCCTGGTCATCAACCAGGCGAGGAAGGATTTCTCCCGCCGGATCCCGCCATGGCGGCTACTTCCGGAGGTGCGCCGGTTGAGCGGCACTTTGAGGGTTTGGGCCGTGCACATCCTCGCCGACAACTACATGGCGGATGAATCTGTCCCCAGCATTGCCTCGCCGAGGGCACCTGCTCGCCGGGTCTTTGAAGAAAGACTTACGCGGCCGTCCGTCGCAGCCCCCAATCTGGCGGGGACGACGCTTTCCCTGACGCAGCTCCCACTTCTGGAGGAGACGTCACCAATCCTGCTGCAGCTCCCCGGTTGGAGGGAGGAGGCGGAAGAACTGCTGAGGCGGTTGAGGCGGAAATGCCGTGCCGAGCGGAGTATGTCGGCGATAATGTTCGAAACGCCGTCACACTCGTCCGGAAGGACAGGGATGGATCCGATCCTAGCCTACCCGCAGGATGGAGTGATCCCGACGATGACGCGTCCGGCCGAGAAGATAGCGCGCAGCGCTGCCGCCACGCCCGTAGGTGGGGACCAGACGCCAGTGCGCAAACGGAGTTCTCTTGAAGCGCCACTCGGGAAGCGGGAATGCAATTCTCCGAGATCCATGGAGGCATGCGCGGAGCCACTCGGGAGCCGGGCGTTGGTTGGGAAAGCTTTCGCCACGGTTTCTCTTGGCCTATCGCCCTCCGTGATGCCTTCGAGCTGGTGAGGAGATGCGGCATGCCAATTTCATGCTAAGCGATCCACCGACCGCCCAGCGCCGCAAACCATTCCGCTTCCCCGCCGTCGCGGTCCAGGGCCGATATTCTAGGCCCGTTCAGGGGCGCACCGGAGGTTACACTCATCCGCTCGCCGCCATCGACAAGTTCACTAAGTGGGTTGAAGCCTCGCCAGATCCGGCGATCACATCCGCAGCTGCAATCAAGTTTATGAGAGCATCTTCGTTCGGTTCGTGTCGCCAATGTAATCATCACCGATAACGGCGCCGCGAGTTCAGCGTTGATTTCCAAGACTGGTGCGAAGAGTTGGGTACTGTCGTGCTTTGCCTCCGCCGCGCATCCGAAGAGCAATGGGCAAGTGGAGCGGCGAACGCGAAGTACCGAAAGGGCTCAAGACAAGGGCGCTCGATCGCTGGAGAAGCGTGGGCGCTGGGGGTGAAGAAGTCCCCACGGTGTTGTGGGCGCCGCGGACAACTTCCAACAGAGCCACCGGCGAGACCCCTTCTTCCCGGTGTATGGCTCGAGGCGTGCTCCCATCGAGCTCGCCGCTCCCCAAGGGTGGCGGCGTTCAGCGAAGACAAAGACCCTGACCGGCGTTAGGACGAAGTGAACCTCCCGGAGGAGATCCGAGACAGGCGGCGATCCGGCCGCCAAGTATCGGCAGTCTTTGCGCCGTTATCAAGCAAGGCGGTGTGTGTGAACACCGGCAGATGGCGACCTGCTCGCGCAGAATCCAAGCGCAGCGGGCGCAACAAACTGTCTCCCCTGTGGGAGGGCCCCTTCAAGGTGGTCTCAGTCTCCCGTCCAGGCTCAGTCAGGCTCGCATTCGAGGATGGTCGCGAATTGGCGAACACTTGGAACGTCGAGCAGCTGAGGAAGTTCTACCCGTAGGTAGTAGTTCCAAGAAGCTTTTTTTTGGCCTTCCTTTGGAGCCGAGCGGCGAGGTCTTCTTCCTTCACCGCCACGGGGCCGATTGTACAAAGCCATCTTCAATAAGAGATAAGTTCTGCCTCCTTGTGGGCATCTGCTTTTTTCGCCTCAAGTCTGTTAGAAAGCATTCTGCTGAAAGTCGGTAGCGAAAAAAGTACTTAAGGCGATGGCCCTTAGTTGCAAGGATTTAACGCCACGACTTCGGTTGGGCGAGGCGGCGGACGGAAGGCGGGTTCTAGCCTGGTGTGTCGGCTTGGTCTAGGCAATGCGCCAACAGCGGCACCGGCGACTAGACCACTTCCGTAAGCTAAGTGCTCGCCACGCGACGTCTAGGGTCGGTTCGCAAAGAGGCCATGAGGGTTGAAGTAACCAGATGCCTGAGGAAAAAGCGCTCACTTTCAACAGAAAGCTCTGTCTAAAGCTTTTCGGCGATCAGTGGCTTAGCCTTAAAAAGGTTGTTAGAAAGCATTCTGCTGAAAGCTGGTAGCGAAAGTACTTATGGCTAATGGCCTCTTAGTTGCAAAGGCAAACGCTTATAACTTACGCTGGTGCGAGGCGAAGCGGACGGAAGGCGGGTTCTAGCCCGGTGTGTCGGCTCGGTCTAGGCAATGCGCCAACAGCGGCACCGGCGACTAGACCACTTCCGGAAGCTAAGCGCTCGCCACGTAATGTTTAAGTCGGGTTGCGAGAGGCCATAAGGGTTGAAGTAACCAGATGCCTAAGGAAACAACGCTCACTTGCGGCAGAACGTTCAGTCTAAAGCCTTTGGCGGTCAGGTGCCCCAATTCAATTTCGCAAGTTAGAATTGTGCGAAGTTCAAGTGAGACTCACAACAAAAGAGCAAAAGTTTGTTTGCATTGATAGGCAACATTTACAAGGCAAAATAGACAGGGGAGTCTCGCTACTCCTCCTCGTCTTCGTCTTCCGCTGGAGCGGCGCCGCCCATCATGGATACGCGGCCGGCGGCGGTGTCAACCCGCTACCGCTAATCCGTCCAATCGGGCGCCAAGGCTCCCGGTGGCGGCGTCGAGATCAAATGCGCGTCTCGAGCAAGGCGCTTACTCAAGATGAACCGCGCCCGCTTCAAGAGCGCTTTGGCGATCGTCTTCGACGCTTCGCGTCATAACGCCACCGGAAGATCGCGCAGGCTTCGGCGGCTCGTCCCACGGCGCCAACAGATCGCGCAGCCGCCTCTCCGCCAGGGAATACAAGGTAACACCCAGTGGATGCAGGGCGTCCCGGAAACCGCGTAGGCGGTGCGCAGCATGTCGGCGAGGGTTCGGAGGCGCCAAGTGTTCCAGCGGAGGTTCGATTTGCTTGGCGGCCGAGGCGCGGCGGCTTAGCTGCCGCAGCCTCGCGAGTCATCGCCTCCTTCGCGGCGGTTTCTTGGCCAAGGGCCCGCCGCAGCTCGCCGGCAGATCGCTCCGCCAAAGCAAGGGCTTCCTCCCGCGTTGCCCAAAAGCGGAGCGCGTGCGGCGCCTCGAGCGCGCCCTCGCCGGGCGGTCACGGCCGAGATGGCGGCGGCGCCACGTGAGCGGTGGCGAGAGGTTCTCCGCCGCGGCACCGGCGAACTCTCCGCCGCCATGAAGCGACCCGTCGAAGGAGAGCGGGCGGGTCGGGCTGGCAAGTCGCGGAGCGAGCCCGATGCCCCAGCCGTCCGCCTGTTCCAAGAAGGACAAACAGGTCGTATGCAAAAACGTGTAGCATACTAACCCCACGCGGCGTGTCGTAAGCGCAGGAAAGCCAACCCGGTGGCGCGCTCGAAAGCGAAAGCTGAAGGAGCGCCAAGTCGCTGATTGCGGAGGCGGTGGTGGCTGTCGCGTCACCGCCGCCGGGCAAAGCGCTGGCGCGAGTGGTGCCGCGCAGAAGCGCCGGCGAGAGGAGCGGAAGAAACTGCGCAGCGGCGCCAGCTTCGAAGAGTTGCCGCGCTCGCCCGGTGGCGAGCGGCGGCGATAGCAGCAGGCCCCCGCCGGGGCCGGGCGGTGGCGGCGGAAGCTCAGGATCGGAGGGGCGAGCCCTCTTTGGGCTCGTCTCTCCCTCCTCTTCGTCGTCGTCCACGGCGAGGATGAGGCGGCGCGTCCCGGAGGCGCGGTCGGAGTCGGCCGCCACGGCAGAGGTAGCGGCGGCCGCGGAAGCTTGGGCGGTCGTCGGAGGCGGATCGCGGATCTGTAGTGGCCCCCGTGCCACTTGGACCGTGGGACCAGAGACCTCCATGGGGGGCAGCGCACGCAAGTGTTGGTTGCGCTCCTGTGGATCCCAGTCGCACAGGGGGAGGATGCCTGCAGGCAGCGAAGTGTCGCTAGTTGGTGGGGCCAATAGTCCAGCCAGCCAGTCTCGGAGCACGTCGTCCGGCACGTTCCCTACGGCTGGGCGAGCAAGAAAGGAAGCCGTAAGGTCGGCAAGCGAAAAGATTCCAAGAAAGACAAGAGACCCAAAAGACTAAATAAACACTCACCGCCGGGGGCGACGCGGACTCCATCGTTGTCGCCATAGTACATCCAGGCGGGGCGAGTCCTCATGCGGAGCGGGCAGAGTCGGCGCCGCAAAAAATCCACCGCGACGAGGGTTCCGGTGAGCCCGCGGCGGCGAAGATCGACGATGCGCGCCAGCATCAAGTCCAGCTCCGCTGAATCGTCGGGCATAGCCCCCCAGTTGGCGGTGGGCTCCGCAGGACCCTCAGGAAGAGAAAGATCGTCGCAGCCGCTGGAGTCCTCCACGTACAACCATTGTCGGTGCCAGTCCTTCCAGTTGGACTTGGACGCGACAGGGATGAAGGCGGTGACTTCGCGGAGCGTGAAGTAGCAGCTCCCGATGGCCCGCCGGGCGCGCCTCGCGTCGCAGCCACGAAGAGCCGGCCAGAGGGAGGCTTGGCATCGTCCCCATGAACATTTCGCAGAGGTGGACGAAGATGGCGGCGAATGATGGAATTGGGGAAGGTGCACCGCCGGATCTCGTGAAAGCGAGCACCCCAAGAAAAATTCAGAGTACGGCGGGATGAGCCCGCGCCGCCATGCACGAAGGTGATAATCTCCCGTCGCGAGGGCTCGGCGCCATGGTGCCGGGTGGAACCGGCGGCGATTGGCGGCACGAACACTTGAAGCCGCCTCGCTGCGTCTTCGCTTGGCGGAGGTGGGAAAACCTCGCCCAGCGACGGCGCGCTGACGGCGATCCTTGCTGCGCTTTGGGCGCCATTGGAAAGCGGTGGAGAAGTTGGCGAAGAGAAAGAAGGCTCTGTGGTGACAGCGAAGGAGGCAATTGTCGGTTTGTGAAGACTTAGCGTCGCGGAAGGATTAAGCCGCAGCACCGAGAGAAGTATTTATAGGCGTGGGCGCGAAAGCACGACGGTTTGATTCCGCCCGCGCGCAGCTGGCGCCATCATTGCCCCGCGTTTTGGTTTCCCGCGGCGTAGAGTTCCCAAGGAAGATCGTGTGCGGATGGACAATCAGCGACGGCCGCCGCAGTGGTGGGCCCCCACGATCTGTCTCCGCCACACAAGAAACGGAAAAGTGTTTGCGCTGACGGTTCGCGATCATGGTGAACACGGGCCACTGTCGGTGTAATAAATACCGGGTACAAAGTGCCCAGAGAAGACAAGGCGGGCCCCACGCGTCGGTGGCGTTCAGGCCCAGTAGCAGGGCGAGCCCCTCAGAGGCCAAGAGGGCCCCACGCGTCGCGAGCGCTGAGCCCAATGGCGTGGCGAGCCCCTCAGAGGCCAAGAGGGTCCCACGCGTCGGTAGGCGTTGAGCCCCATGCGTGGCGAGCCCCTCAGAGGCCAAGAGGGTCCCAGCGTCGGCGGGCGTTCAGCCCAGCCAATGGGCAAGCCCCTCAGAGACGGGCGAGGCCCCACGCGCCAGCGGGTGCGTGGGCAGCCCCTCTCAAGAGCGGCGAGGGCCCCACGCCCGGCGGGTGCGTGGGCGAGCCCTCTCAAAGACCAGCGAGGTCCCACGCGTCGTGGGGGGCCAGCGGGAGCGCTGCGTATGAGTCTTCGTGACGAAGGCTCCCCTGCTGCGAAGGACGAAGCGCATTTAATGCGACATCACGCGGATAGACAAACAAGAAATGATTACCGCTCTGATGACCCTCGCAGTCTGTGCAGGGCACATCCTTTATGTGCGCGAAGAATTGACCGTGAGAGAAGGTTTGCTTGAGGAGGCCGCCCGCGTCGGGAGGAGCGGTAGGGCCCCACCCGCAGACTCACCGGTGTGATGCAGGGTCGAGGCCACTGCGGCACGCGAGGCTTGGCGCCGGGCGTAAGCAGCGTTCGCTGCCTCTTCGTCGTGTCTTGTCGATTATCTTGAGTATCAGATCGCCTACCCCCCTCGGCTCTCTCCGCCAGCTTCAAAGCTTGTATAAAAGGGGAGGAGAGAGAGGGGAGGAGGCACGTTAGGTGCAAACGTTGCACAAGCATAGGTTCCGAACACACGCAGTTCACAAGCACCACAAACACATTCCCATTCAACCACAATCGAAAAAGAGCTAAGGCTCAAGGAGTAGGACTATTACCCGCGAGGGGTCCGAACTGGTAAATCTGCGAGTCGCTCCTCGTTGTGCCCGACGCTCAAATCGAACCGAGCTTGATCGAGTTGGCTAGCAGTCTAAAAATCTGACCAGGGGTGTGATCCGCAGTGGTTGAGCGGAGAACACGCCGTCAACACATTCTACACGAGATCACAAGATAACAATAGCACAAACCAGAACAGCGGTGTCCGTATAGAAGCCGCCGACAATACAGGCAGGGTGGACACATATTATAGATTCATAGAAGAGATATGGGAGCTCGACTATGGGCCTTTGAAGGTCCCATTGTTTAAGTGCCAATGGGTAAAACTAAATGCAGGCGGCGTGAATGTCGACAAATACGGCATGACTATCGTCGACCTCCAAGAAGTCGGCTACTTGAGAGAACCATTTGTTCTCGCGAACGAGGTGAGACAGGTCTTCTACGTATTGGACATGTCAAGAGACCAAAGAAGAATCAAATCAAAGACAAGAAGAAGGAACAGCCAAAGCAACACGTGGTTCTCCATGGCAAACGAAGGATTGTCGGAGTAGAGGACGTTATTGACGAGGAAGAGTACGATCAGTTCGATGAGATCCCTCCATTTGCAGTAGATGTTGACTTAAGCATCTTGGATGACATAGGCATGGATGCTCCGCACATACGGCGCGATCACGATGAAGGAAGAATTGTAAAGACAAAAAATGTAAATGATTAGGATGACCTATGTGGTTGTATGAACTATGTTATCATGTAATAGCATTTTTAAGAATTTATAAGATGGAAACAATATTTTTGGAAAGAATAATGGCAACATATTTAGAATTGAAAGTAATGCCAAAAAATATTTTTAGTATTTTGAAAAGAATAATGGGCTAATTACATATTAGAAATGAAAGTAATGTAAAAATTTATTTTTAGTTTTTGGAAAAAAATAATGGGTAAGTACATACTTAGAAATGAAAGTAATGCCAAAACAAATTTTTTTTTAGTATTTTTGAAAAGAATAATGGCCTAAGTACATATTAGAAATGAAAGTAATGTAAAAAAAGATTTTTAGTTTTTGAAAAAAAATAATGGGCTAATTAAGTACATATTTAGAAATGAAAGTAATGCAAAAACAAATTTTTTAGTATTTTTGTAAAGAATAATGGGCTCAGTACATATTTATAAAAAAAAAGCAAAGGGCGCAAGCGGGGCTCGAACCCGCGACCAGCACGGGGAGCCCGCACTTAAACGCCACGAGCTAGCCAAGTGAGAGTAAATTTCAATTCAACAAAGGAAGGGCGCAAACCATCTTAAACGTTCTAGACAGAGACCACCCTGCCACGCACGTGTTCCCACTTCTACAAGCGGTTCGTTCTACCAACCGCTTGTAGAACCGATTTCTACAAGCGGTTTATATCACCACCGCTATGAGTAATTTATTGCTTCAGCAGCGAAATTCAAAATTTAATTTCACTATCAGAATTCTACAAGCGGTTCTTTCTACAAACCGCTTGTAAAGATATCTCTAAAAGCGGTTATTACTACGAACCGCTTGTAGAGAAGAGCACAAGCGGTTTGTAATACAAACCGCTTGTAGAGAGCTTTACTATATAACTCATCTTCGCCGCCTCTCCTTTCCACCCAAATTTTTCTAAGTCCCAAGCCATCGCCGCCGCCCTCGCCACCTCGCCGTCCCCACCGTGCCGTCCTCGCCACCTCGCCGTCCTCGCCACCGCCGTCGTTCTCGACGCTGCCGCTTACACCTCCGCTGCCTCCCTCGACGCTCGGCGCACCTCGCCGAAAGCACCACCTTGGCAGTCGGCTCTCGCCCACCTCCGGCCGAGCCCTTCGCCGCGAGCCCTCGTCCCGCTTCTCCATTGACATTCTCCCCACCGATTTGAAGACGAAGGGCGGAGGTATCGAGCCCCTCTTTCTCCTCACCCCCTGCTCGTGATGCACACATGTTGTTCGACGGATTGCCCAAATTACCTCGCTCCCTCCCTCCCCGGATGTTGCTCTGTGATGCTTTGCTGGTGGATCACTAATGGACTCTGTGATGTTGCTCTGTGATGTGATTTAGGGTTTGGGGATGCTGCTGGATGCTGCTCTGTGATGTGATTTAGGATTTAGGGTTTGGGAATGTGCATATGAACACTGTGTTGGGCTTTTGCTGGGCTGATTGAGAATATTTTGGGGACCAAGCCTTCGTGCTAGGGGCTATTATCTTGATCCAGGACCACTACACTTGTCCCTTTAATATTTTGCTCGGTGATGTTTATTAATTTTGAGGCTATGATGATCTGTTAACTAGTGATGCCTTAGGAGTATTTGTGTTGTTGCCTAAATTATTATCCTAAGATACACTTGCGTACTGTGCTGCTGTGTTCTTCCCTTTGGGATCTTTTCATTGATCTGATTAGCATCTGTTTCAATGGGAATGCTCATTCTGGTTAATACTGTAATTGGCATCTAGTCTGATCAATTATTTTAAGTGAAATCCCTGATATATGATTGACATTAGGGCTAAAATTGATCTCTATGTTTACGGACAATGACCTTTGTATGCTTGTTTTGTAGGAAATTGTATAATAACTTTGGGCAGTACTAATTCTCTTAGGTCTCTCTAGTCACTGATCTTTAAAATCTATGATAAATTGTAGATATTGATGTTGGATGGTAGTTTTATCTGCAACCCATCAATATATAAATCTGAGAGCAAAATTTGTTTAATTATGGCCACTGTTTTTATCTATGTTCAGTTGTCCTTGGTTGCTTGGCTTGATTTGCAATGTGCTTGGGATATGGGGGTTTTAGCTAGGGTGTAAGGGCTGGATGGCCTCGGTTGCAGCTCTAGAAATCAAAATGACGCCAGGGAGCTGGAGTAGGTTTTCTAGGAGCTCGACGGCAACCGCCAACCACCCTATCTAAGCTTAGCTAGGGTTCCTAGTTGGGTTTATGCAGCTAAAGAAATTTGCATGTGTATGTGAACTTGGTGGCTAAAAAGATACTGTTAAAGATGACATGCACATGCTACATTTGAAACTTGAAAAAATTGAAATGGAGGAGATACATGGCTTAAGTATGTTCAGCTTCGATATTCAAGTTCAGATTTATTTGCCAATTTCTGTGGAGGGTACAAGAAAATCATCGACCTCGCCGTCGAGCATCTTTCATTTGTGGATGGCATCTAAAGGCTAAAACCTAGTAGTTTAGAGGGTGTCGAGATGGGCACATTGAAAAACTGTACATTCAAATATTGTATTCAAATATTGTACGTTTTGATGGGTGTCGAAATGGGTACGTTTAAAAACTGTACATTCAAATATTGTATTCAAATATTGTATGTTTTGATGGGTGTCGAGATGGATGACATCTAAGAGATGTATATGTTGTATTAAAATATTGTATTCAAATGTTGTATTCAAATAAAAGAGATATATATGTTGTATTAAAATATAGTATTCAAATGTTGTATTCAAATAAAAGAGATATATATGTTGTATTAAATGTTCTATTATTTCGCGTGCATGCACAATGATAGATGGCGACTCGAAATGATGATCTTGATTTCGATCGGGGAAATGATTTTCTACTTAACGAAATCGCGATGGGCACTCTCATAAGCTACGATGAGGCAACCCGGTAGATCCAATGGGTGATCGAGACCGCCCGCTCAAGCCGGTGATCACGTAATCCATGCTCAAGCCGGTGATCCAACCGCCAGTGAAACCGTGATCGATCCATCCGGGCTCGTCGATGAAACTAATGTCGACGGTACCGTGAGGTATATATAGCCTGGACACTAAAATAACCGCTTCTTATCGTCTCATAGAAATAAGCCTCGACACGTGTTCTGTTTTTTTAAGCGGAAACGCCCAACGGCCAATCCAAGCAAATACGAGGGCCTAACAAAAGCCGTCGACAAAGTACGCTATTACTCAAGTTTCAGCCATGGAAGCGAAGCCCCTATGTCGGCACTTGCCCCTTCAACAACGCTATGGAGTAATTGCGAGGATCACGCCCCTATTAGCATCAAGACATGGCCCAAGGTTCCTCTGCTCTGAAGAGCTGCTCGAAGGATATAAAGGAAAACTTCACGATTCCGACGGCTTACGCAAACAAGTGCAAGAAATTTACTCTGAGCAAGATGACGTTATGCTTTCAGTCGTGGAAGAGCGAGCTCAGTAAAAAGTACATGGAGACCGGAACAACCCCAGACTTCAATAAGTATCCGAAATTAGCGGATCACTGGCAAGCATTTGAGGAGTACAAGCTGTCGGCTGAAGGCAAGGCCGCGAGTGAGCAGAACAAGGCCAATGCACGAAGAAAAATACCACCACCATCTCGGTCCGGTGGTTACATCAAGGCTATGCCAAAATGGGAGAAGCAGGAAGAAGAGCTTAGAAAAAGGGTATAGTACCAAACAGAAGACCGGAGCTCCGCCACGAATCGGACCTTGAGCCACGGAGGAGGTCAAGGATGATGGCAAGCCGGAGATGGCACCACAAGTGCAACCCGTGAAAGAAAGGATTGTGGAAGCCATCGAGAAGCAACGTCAGGATCCTTGGTGGTAGACAGGAGAATGACGAGCTTACGACGCACTCGGGAACGCAGAACATCCGGAAGGACACGAAGACTTGGCAAGGTGTGTCAGGATGGTGGCTTCTCAAATGATCAAGCCACATACCGGAGCCGGAAAAAAGGAAAGTAAGAGAACACAACAGTCAGCCAAAAATCTAACAGAGCTCAAGGAGCATAAGGAAAACATGGCATAAATGCTAAAGCGGGAAGTGCATGCTGCAATCGCCGATCTTCAAAGATCGGTGGGGTTATCGTTATGCCTCCGGACAACGTGGTTAGTCCCGGGCTCCGGTCGGGCGGCGACTCGCGTCAAACAACGTCTTGACCAATGAATTGCAGCCCCGGTATCCGTGGGCGACATCACCGTGCCCACCAATGTGAGCTACGCGTCCAACCGCACAACCTCACCTCAAGGTGGCTTACGCTTTGGCCTTCCCGTGGAGTCGGGCCACCATTCCATCAGAAACCCTATACCCGGGATACTCCAAGGTCACGGTTGACGAGGTGGTGGCTGGATTTGAGGATATGGAGCTCGATATTGCTGGAGGAGACGATGTGACCAAGCTTGGAGAGGCCGTCCATAACATCATCCTCTGGCGGAAGAAGTACATCGTGTTTCCTGATGGTGCGGAGGTGACTTCTATACCGAGGGAGAACACTCCACCAAGACGGAGCTCACCTCCTCCACCAAGACAGGCCACGCCATCACGTAACGCCTCGCCGGTGAGAGAAAGCACTCCACCACTCGCTAGCGCTATGCGCAGAAGCCCAACACCGCCACCAGCCCCTCAAAGCAAAAGGAAGCAGCAGCCTCCGAGGGAAACAACGGAGCCGGCATCTCCCCCCAGTAAGAAGCTTCCTAGCAAAAACAGCATTCCTGCAGGTAGAACGACATCAAGCAGCAGGGCGGCCGGTTTCCCATTCAGACAGAGAATGAAGGAACCTGAAAAAATACCTTATGAGATGACGCCTGAGGAGCTGAAGAGCGAGTCGCAGAAAGCTGTGGACGCATGGATACAGGGGTATAAAGCTAAAACAAATCCAACGCCAAAGGAACAAATTGATCCAAAGATCGCGGACTTCTTCGCGACAACCGTTCAGCACCAACCGCCTCTCTGTACCGACTACCAAAGAACTATCAGAAAGCACATCTTCAAGAGTAAACAACCTTAGGGCACATACATGAGCAAGAAAGAACAGGAGGAGGCAAAACGTATACAGATGGAGTATGACTTCATGAGGGAAGCTGGCCTTGATAACATAGAAGCCGCCCGTGGATTAACTGATGATCTTCCAACGGCACAAGTCAGGTGGCCATTTAAGCTGGGTCAGCCGTTGCTAGACCCTAAGGACATAAGGAAACTACCGGTCAAGATGCGACACGCGCATGAATGGTACGAACACAGGTCCGATAGGGGATATGCTCATTGCTGCGTCTCGTTTCAAGAAGAACATTTACATCGAGGGAATGATCAATTGATAAATCTTGAATTTGAAGACTGGTACAATGTGTACCATGCATGATGCGCACACAGGGGCGGCCCGATCTTCTGGTGAGACTCGAAGGGGTAATTTCGATCTGGTCGGAGAGGCGACCTTGACGATCCGCTACCAACCTCTCAAGGATGACAACCCGCAATCGCTAAACCACCAAACCTGCCGTTATCAACCACGCCAAGAACGCGATTGACTGACCACAAGGTCGTTTCACCAAGCGATCGAAGAACAAGCAAGAAACAAGATAAACGCAATTTAAAATTGCAAATATGGATGAAGCACTTGATAAATTTGAGGTTCGGTAACTCGACTCGGGTGGTCTAGTCGACACACGCAAATTCGAGGGGGACGCACACGGGTCTACCAACACACAACCAAACCTAAGCGTAAAGAGAGGCACCGCCACATATATAGCGGCGGCGAGGGGAGGGGGCGGCCAAAACAGGGCACCCACCAAAACCCTAAGTTACATGGGCCATAGGCTAAAGATAAGGTGGCGCAAAGACCTGAAATTGTGGCCCGTGAACTTCTTCTGTGTTTTCCTGATGCTCCTGGACGAATTTAGATATGGGTTAGATCCATTGGAAAGCTTGTCTCCTAAGCTTTCCAACGAGTGGTCGCACGCCGAAATCGGAGTTCGGAGCCCGATTTATGCCCGCTTGAAGTTGGCGGGCTCTGGATGGCCGAACCGGGCTGTTTGGCATCTTGGGTCTCCATGTGGGCTTTTCTTGGGCCGTCGAGGCCTTGCGAGTCTTGGACTTGTTGCGCCGCTTCTTCAGTGAAGGCTTGAAAGGCTGGGTTTCTGAATTAAGGCCTCCCGGCGACGACGATGGAGCGGCGCCCGCGGCATTTATGGAGCAGCGTCGGTCGTCGTTGTAGCTGCTCGGAGAGGAAGGAGGGGAGCCGTCCACACCGATCGTATCTATGCTGGTGATGTCCTCATCATCCTCCCTTCTTGAATTGGAGTCGCCCTCGACTCCTTCTCATGCTCCTGCAAAATGTTAGTGACAACAGAGGCAAAGAAACATGTGTTTGCAATGTGGTTTCGGGGAGGACACTGCCTTATCTAACTCGGATCGCCTCCTTTATCGTTGACTCGAGTTTTGTGCATCGCTAGCAATTTTATCATCCTCCTGTGCATGATTTTTAGCTCTCTTTTGTTTATCTTTAATTACTTCAGCAGGAGTCATGGGTTTCAAAACTACTTTCTTTCCATTAAATATGAAGGAATATTGATTAGTTCTACCATTGTGAATAGCTTCTACATCATATAACCAAGGTCTACCTAATAAAAGTGAGCATGTTTCCATAGGTAAGACATTACAATCAACATAATCATGGTAAGAACCAATAAAGAAAGGCACTCAGACAGTTTTTGTTACTTGAACCTTACCACATGAATTGAACCATTCAATCGAGTAAGGTTGCTGAATTGAAGTCGTGGTCAAGCCAAGCTTCTCGACCATGTTTTGGCTTGCGAAGTTGCTGCAATTGCCTCCATCAATGATGACATGCACCGCACGTTCTTGCACAACAAACTTAGTTTGAAATAAGTTGTTGCGTTGAGTCTGACTAGCATGCTCTGGTGGTGCACTAAGTACATGTTCAGACATAAGGCTCATGTATTTGTTCGACTTTGCCGCATTCAAAAGCTCACCATCTTGTTTATTCTTGCCTTCATGGTTAGGTACAGGAATAGAAAACACATACTTATCTTTACTAATTGAAATACACTTACTATCCTTCCTTTTGGGAGATGCAGGCTTCAATTCTTTCTTCAATGGTGTTTTCTCATCCTTGGTCGAAGGAATAGTCCCATGCTCGACCTTCTCACCTTTATATGCTTTATTTTGCCATTTTTCCTCGAACTCACGATTAATTTTCCGCATGTATTTCTTTGTTGCCGCCGAATGCTTGGATCATCCTCAAGTAGTAGAGGTCATCGTTCTTTCGTGAACCTGCCATTATTAGTAATAGACAAGAAAATACACAAAGGGTGTATAACCTATCTACTAATAGGAGCTGTAATTGACAAGTCTTCACTCTCGAAGCTCTCACCAAGCTCTTACAAGTTCTTACCTACGCACTGTCAAGGTTAATCGATGGATGATGAATCGCACGCAGGGTGACAAAGCGATTGCAAGGTGCTTCTCCGTGGTTAATAGTATGTGGAGCTTGGATAGGTATAATATGTAGCAAATGAAAACTAGAACCACACTAGTTAAATCAGGTTGAATAAGCGCTCAACGACGGTACTTGCCGGTCCTAGGCTAGACCGTGCTAGAGACGCGAGCCTAGACACCAATGAAGTCACAGAACAGCGGTTGAACACCACGATGAAAACTCAATTTATTTTTCCTCTCTTTGCTTTTTTTTTTTTCTGATTTTTTCTCTCTTCTTTTTCACTGTTTTTTTTCAGCCTCCTTTTTTTTTTTTTTGGTGCGGCTCTTTCTATTTGCACCTGCCTTTTTTATTGCACTCCTTTGCTTTCGGCTGGACAGTAAACAGATTGATATTTTTTTTTTTTTGGAAACCGAGACGTGATTAGCAAGATGGCAGCTTTGTGTGTTTTTTTTTTCACTTGGATTGGATGATTGTGCACGGCTCTACCAGCAAAAGAAAAAAAAGGCGCTGGTTTCGGTGGCTGGAAGAGCAAAGATCGGTGGATGCACGTGATTAGCAAAAGATGGAAACTAATTAATGCAGCTGTTTGGCAAGTGCAAACACGGTTGTTATTTAAAGAAGGAAACAAATCAACTAAGAAGGCGTGATCTGTTTGGTGAAAAGTCGTGGGCTGGTTTGTTTATGGCAGCTGTGGGTAGGAAAGGTTGACACGGCTTGGACAGCAAGGAAAGTGGAGTCGGTTCAGATGGAAGGTGCTCTTTTTTTCTCTCTCTGAGCGATCTCAAGATGGTGCAGCGATATGGTGGTTAGGAACCACGATCAAAAGAAGCAACTCACAAGAACAATGACGACAACGAAGAACACTGTGACAAAAAAACATGACTCGAACTCAAACTCTAAAGATCAAACGCTAAGACCAGCAACGACACGACGATGCAACGAAAATTCAACAAGAATTAAACTAGGAAGCAATAGCAAAGGCTAAACAGGCTTGGAACAAAGGGAAGACACACAATAAATTTTTTTTTGTAGGCTATTTTCTGGACTCTAGGACAAACAATAACAGATCTAAAACAAGATAAGGGGTGTTCTCACCAGGCAACCGTCGCTCTGATACCAAATGATGCGCACACAGGGGCGGCCCGATCTTCTGGTGAGACTCGAAGGGGTAATTTCGATCTGGTCGGAGAGGCGACCTTGACGATCCGGCTACCAACCTCTCAAGGATGACAACCCGGCAATCGCTAAACCACCAAACCTGCTCGTTATCAACCACGCCAAGAACGCGATTGACCTGACCACGAAGGTCGTTTCCTGCAAGCGATCGAAGAACAAGCAAGAAACAAGATAAACGCAATTTAAAATTGCAAATATGGATGAAGCACTTGATAAATTTGAGGTTCGGTAACTCGACTCGGGTGGTCTAGTCGACACACGCAAATTCGAGGGGGGACGCACACGGGGTCTACCAACACACAACCAAACCTAAGCGTAAAAGAGAGGCACCGGCCACATATATAGCGGCGGCCAGGGGGAGTGGGGCGGCCAAAACAGGGGCACCCACCAAAACCCTAAGTTACATGGGCCATAGGCCCAAAGATAAGGTGGCGCAGCACCCTGAAATTGTGGCCCGTGAACTTCTTCTGTGTTTTCCCGATGCTCCTGGACGAATTTAGATATGGGGCTAGATCCATTGGAAAGCTTGTCTCCTAAGCTTTCCAACGAGTGGTCGCACGCCGAAATCGGAGTTCGGGAGCCCGATTTATGCCCGTTTGAAGTTGGCGGGCTCTTTGGATGGCCGAACCGGGCTGTTTGGCATCTTGGGTCTCCATGTGGGCTTTTCTTGGGCCGTCGAGGCCTTGCGAGTCTTGGACTTGTTGCGCCGCTTCTTCAGTGAAGGCTTGAAAGGCTGGGTTTCTGAATTAAGGCCTCCCGGCGACGACGATGGAGCAGCGCCCGGCGACGACGATGGAGCAGCGTCGGTCGTCGTTGTAGCTGTCGGAGAGGAAGGAGGGGGAGCCGTCACACTGATCGTATCTATGCTGGTGATGTCCTCATCAATGCAGACGTCGTCAACGTGTCCTTCATGACCTGCTGGTGCCTGTGAGTGTCGACTCCACAAGATGTATATATATCTATACATGCTGCTTGTCGATAACCCTAATTAATTAACTCAATTAACCCATTTTCTGTAGAATGGAGATACAAAGACTTAGAAAGCAGAAGCCGAACTCGATTGGCTTCCTTGACCCTTGGTTGGTCAACGAGGAAGTCGGCCAATACCCTGGAAAACCAAAGGAAATCCACGACTACGTTGTACATGCACTAGTACAACAACACTACAAGCCATACATACTTCTGCCATTCAACTTTAAGTACGTGCTGATGTCCTCACTAACATCTCGTTCTTACATTGCTTAAGGCACCTGATGGCACACTATATATTGTTTAATTACATGTCATAACTGTTGCAATATATAAATAGGTTCCACTGGATCCTTATAATCATAAAGTTTGACCAAAGCATGATCATCTTCCAAGATTCACGGAGAAAACCGCAAAAGGAATACCAGTGGATAATTAACCTCCTTAACAAAGGCGTTCTGAGCTTTCAAGAGATTCGAAAAGGACGTTTTAAGAAGGAATTCGATGTCAAGCTAAGCGGTCGGGTGCGCTTAAAACGACGTAATTGCCCTTTGTCAATTAATATTTCTTGTTATTATTGATCCGTAATTGCCCGCAAGATCGACCATAGGTAAAACAACAATCATGGAAACAACCTATGTGGCTACTATGTGTTCCACTATATCCAAATGATGTGCCACGGCGAGCTTGAGCCTCAAACTCCTGAAGAGGTTCAGATATATATGCATGCAACCATGCATCTAGCAACAACTTAATAACGCTCTTATGTGCTCCAATAATTTACATTATGGGTGCACGATTTATTTATTTTTCACTTTAATTTAATTGCCACCGACATGGATAAACACATCAAGTGTTACCACATCATCGTGTGCTCGCATTACGAGAACAACTATTCGCTTCATTCTCGATGAGGTCATTAACCCCGTATGCAGTTCCATTATCGAGATCCATATTCCAACACGGACGAACTAGGGACGACTTCTACGTCGTCAAAGAGCCTCAAGAAGAGTACTGCAAGAAAACATTGAACTGTTTTGTCTATTTTGCACAATATATATTAATTATAAACTTTGTAAATTTGGTCGGTGCATATAAAGTGTACATTATTACATGTATTATCTAATATATTTAAGCTTGTTTGATCGCTAATTATATGCTCATCCTATATGTATTTAAATTTAAACGACAAATAAAAAAAACTCCTGCTGAAATATATATTTAAATATCTAATATATTTAAGCTTGTTTGATCGCTAATTATATGTTCATCCTATATGTATTTAAATTTAAATGACAAATAAAAAAAACTCTTGCTGAAATATATATTTAAATATCTATTTACGCCGCGCGCCCTGAAATGAACCAGGCGGTAAACGTACTCCACGTCTGCGGAAGCGGTTTTTGAACCGCTTGCGGAGATGCCACTCTACAAGCGGTTCGTGCCTCCAACCGCTTGCCAGAGCTCCCACGTGGCTCGCCACCGCCGCGCCATCGCCGCATGAATCGCTTGCGAGGGGGCATCACTAGCGGCTCTGGGAGCCGCTTGTGATGCCCCTCGGGCATCAGTCGCGGTTGCCTGCAAGCGGTTCTAAAACCGCTTGCACAGGCCTTACGAGCCGCTTGGGAAGTCCCGATCCGCAGTAGTGTTTAGTGCATATTTGGTTGCCTGTACCCGGTTGAAGATGATTAAGATGGTGCATATTATCATTCATGTATTTTCTTTGGTTTGTTGAATGGGATCATATGAGATTTTGTTTGGTTCTCGAATGGGATGACATTCGATGGTTCAAGTATTCAAGTATTTTGTCAAATAAATCTTTATGTGTCATCAAAATTCAACTTTATGTATGATTTATTTTGGAAGGTTCATACCATATTCGATTTTAAGTTCAACAATCAAACCAAAATTTAAATTCAGCATTTAAAATTCAGCAAAATTAATATTTTAAATTCAAAACTCAAATTTGATTTTCAATTTAGAATACAAGCTAGTTGGGAAATTTAAACCATATTTAAATTCAAAATCAAACCAAATTAATAATTTATTTCAAATTTTGATTTTCAAACTCAAATCGGATTTTGAATTCAGTATTCAAGCTATATTTAAAACTCAAATTAAAATTTCAAAATTCAAACTATTGTCAAATTCAAAAATTTAAAATTGAAAATAGATATCAAATCCAAACCAAATTCAAATTCAAATTGATCCTAATTTTGGTATGCAAAAAATATAAAAGAACCTACGAGAGGAAGTTGTACGCTGTTGTTTGACCAAATCGAGTGAATGGGGCCGTACAACATATTAAGAAAATATTTAATTTTTTTGTATCACACCATTTATAATGATTTGATCCGATACAGCCAATCAAGTATATGGATGAACACAAATTTTGATCATCCTATACACTTATCCACACTCTCGGTGGGTGGAGGCCGGCATTGCTGTTCCGTAGTTTGGTGGCCAAGCGTTGAGGGGTGAAGAAGAGAAACGGGCGGATGGACAACCTAGTGATGAAAAACTGGCAAAGAAATCAAGAAGACGAGGAAATGAGGAGACGAGAAATCAAACAGATGATGAAGAGATCACATCGAATATTGATCAAACACTAGTGTAATTTCAATTAATATGGTAAAATACCCTTTACATTGGACAGTCGGATGTAAAATATATTCACACCATATATATGTTGGTTTAATGTCCATAAAAGAGCTCTAATTAGTATCCATATTTGAGGTTTAGCAGGTTGTGAGCAAAAAAAATGTCAAGAGTGAGATTTTAGTGAGAATAACATACTGGACGACTCAGATCGCCGATTTTATTTGGATTTTCCCGAACTAATTCAAAGCATAGAATGATCCTTGATTAACAAAGCGCCGTAGCAAAACTATCTCTATACATGTAGATAATAAAACTTTTCTTTTCAACTGCCGACATTAATTAGAGAAAGAATAGAGAATGGATCACTGTTTTTTCTTGTTGAAACGGATGAGCTTCTTCCTCCTCGCACCGCTGATCTTCCCTGCCTTCGACAACCTCGCCGGCGCCATTCCCTAGCCTTCCCCTTGTTTAGCGCTCAGGTTTAGGTTGAGAGTGTTGAGACCCATGTGAAGGGTACTCTGGTTTGATGATGAATATATATGACAAGATGGAATTTGAAGTGTTTGAAAGAATTATTAAATGGTGCATTTGTGGAAATTATCGTGGAATTAGAATCGGACCATTGTGCTAAGCTTGGGCTAGGTAATAGTTTGATCGGATGTGGTCCGGTGGAATTTGTTAAGCTGCCACATGGTGCTGGTGGCTACCGGGTTCGATGACCTGGCGGTCACATGAGGTGCTGTACACAAGAAACTTAGCCATGGCAAAGAATCCGACGCAGCTGGAGGCTGCGGCGTCGGTAACCTGGTGGCAAAGTTGATCTGACCGGTGGGCCCAAGCTTGAGCTAGATACCGAGGAAGCAACGAAGATATTTCCCGAACGAATATGTGGAGAATATTCATTCTCGGGAGTGTGTCTTGTTTTGAGAAGAACTTGGATGATTTCTTGCTGGTTATTGGTGGTGTATGATGAATTGAGGTTGCTAATATGATTTGATACACACTTTGCAACCATATGAGTGGCAAGAGATCAAGTTCTTGATTTGTTGCTAATCTGTCTAGAAATTTTCATCCGCGCAACGAGCAGTAAAAGATTTTTAGAAAAATCTATAAAAATTATTTTGGGATGATTCCAGTTGGAAAGAAGCGTGACTCATATACCCTTTGTGGTACAAATTTGAAGTCCACTGGTTTTAGAATTTGGGAGCTATGAGGTGAAAACCGAGCCCCAAACTTTATGCTCGAAGTTCTTGGCAGGTCGTGGTGTTTGATTTTTCATATTTTCTCTGTAAGGATTTTTGAGGAGATTTTTGGTGGAGTGCTTCACTACTCATGATTTCATAGAGAGAAAAATTACCACATTTTTGGGAGTAGCAGAAAGCCACCATCTCTCTGCTGCAAGTGAGAACAAATTCTAAAGGATCTGCTTTTGTTTTTCTGAAGGTGGCTTTGATCATTTGGCTTGTTCTTCTTTCCTAAAGCAAGTTTCGAATTGATTCCTCACTTTTGGACACTTGACAACCAGGATTATGAATGGAAAAACTCTCACATATTCCATGACTCTTGGTCATGCATGCTGTGGGTACACATAATTGTCAAGTTGCCCGGGTTTTGATGAAAATGATAGTGTAAGGATACTAGGCCGAGAGGGGGGGTGAATCGGCCCTTTTCAAATTTTACTTCTATCAATTCGCTTGCTTAGTTAGTCAAATTAGGAACCCAAGCTATCGACAGATTTAGAGTCTAATCACGGAAGCGTTCACAAGTAAGCATAAGCGACTACTAGGAGGCTCGATGACACTCACATGCATTCGATTAATTCAATGTGAGGAAGTAAATGGGTGAGACGAGGAGACGCAAACCGAGTTGTTTACCGAAGTTCGGTGCTCAACACATGAGCACCTACGTCTCCATTGAGGAAACTTCTCACACAGAGAAGTCGGGACCCTTTCGTCCCTAGCCCTCAATCCATTCGTGGTAGCTCTTTACCAACACATGGTAGGCGAGCTCCAAACCTTCACACGGAGGCGAGTTCCCTCACACGCGAGAGTTCTCACACCCATGGTGCCGACACACGGCACCGACCACCGACACACGGTGGGTTTCACCTCAACACATGAGGTACCCCCAACACATGGAGGATTTGGATCCGACACACGGACACCTTGGCACCTCCGACACACGGAGATGGCCGCCGACACATGGCGGACTTTGCACATCCCGACGAACGGAGAGGAAGAACCGTGGGAAGCACGGTGACCTTCACGAAGAAGGGTTTGCTTGCGGTACGCTTGATGAAGCTCGGTGAAGACGACGTCTCCCGGTAGCAAGGATCCCAAGAGCACAAATACCGGAAGACACTCACTCAACCCTCATCCCACCATGGAGGAAGGCAAGGCAACCATGGAGAGGGCACAAACCTTGGAGACGACGAGGAGGAGGCTAGGGGGTGCTCTCTTCTTCTTCCTCACTCTCTCCCTCAATCTCACAAGCACATGGAACCCTAGAAGGAGGTGGGAACCATGGGAGGAGCTCTCTTGGTGGCTAGGACAAGAGGTGGCTGCTTAATGGTGGCTCTCTCAATTTTCTCCCGTGCTCCAAGCCCCTATTTATAGGCACAAGTCAAAAACCTAGAAATGGACGGCTCAGATTAAATCGCGAGATTCAGATCGACCGATCGGAGACCTCTCCCCGAGCACGGGCGACCTCTCCTCGAGCACGGGCGACCTCTCCCCTGCACCGGCGACCCCTCGGCGAGCACGGGCGACCTCTCCACGAGCGCGGGCGACCTCTCCCCGGCACCGGCGACCCCTCGGCGAGCACGGGCGACCTCTCCACGAGCGTGGGCAACCTCTCCCCGTTGACCAGACGCCGTCCGGTGCCCGTCGGACGCTGCTGGGTGGCCGATTTTGAGCTTGATCGGATGCCGTCCGATGGGCTTCGGACGCCGTCCGGCGAAGCGATGACGCTGGGACTTAGCCGCCGAGCTCGTTCATTGAACCATCACCGCCGGACCCGTCCGATAGGCGTCGGACGCCGTCCGACAGTGTCTAATTTCGCATATCCCTTCGGACTTAGTCTCTCTCGCCCCCTTTCGTTGCCACGCTTTGGGTCCGGACACTTTTGTCGATTTGTGGACTTGGCAGGTATAGTTGGACACTTAGTCGGGAATTTTCGCGCCCATAGAAAATATCTGGCTTTGAAACTTGGCGGCTACAAAACCCTGGACAGCTGTCACTCCCCCGAACTCTCTCGAACCTAGAGAACCTAGACAGGTGGACTCGCTCTAGATGGTTCGCTAAAGGCTAACACCTGGCACTCTCGGAACCCCCATCACCTGTGCTCAGTGGGACCCTGCAACCAGAGAGATGAAGTCGAGCCAAAGACGCACATAAGAAAAATAGAAGAACTATAAAACAAAGGTCCTTATCCTTGGCATTCCAGCTGTACGGCCTATTTGCCATCAATTACCAAAATCAATTAGCCCATGTGAGGCTTGATCTTACAATCTCCCCCTTTTTGGTAATTGATGACAACACCTGCAAATCCAACATGACAAGGCACAAATACAATCTCTGGTGCAATGGGTTAGCTCAGAAGCATTGCATCCCAGCAAAAACACAATATCAAAGACTAGGCCAAAGAATAAAATGCAATGTACATGTTGACAAGAGCTCCCCCTAAATCAATGCATACCACTTGTAAGACATGATAGTACCATCACATCACATGGAGCAAAGCATCTCCATCCTAATCTTCATCCTATGAGCAAAGCATCTCCTAAGCCTACCACTTGTAACCTTACCACTTGTAAGCACCCTAAAATCAAATCAGTTCTCCCACCTTTGCATCATGACAATACCCAAACATGGATAAACATGGATTTGCAATTATTTCTCCCCCTTTGGTATCAATGACCATAAAAAGAGCAAAGTATGGGATTAAAAACTATTTAGGCGCTTTGGAAGTTGTACTAGTGCACGCATGCCCATAAGTTCATCACACTCAAAATCTAGCCATCTCAAGGTCACAATGTCACAAGATCAACTAGAGCACAATTGATAGATGTATAATTTCAAGTTATTATGACCTAGAGCAATTATAGGATGAACAATAGCTAGAAGTATCAAGAGTTGCTCCAAAACTTCGAAGGGACACATGATGCACCATAGCACTAGAAAATACGCTCCAAGCTACACTAGCTATCACCAAGCCTATTTGAGACTAAAACATTTTGGTTGAGCTCATTTTTTAAAGGTTTCACATTTTGCACCTTGAATTTTCTCAAATTTGCCATGTCTCAAACCATAGGCGACGCCACCCAGCATGACACTGAAGGTGAACGTCTCGGTCATCCAAAGCTCCCCCTAAGTTCATGCCTAGTGCAATGGCAAGCTATCTCATCAAGGAGTCATTGGTGAGACATGCTTAATCATATTTTAGCACATTTTGCAAATATGGCTCAACATTTTCTCACAATTGCTCAAATTTGCGAAGTAAAGACATGTGCAAAATGGAGAGACACACTCTAGACTAAGAAGCACATGATCAATCAAAGAGTTCAGAGCAATCAAATGAGACTAGAAGCTATAGCCCTCCTAACACAAGCTCATGGCTTCCAATTTCATGATATATTGAGTTAAGCACAAGTTGAGCTAGTGACAAAATGAACATATGCTATAGCTATCAAAATCAAGTGATGAACATCTAGGTAATGAATAGCACTTAGTATAACAAGCAAGGCACCTAAATGCTCAAACTGGCTTCAAAATATTTGCAATGAATGACATAGCCATGCGACCAACTCAGGCAATGTTTGACTTATCTAAGATGTTTAACTCATTTCTCAATTTGCAGAATCGTGCCTCATTGAGTGGCTTGGTGAATATGTCGGCAAGCTGGTCCTCTGTCCGCACGTGCTCAAGCACAATGTCGCCCTTTGTCACATGATCCCGAAGGAAATGGTGACGGACATCAATGTGCTTGGTCCGTGAGTGTTGGACCGGGTTGCACGCTATCTTCACCGCGCTCTCATTGTCGCATAGGAGAGGCACATGGTCAAGTTTAAGCCCAAAGTCAAACAGTGATTGTGTCAAGTAAAGCAATTGTGCACAGCAACTCCCTACCGCTATATACTCAGCCTCAGCGGTAGATAGCGCCACGGAATTCTGTTTCTTTGACGCCCATGATACAAGACACCTACCCAAAAAGTGACATGCCCCGGAAGTGCTTTTGCCATCGATCTTGCACCCGGCATAATCTGAGTCAGAATAACCTAGGAGCTCAAACCGCGCACCCTTCAGGAACCAAAGACCTATGCTAGCTGTGTGTTTCAGGTATCGAAGGATTCGTTTCACAGCAGTCATATGCATTTCTCTAGGGGAGGCTTGAAATCTAGCGCACATGCACACACTAAACATGATGTCCGGCCTAGATGCAGTCAAATAGAGCAAAGCACCAATCATGGAACGGTAAAGCTTTTAGCCGACATATTTACCTTCTTTGTCGAGGTGGAGGTGGCAGTTCGTTCCCATCGGTGTCCGGATTGGCTTGCAGTCATCCATGTTGAAGCGCTTGAGCAAGTCGTGGATCTACTTCTCTTGGCATATGAATGTCCCGGTCTTGAGTTGCTTGATTTGAAATCCCAAGAAGAAGTTCAACTCTCCCATCATCGACATCTCGAACTCCTTGCTCATCATGTCGCTGAACTCTTTGACCAAGGACTCATTTGTGCTACCGAAGATGATATCATCCACATAGACCTGGCACAGGAACAGATCACCATCCACCACCTTGGTGAATAGTGTCGTGTCGACCCTTCCAACCGTGAATCCTTTGCTGATGAGGAAGTCACTCAGTCTTTTATACCATGCCCTGGGTGCTTGCTTGAGACCATACAAAGCTTTTGACAATTTGTACACATGATCGGGGTGCTGTGGGTCCTCGAAGCCTGGAGGTTGCTCCACATACACTAGCTCTTCAATGTACCCGTTGAGGAAAGCACTCTTCACATCCATTTGCTTGAGGACGATGTTGTGGCACGTAGAGAACGCCACAAGCAGTCTGATAGCATCCAGACGGGCCACGGGAGCATAGGTGTCACCACAGTCAACTCCCTCGATCTATGTGAAGCCCTGAGCGACCAGCCTAGCCTTGTTGCGCACCACCAAGCCAAACTCATATTGCTTGTTCTTAAATACCCACTTGGTGCCAATCACGTTGCAGTCGCTCGGCCTCTTTACCAAAGTCCAGACTTTGTTCCTCTCAAAATTGTTCAGCTCCTCGTGCATCGCATTGATCCAGTCTGGGTCATTCAGTGCCTCCTCCACCTTCTTTGGCTCAAGCTCAGACACAAAAGCCGTGTGCTCACAGAAGTTGACAGTCCTAGACCTTGTTTACACACCGTGAGTCAAGTCCCCAATCACTTGATCAGCTGGGTGGTCATGAGCAATGGTGTGATGGGTCTTGATAAATGAGGTGGTAGCTCATCTGATTCTGCATCTGGCTCACATGCTGTCTCTGTCTCTGGAGCCTGATCAATACTTGAGCTGTCCTCCTGAGGTGAGACTCCCCCTGACTCTGGTACTGGCTCAGGTGTGAGAGGTGGTGGAACTGTCTCGATCTCCCTCTGAACCTCTACTGGCCTTACATCACCAGCTGGCATCTCCTTCGCCGCTCTGGCCAGCTGCTCACCATCCACATCATCCAAATTCTCATGCTCCCCTTGACTCCCATTTGATTCATCGAACTTCACATCGCAGGTCTCCTTAATCTGGCCACTGCTCTCATTGTACACTATGAAGGAAGACCCTCTGGCTGAGTATCCCAAGAAGATTACCGTATCCACTCTGCTCTGGAATTTACCCAAATGCTCTCGCTTCTTCTTAATGTAGACCTTGCATCCAAAAACCCTGAAGTAGGAGACATTGGGTCGTCTTCCCACAAGCAGCTCATAGGACGTCTTCTTCAGGAGCTTGTGAAGGTACATCCTGTTGATGCAGTGACAGGCTGTGTTGATTGCTTCAGCCCAGAACAGATGTGAAGTCTTGTATTCATCTAACATTGTCCTTGCCATCTCAATGAGCGTCCTGTTCTTCCTCTCAACCACCCCATTTTGCTGAGGGGTGTAGGTGGCTGAGAACTGGTGATCAATCCCTAACTCATCACAGAACAGCTCAATAGAAGTGTTAGTGAACTCCGTTCCATTGTCACTTCTCACCTTCTTGAGGGTATACTCAAAAGCATTTTGGGCTTTCTTTACAAACTTTTTGAAAACATCTCCAGTTGGAGTTTTGTCAGGTAAAAAGAAAACCCAAGTGTATCGGGAGAAGTCATCAACAATGACCAAGCAATAGAGATTTCCTCCGATACTCACGTACGTTGTTGGCCCAAAAAGATCCATGTGTAAAAGCTCGAGAGGTCGAGATGTAGACATGACATTCTTGGCAGGATGTGAGCTTGCCACTTGCTTGCCGGCCTGACAGGCACTGCAAAGCTTGTCTTTCTCGAATGTCACATCTTGCACCCCAAAAATCAACTCGTTTTTAAACAGTTTCTTTAAATTAGCCATGCTGACATGCCTAAGACGCCTATGCCAAAGCCAACCAAGAGAGACTTTGGCGACAAGGCAAGTCGAGACGGATGCGGCAGGCTCATTAAAGTTCACAAGAAACAAGTTTTCAAAACGAAAGCCTTTGAACACAAGATTTTCATTTTTGTCCAAAACCAACAAGCCCTCAGGTGAGAAATTACAATGGAACCCCAAATCACATATTTGGGCAACAGAGAGAAGATTATAGCTCAAAGTTTTTACTAGCAGCACATTGTCAATTGAAAGATCAGAAGAGATTGTTACCTTTCCAACTCCAAGTACCTTGCTCTTGCTTCCATCTCCAAAAGTGACCTTGGGGGGAATCTTGCCTTCCTCCCCTATTGAGGTGAACAACCGGGGGTTGCCGGTCATGTGTTGGGTGCACCCGCTGTCGATAATCCAATGGCACCCTCCACTCCGGTAGTTCACCTGTCATGAGAGAAGATCACTTATGTGACTCAGGGACCCACACAGGAGGTCCCCGAGGGTTAGCCTTCAAACCAGAAGCAACACGAGCAAAGCGACCAATCAATGACTTGGGCACCCAAACATGTGCCTTGTGCTCATTCTCAGCCTTGAGCCCAACAAATCTAGCAGTCATCCTTCCTTGATCATTTTCCTTGAGCAAATATTGACCATACAACTCAGTATGTGCTCTAGGGAATCTTGGCTGTGTGTGGTTGGGAGTGTTGCGGTTTTGGTTCCTAGGAGGGTTTGGTCTACCATTGTTGTGCCTAGGAGGACCATTCCAGAAGTTTTGCCTAGGTGAATGCCGAGTGTTGAACCTAGAACCTTGCCAGTTGTTGTGGAACCTAGGACCATTCCAAGTGTTATACTTAGGACCATATTGCCAGGCACTATGATTTCTTTGTTGCCATGTGGAGTTATAGTGCCTAGGAGGTCCTTACCATGTGGGGTGTCCATTGTGCATCCTAGGAGCATTGTTGCTAGTGTGCAATTTGTTAGACCCAGAGTTGCTTCTCTTCTTGGGATGAGCATGATAGTAACCTTGCCTACTGGCAGATGCTCGAGGAACACTGGATTTCTTCCTCCCCTTTGGCTTCTCAGGGGTAAAACCCAAGCCACCCTTTAGGGAAGGTTTTCTTTGTTTCTTGAGCATCTTATCCAAGGCTAGACTACCCTCATAGCACTTCCCAAGATCTTTATCAAATTTCTCAAGTTTTGATCTAAGTTCACCATTCTCAATAGCTAGTTCCCTAGCAGCTAAAGCAAATTTGCAATTATCAGGAGTACAGTCATGAGCATTGCTAGAGGAACCACTAGAGCTAGAAGCAATCAGGGTCAAATCAATCAAGTCATCACATGAAGTAGAGCTATCAATCCTAGGAGGTGCAACAATCATGGCACAAGCGGGAGCATCATCAACAACATCAATAGGAACAGACGAGGTAGCAGGCAGAACATCAACCAAAGCATGACAATCAGGAACATCAACAGATTGAGCAACAGGCAAAGCAATCATGGAAGCATTATCGGCTAGAAGCCGCTCATTACTAGCCCTAAGCTCATGAATTGTAGCAAGGAGGTATTCTACCGACTCATTCATAGCCCTATTCTCTTCTTCAAGCGCACTTGTTTTCTTAGTCATAGCATTACTAGAACCCATCATGCAATCATGTTCAGTTTCTAGTGATTCATGCTTAGACACAAGATCATTGAACCTAGCATTTAAATCATTAAGTCGCTCCTGAAGTCTCATATTTCTTGATCTTTCCTTTTCAAGAAATTCAAGTGCTTGAGCAAGATAACCTCTAGCAATTTCCGCCTCATCTTCGGGTTCGGAGTCAGAATCATAAACCTCATTTGTAGATGGCTTGATCATCAAGCATTTGGCGATGTTGGTTGGAGTCAATGTCGCCTCTGGTGTAGTGGAAGTAGAGGAAGCAGACTCGTCATCATCGGAGTACCACTCTTGAGACTCAGTGATGGCCGTGAGACATCTTGGAGGGAAGGCTGGCGGTGGTGGCACAGCCTGAGTGATTGCCATGCCGGCCAGTCCTTGTCCACTTGACTCCTCGTCATCACTTGAAGCTGACGTGTCGCTGGAGCTATCATCGGTCACCCATTCCCCACAAAGGCTAGCCTCTTGCCTTGTGAGGAGCAACCCTTGAATCCTGACTTCTGGGGATTCTTCTTGTAGTCCTTCTGTCTTGGCTTCTCGCCATCACCCTTCTCCCTTCCTTTGTCCTTGTACTTGGTATTGTCCTTCTGAAGACACATCGAAGCAATGTGTCCCTTCTCTTGACACTCATAGCATCGGTATGATGCATGTGAGTTTGTGCTCATCCTCTTCTTGCCTCCATAGCCATTCTTGCTCATGTACTGGCCAGCTTGCTTCATGAACAGGCCAAAGTGTTGGAAGCCCTCCTCGAGCTCGCTCCATGACATCTCACAACCATCCCCCGCTTGACTCGACTCGAGGGCACTCTGCCTTGATCCACTAGCCTTCAGGGCGATCACTTGATTCTTCACTGGAGCAGGGGAATCCTCGGGATCATTGAGGAGCATCATCTCATGTGCGGTGATCTTGCTGAGCAGAGCTGTGGGTGCCAGCTTCTCCACATCACCGCTGTTGGTGAGATAGGTGATGATGTCCCTGTAATCCTTTTTGGGGAGGATCCGCAGCATCTTCCTGCACACTTCATCATTTGCAACAGTGTGACCGAGCCCCTTAAGCTCGTTAAGGATGGGGTTAAGCCGAGTAAACATAGCATTGACATTCTCATTTGGAAGCATTCTGAACTGATCATAACGCTCCTTGACAACTACTAGTCTACCCTCCTTAACAGCAGAAGTGCCCTCGTGAATCTCAATGAGTGTGATCCATATGTCGTGTGCACTAGTGAGATTGCTAACCCTATCGAAAACCTCCATGCTCAAACCACAAAACAAAGCGTTCATGGCCTTAGCATCGGTCTCTAGGAGTTTGTTTTGAGCGGGTGTGGCAGGTATATTGTTGGTGAGTGTGACACCATGAGGAGACTCTACAACCCTCCAAACATCCATTCCCATGGCCTGGAGAAATACTTTCATTCGCAACTTCCAAAAGCTAAAATTAGTGCCACTAAACAGAGGAATCCTATTGGCGGCTACACTACCCCCGTCAGCCATCTCTATGCGGTTAAGCAACTAGAGACCCGAGCTCTGATACCACTTGTAAGGATCCTAGGCCGAGAGGGGGGGTGAATCGGCCCTTTTCAAATTTTACTTCTATCAATTCGCTTGCTTAGTTAGTCAAATTAGGAACCCAAGCTATCGACAGATTTAGAGTCTAATCACGGAAGCGTTCACAAGCAAGCATATGCGACTACTAGGAGGCTCGATGGCACTCACATGCATTCGATTAATTCAATGTGAGGAAGTAAATGGGTGAGACGAGGAGACGCAAACCGAGTTGTTTATCAAGTTCGTGCTCAACACATGAGCACCTACGTCTCCGTTGAGGAAACTTCTCACACAGAGAAGTCGGGACCCTTTCGTCCCTAGCCCTCAATCCACTCATGGTAGCTCTTTACCAACACATGGTAGGCGAGCTCCAAACCTTCACACGGAGGCGACTTCCCTCACACGCGAGAGTTCTCACACCCACGGCGCCGACACATGGCACCGACCACCGACACACGGTGGGTTTCACCTCAACACATGAGGTACCCCCAACACATGGAGGATTTGGATCCGACACACGGACACCTTGGCACCTCCGACACACGGAGATGTCCGCCGACACACGGCGGACTTTGCACACCCCGACGAATGGAGAGGAAGAACCGTGGGAAGCACGGTGACCTTCACGAAGAAGGGTTTGCTTGCGGTACGCTTGATGAAGCTCGGTGAAGACGACGTCTCCCGGTAGCAAGGATCCCAAGAGCACAAATACCGGAAGACACTCACTCAACCCTCATCCCACCATGGAGGAAGGCAAGGCAACCATGGAGAGGGCACAAACCTTGGAGACGACGAGGAGGAGGCTAGGGGGGTGCTCTCTTCTTCTTCCTCACTCTATCCCTCAATCTCACAAGCACATGGAACCCTAGAAGTAGGTGGGAACCATGGGAGGAGCTCTCTTGGTGGCTAGGACAAGAGGTGGCTGCTTAATGGTGGCTCTCTCAATTTTCTCCCGTGCTCCAAGCCCCTATTTATAGGCACAAGTCGAAAACCTAGAAATGGACGGCTCAGATTAAATCGCGAGATTCAGATCGACCGATCGGAGACCTCTCCCCGAGCACGGGCGACCTCTCCCCGAGCACGGGCGACCTCTCCACGAGCGCGGGCGACCTCTCCACGAGCGCGGGCGACCTCTCCACGAACGCGGGCGACCTCTCCCCGGCACCGGCGACCCCTCGGCGAGCTCGGGCGACCTCTCCACGAGCGCGGGCGACCTCTCCCCGTTGACTGACGCCGTCCGGTGCCGTCGGACGCTGGCTGGTGGCCGATTTGAGCTTGATCGACACCGTCCGAGGCGTTGGCGCTGACGGGCTTGACGCCGACTTAGCTGCCGAGCTCGTCATTGAACTGTCATTGTCGGACCCGTCCGATAGGCGTCGGACGCCGTCCGACAGTGTCTAATTTCGCATATCCCTTCGGACTTAGTCTCTCTCGCCCCCTTTCGTTGCCACGTCTTTGGTCCGGACACTTTTGTCGATTTGTGGACTTGGCAGGTATAGTTGGACACTTAGTCGGGAATTTTCGCGCCCACAGAAAATATCTGGCTTTGAAACTTGGCGGCTACGAAACCCTGGACAGCTGTCACTCCCCCGAACTCTCTCGAACCTAGAGAACCTAGACAGGTGGACTCGCTCTAGATGGTTCGCTAAAGGCTAACACCTGGCACTCTCGGAACCCCCATCACCTGTGCTCAGTGGGACCCTGCAACCAGAGAGATGAAGTCGAGCCAAAGACGCACACAAGGAAAATAGAAGAACTATAAAACAAAGGTCCTTATCCTTGGCGTTCCAGCTGTACGGCCTAGTTGCCATCAATTACCGAAATCAATTAGCCCATGTGAGGCTTGATCTTACAGATAGCGTCGAAAATTTGTGGCGTCTATTCACCCCCTATAGCCACTTAGCTCTGGTTTTCAACTGGTATCAGATTATTTGGTTTGGTGCTTATTTGCAAATCTTGACCGATTTTTGAAGCCGATCCATATTGCTATGTGAGCTATGGCGGATAAGTATTCCACCAACCCCCCCGTGTTCTACCGAGCCGATTTTTCCTATTGGAAGGTTAGGATGGAGATATATGTGATGGCTCAGGATTACAATGTTTGGCTTAAGATCAAGGACCCATATGAGTTTCCCAAGGAGGTGCCTTGAATTAAACTAATGTGGAGCTTAATGCAAAGGCACTAAACTTTCTGATTCAAGGCCTTAGCCGAGGGGAGTACTAGCGGGTGTCGGACATCATCACAGCCCTCAAAATCTGGACGACCCTCCAAGCTTACCAGGAGGGGACAGCTCAAGTTAAGGTGGTGAGACAAGACCAACACAAAAAAGAGTACAATCGATTTAATCAGAAGCCGGGTGAAACGCTTGATTCATGTTTTTCCCGCTTCACTAAGATTCTTGCCGATCTCCGTTCGGTTGACGTCAAATATACCGATTCGGAGATCGTCAGGCACTTTATTTCTACTTTGGATCTTAAGGTCTGGGATGCGATGGTGACTGCAATCCGACAGGCAGCCGATCTCTCGACGCTGACCTTGGAAACGCACTATGTTAGTCTCAAGATGCACGAACTTGAGCATCTCTCGAAAGAGCCTAGTTCCACTGCCTTAATAGCTGACTCCTCTGGTCGTGATTCTTCTTATGTTGCTGATGTGTCCTTCTCTACTCTCTGTAAGCTATCCAATTATCAGATAGACAAGATTCTTGAGGAGCAGCTTGCCTTGTTGGCCAGAAAGTTCTCACATGCTTACAGGAGAGTGGCCGATCGGAGAAGAGGAATCATGAGGTGCTTCGGTTGTGGTGGTCTCAACCACATGAAGCGTGATTGTCCAAAGTTTAGAGGAGAACAGTGAAACAACTGCGTCGCGCCCACACAGAATGCCTACGTCAACAAGAACTGCAACATCAATGCCCGTGGTGGAGGTGACAAGAAGAAGCCATTTAAGCAGCTGATGAAGGGACGCCGCATGGTCGAAAAGGTTCCGGCCACTCTGGAAGAAGCCGTCATCTTCGACAAGGAGAATGGACACTCGGATGATGGTGAGGATGAGCCGCTTAAGAACGACGACGTCGACTACACCGGCATGTGCTTCATGGCACATGGCGACAACGACTCAGGTATCTACCACACTGACGACGATGAGGTAACTAATGAACAAGGTCTCTCCTATTCTAAACTCTTGGAAGCATTAGTTAGAATTCATGACAAGTACACTAAGGTCTTAGCCAAGAAAAATACCCCTGAAGCTCAACTAAAAAATGCTAAACCTGCTGCTTGCTCTGATTGTGGGAAGCTCACTAGCTATCCAAATAGAGAAAAAAAATGTTGGATTGTTCCCGAGCCTGTTGACTCTGATGGGTGGTTAGAGTTTGATATGGCCATGAATGATTTTAAGGAATTAAGGACAACTCATGATAGGGTGCTTGATTTGAATGAAAAACTTTAAGTAAGTTAATGTTAAGCTTGTATCATAACTAGATGATACTAGGAAAAAATTGTTCCTTGTTACTTCTGATCTAGAGTCTGTCTGCTTATATCATGCTTTGTCATGATCACTCTGCACACTCATCTAAGGACCCAGTCAGTCCAGTTGCGGGTTGTAACGATCATGCTCCACCTACTGACCCAGTCAGCTCAGATGAGAGTTGTAACTTCCACTCACTTGATTCTACATGCCGTGATTGCACACTGTTGAAGCTTGAGAATTTGAACTTGTAAGTTAAGATTTCTGAGCTTAATGATATTGTTCTTGATGCCTCTGTGTGTGATTGATGTCTTGAGCTTAATGGGGAGATGAGTAGGATCTAACAGGACATGAGTGCTAGATTTGAGATTAAGTTGAACCAAGCCCAAAATGCTAAGTGCCTTTCCTGTCAGGCTCTTAAGAGTGACGTTAAGATCCCAGGTGAGAAGTGTAGCAAAGCCTTGCGAAAGGGTACAACAGATAGTCAGTACTCTTGAACTCTTCCTCTTCTTGCGGGTTTTGTCCCCAACTCCATTAGGAGTGCGAGTACCTCATGAGCACTCTTGAAACGTTTGTTGTGGGCAAACGGAAGCTGAACTTGATACTTGACAAAAGCAATATATCAAGGGGTAAGGTTTAGGTTACAATTGGTTAGATCACATCAAGAAACACCCACCTAGAGTGCTTGGAAGGGATGAGAACGGGCAGACAGTTGTTCTTGGGGACAGTGTTTCTAAGACTACTGTTTTTAGGTCCGTAGGGATTGTTAGGGAAAGTCCTACCACACAATCTGTTCAGTCTTAGAAGAAAGCTCCACAAAGTTCACCTACGAAAAGCGTTTCTCTTACCACTCCTGCCCCTGGAAATGTTAGAGGAGTAGTTTGCACCTTCTATGATAGAATAGGATATACTGAGCAGAACTGCTTCCGCCGTGCTAAGGAAGCACGTGAGGAGCGTAGAAAACAGGCTAGAATTCAAGGACCTCCTATGAAATCTGCATCTAGGTTCATTCCTCCTCAGGCTAGACTGGTGGTTAGACAGCAAGGATTTGGAGCACAGCCTTCTATTGTTCTTCCTGTTTTCGGTCTGGGGCGTGAGCAGCGTCGTCCTCAGGATGTACCTCATGTAGGTTACAGAGGTGAGCGTCCGCGACGTGAGGTGCCAGCTCCAAGATGGAGGAATGGCAAGAAGGATAGGAAGCACGGACAGGATGCACCCGCCTCAGCTCAATGGTAGGTTGCTCCTAATCGAGTGTCAGAACGTTTCCTTTCTAGAAGGGATGGCCTAGTCCGAGTAGAGTCTATTCGGTGTGGTCGTGTGACTCAGTTTTGTGTGTCAAAAAATGCACTGGTATTTCCCAATGCTGAGCCACGTTTCTTCACTCACTGACTCAGGCACGTTGGGCTGGGAAGGGGGACATGTGAATCATCGACTCCGGGTGTTGTTGCCACATGACCGGAAACTCTCAGTGGTTCTTCTCCTTAGTCCATGAGCCCTAGGGTTAGAAAATCACCTTTGGGGATGCTTCGTCAGGTCGTGTGCTCGCTCGAGACTCTATTCAGGTTGGTGACCAGGTTGTACTTAAGGATGTGGTCCTTGTCAGCAAGGTTCACTATAATTTGTTTTCAGTTTCTTAGTTGAGTATTGAGAGTTTTGAGTTTTGTTTTAAGCAAAATGAAAGTTGTATTTTTTATTCTTCTAAGAGTTTTGTTTGCGGTAGTCACAGATTTGGGAAAGTTTTTCATGTTAATTTCTGATCTTCAGTTGGCACTTCTCATTACTTGATTGCTTCAGAGTCTTGTGACACCTCCTTCTGGCATAAGAGACTAGGTCACATTGGTTTTGATCACTTGACCAGAGTTAGCAGCCAGAATCTGATTCATGTTTGCCAAAACTCAAAATGTTTAATGACATAGTTTGTTCTCCTTGTCGGCATGCCAAGATGGTTGCCGCTGCTCACCCACCAGTCACCCTACTTATGACTGATGCACCTACACAATTGCTTCACATGGACACTGTTGATCCCTCCCGTGTGCAGTCTGTGGGTGGCAAATGGTATGTGCTCGTTGTTTTCGATGACTATTCTCGATACTCTTGGGTCTATTTCATAGTGAACAAGGACGAAACATTTCATCATTTTCGTTCCTTGATTCGTAAGCTTTCTGTTGAGTTTCTAGGAGAGCTTCACGCAATCTGTTCAGATAATGGCACTGAGTTTAAGAATGCACAATTTGAAAGCTTTTGTTCTAATTCTGGTGTTGAGCATCAATTCTCTTCTCCGCACGTCGCAAAACAAAATGGCGTTTTTTGGAGAAAGAATCACACTTTGGTAGAGATGGCTAGGACTATGCTAGATGAATATTCTACACCTAGGTATTTCTGGGCTGAGACTGTTTCTACAACTTGCTATGTTTCAAACAGGGTGTTTCTTAGGTCCAAGTTGCATCGCACATCCTATGAACTTCGATATGGGCATAAGCCAAGTGTTTAACATTTCAGGGTGTTTGGATGCAAGTGCTTTATTCTGAAGTATATAAATTTAGACAAATTTGAATCTCGATCTTCATATGGCATTTTTCTTGGGTATACAGCTTCTGGTGTGAATACCGCGTCTGGGATAGTGAGAGGCGGAGAGTTGTTGAGACTTGTGAGTTGACCTTTGATGAGGCTATACCGGGGCCAAGACCAGATATCTCAGGTTCATACTTGTCTTTTGAGCCAATCTTTGTTGAGGAGAAGGTTATTGAAGATGACTTCTTCAGAACCCGATCATGACTTAGCTCCACCGGTGCCGCCTCCAGTTTCGAGTGCTGTTCCTCAGTCTCAACCCTTACCTTTTGATTCTACTCAGCTCTCACCTTTAGCTTCTAGGTTCTCACCTATAGAATCCAATTCACCCGGTGTCTCTGATCCTACCTCTCCTGCTCCCGAGGTAGAGGCCATTTCCAGGGCTCCTCGTCACATCCAGAATGACCATCCCCTGCACAGATGATCGGTAGTTTGAGCAAGAGGATCCTAACCCGATCGAAGTCTAGGCTTTCTCACCTTTGCTTATTTGCTGCTTTCGTTGCTTCCTTTCAACGTCACACATGCACTTTCTAATCCTGATTGGGTGAATGTGATGCACGAAGAGGTAGTGAACTTTGAGAGGAACAAAGTGTGATAGCTTGTTGGACGCCCTAAAGGACATAATGTAATAGATACTAAATAGGTGTTCAGGAACAAACAAAGTGAGGATGGGATAGTGGTTAGAAACAAGGCTAGATTGGTTGCTTAAGGTTACACTCATATTGATGGGATAGACTTCGATGAGACCTACGCTCCTGTGAGTAGACATGATTCCATCAGGATCTTAGCGGTATTTCTGGCATCCAATGGGTTCAAACTGTATCAATTGGATGTCCATAGTGATTTCCTTAATGGCTATATTAAAGAGGAAGTGTATGTGAAGCAAACTCCTGGGTTTGAGAATTCAATATATCCTAATCATGTATATAAGCTTGATAACGCTCAATATGGGCTAAACAAGCACCTAGGGCCTGGTATGAGAGACTTAAGACCTACATGGTGAGCAATGGGTTCCTAATGGGTAAGGTAGACCTTACCTTGTTTATCAGTAGGGTTGGCTCTGATTTCCTTCTGGTGCAAGTGTATGTCGATGACATTATCATTGGTAGTTCCTCATCTGCTCTTGTTTCTGAGTTCTCAGAGGTGATGAGCTCAGAATTTGAGATGAGCATGATGGGGGGCTCAACTTCTTTCTCGGCTTTCTGTTCAAACCGGTCTCTACTCCAATGGCAACTACTGTTGCCTTAGGGCCCGATCAGAATGGTGAGCCAGTCGACTAGAAGGAATATCGTAGCATGAGAAGCTTCCTGCATTATCTCACCTCTTTTCGGTCGGACATCCAGTTCGCTGTGTGTGTGTCTTTATGCCCGCTTTCAGGCCTCACCTAGAGTGTCACCTTCAGACAGTGAAGCGGATCTTCCGCTATCTCGAAGCAACCGCAGACTTTGGCCTCTGGTTCTCTGCTGCCTTTTGTCTATCTCTTAGAGCCTTCTCAGATGCTGACTTTGCTGGCTGTAGGATAGATAGGAAGAGCATTTCTGGCACCTACCAATTTCTTGGCACTTCATGTTGCAGTCAGGTTGTTTGGCTCTGCTCTAGCTTGAAGGATTTTGGGTTGGTTTAAGCAAGTGTGCCACTCCTCTGTGACAACACCTCTGCCATCAACATTGCAAAAAACCCAGTGCATCACTCTAAGACAAAGCACATTGATCTGAGATATCACTTTCTTAGAGACCATGTCGAGAAGGGTGACATAGTCTTGCAGTTTGTTGAGACCAACCGTTAGTTGGCTGATATCTTCACCAAGCCACTGGACAAGGCTAAGTTTGAGTCTTTCAGAGGAGAGCTCGAGGTTGTGAACTTGGCTTGCTTATAATCAGGGGGATCTTGGGCTACTTGTACTATATATAATATATTCTTTTCGCTTTGCCTGCATTGCATCTGGGGTGCATTTGGGTTTGGTTAGTTTGTATTAGGCTGTCAGCACACTTTTCACTTAGACTTCTGTGTGCTTTGGCACAGACCTCTCATCTTGTGCTTAGGTTGCTATCATACGTAATAGACTTCCGTCTCTCTCTGGCTAGTTTGATCCCACACAGTCTTATAGGTCACTGGGTAGACAGGGTCTGTGTCGTATCTCTAGTAACCAAGGTGTAGAGTTGTCTTTCCTTGTAAGTCGCAGGCGGCAGATGAGAGCGTGTCTTAGTTTGAGTGGTTTTTGTTCTTACCTAATTCTTTGTGTTTTGCCTAATTGCATTTCCTTATTTTCCAACTCCTTATTTATTGTTATTGTTTTTAATGCATATTTTTTTGGGATGAAACTGTTGACTCACTTGTTGAGGTGGAGTTTTCGGGAAACTTTGCATTAGCCTATAGAGTTCTTTTTGTTTTTGGAGCTTTGCATTTTAGGCTTTGCAAGTTATCGAGACTATTCACATTTCAGGTTGTGCTAGCTCGTTCAACTAGTGTCTAGTCAAAAATGATATTGCTTTTGGTTTTCCAAAAACTTTGATGTGGCATGAGATTTCCACTTTCTGAATATTGTTGCTTGATGAGGCATTTGCAGTCTTCTTTCAGTTATACTTGCGACTTGATGAAATCTTTTGTTGGCCAAATTTTACTTCTGTAAATTAAAAAATAAAAAATATGCAATTTCAAGTTTTGGAGAGTTTTCACTAGTTATCCTTTACGAGATGGCTTGTCAACATGTATTTTTATTTTGGCAGAAATTTCGCAAAATTTCATGAATTTCGGTAATTTCAGTCCACAACGAAATTTTAAATCACCTCTCAAAATTTTTGAATTCAAATAATTTTATAAAACTTCGGACTAACATATAAAAAAGAAGCAATAATATTCTTGTTTTAAGAACCTATGATAGCTTAGTGAGTAGTCCAAACATTAGATGCATAGTTTTAGTTCTTGGTTTGCTATTTTTCATGACTTTTGTTTAAAATTCAAAAGCTCTGTTTTTATTTCGGCCGAAATTTCGCGAACTCGGTTATTTCGGTCGGCAACTAAATTTTTGGTATTACGAAATATAAATCCCTGCTTGTCATTGCACACAAGAGGCATGAACTTGGAAGGGAATCGGATAGCCAAGACGTGTGATTCCTTCACTGTAATGCTGGGCACCGTCGGTCATTTATATTCGCCTAGAGGCTCTCCCTTCTAAATTCAATCAAAAAAGCAAAACAAAAAAAAAACACACACACACACACACACAGGAGGAGAGTGATCTAGGAAGCCATTTCCAGTGATCCTCGGGATGTGCCTTGCTAACAATTGCTCGCTTTAAACCCGTTGAAGCATTCAAAAGGGTTTTAAAAATATAAAAAATAAATGCTATTTAGTTGAGTTGTCGATTTCAAGCTACTTGGATTTCAAAAAGTTGTATGTGGTGTTCTATTGAAGCCGTCTTTATACCTTGTCATGCCGCGATATTTGATTGTGATTTTCTAATCCACATCTTCCAATATGAAAATCGATTTACTAACATCTCTTGAAGTTGTGAGCATCGAGCAAAAATTGCATTGCTTAAAGCATCTTTGCCACGTGCTTTACGTTCAAATGGATAATTTTCAAAGCTCCATAGGATTTGCATTTGTATTTGCATCATGCTTTGTGCTTGTTCCCTCAAATTTTTTGTTGTCTACATTACCAAAAGGGGAAGAATTAAAAAAGTCATCAACATTCATTTCTTAAAAAAATGGGGATAATTTCTTGGGAAGTTTTGACTTTCACGACTTAGAGATGTTGAACACATGTTTTCCTATCTTTTACTCCAAGCGTGATTCGGAATTTCCAACATGTCTTGTTCGACAAATCCAAAAATTTTAAAATATTTTTCGAGGGTTTGTCAATATATTCATCAAGGGGAGTGTTGTGACCCATGTGGAGGGTACCCCGGTTTGATGATGAATATATGTGACAAGATGGAATTTGAAGTGTTTTGAAGAACTATTAAATGGTGCATTTGTGGAAATTGCCATGCAATTGGAACCGGACCATTGTGCTGAGTTTGGGCTAAGTAATAGTTTGATCGGACGTGGTCCAGTGGAATTTTGTTAATCTGGCACGTGGTGTGTTAGGGCTTCCTAAATGTGATGTCACGAAGGGATTATGATGTTGGAAATTTTGTGATGAACTAACCTTGCAAGTGAGGTAAGGCGTGTTGGTTTCGTGTTTGTTCACCTCAGTGATGCAGGTATCGGCGGATACGTGGTGGTGGACACGAGAAACTAACCTTCGCGGGGACAGCTGGAGATGTGCAGGCAATCGGGTTCGATGACCTGGTGGTCACATGTGGTGGTGTACATGAGAAACTTAGCCGTGGCAAGGAATCCGAGGCAGCTTGAGGCTGCGGCGTCAGTAACCTGGTGGCAAAGTTGATCTGACCAACGGGCCCAGGCTCGGGCTGGCGACCGAGGAAGCTATGAAGATATTTCCCAAAGGAATATGTGGAGAATATTTCCTCTCGGGAGTGTGTCTTGTGATGTGTAAGTTGTACACCACTCATCCTCAAATAAAGGGTGGAGATGGGGTCTAGGGTTTAGGGCATCTCACCCTTGGACTATAAATAGAGGGGGAGGGAGCACCTCCTCCTCATCCGCTTAGAGCTGGAAATTTCAGAAATGGAGAGGGTGATTTGGGTGTGTTTTGGGTGGCATTTAGAGTGCTTGTAACCATATGGATTGTAGTTTGTAATCCCCAACTTTTATGCAATGAAATCATTCTTCATGAATATCTTGTGTTGATTTGCTACTACTTCTTCTTGTTTTCATTTTCCTTTTTGGAGCTCTTGTTTCGAGAAGAACTTAGATGATTTCTTCCTTGTTATTGGTGGTGTATGATGCCATGAGATTGCTAATATGATTTGATACACACTTTGCAACCATATGAGAGGCAAGAGATCAAGTTCTTGACTTGTCACTAATTTGTCTAGAAACTTTCATCCGCGCAGCAGCCAGTAAAAGATTTTTTAAAAAGTCTATAAAAATCATTTTGTGATGATTCCAGTTGGAAAAACTATAAAAATCACTGAGCATTTGGGCTTGATAGGCCATGACTTGCCCTAGTGTCGGATCTCTCGGTGGTGGTGCCGGTATATCATCGAGACCGCGGCATCATACATACCAATGTTTTTGCCAATCCTCTACTAGAGCCCGACAAATCATCATACATCATGACGTGTCCATCATCTACTAGAACATCAGTGATCCATCTAACAATATAGCTAAGGCCCATCATCTACTAGGGCGGACAGCTCTAAGGCTCACGGAGAGAGACTACAAGCTCTAGCCACGACGACGGTCAGAGTAGACGAAACGCGGGGGGACGGGGGCGCACGCCTCAGAGGGCAGTCAAAGACGATGGCGAAGGATGGCCTCGTAGGTGGTCCCGGAGCCGGCGGTGCAGGAGCAGTGTCGCCTTTAGTGTCAGTGTCGGAGTTGGTGTCGGCGTCCATCAGCGACTGCTCCTGTGGAGCCTCTGAGGAAGACGACTCATGGCGTGGAATCCCCACCAAGGCTCGGGGCGGCAGAGTCCTCTTCCGCATCGTGGTGCGGCGGTTCTCATACTCCGGCGGCGAATAATCCGGCCTCAGAGGTGAGAGCAAAGGGTCCCGCTGGTCACGCTATGCCAGCACCTGTCGTGCCTCCTCACCCTGGCGTCTATGAAGCGCCTGTCTCGCTGCGTCCCACTGATGTATCGCCATGGCGAGGCTCATATCATAGTGGTGGAGCCATCTCCCCATCACCCTCAGCTCATTGTTCCCCGCCCGGAGTGACGAACGTAAGTGGTTGATCTCCTCCAGCGCACCACCGACCACCTGGGTAGTACCTTCGTGAAGGCGCGCCAGGCGGATCAACTGGTGTTGAATCGGCATAGAGGCGTTGACAAACCCAGGGAGTGACCTCATATGCATCGCCGTTGGAAGTGCATAAGCCTCCCCTGAGGTAGACACTGTACTCCCTCTGGAGTATGGTAGTGGCCTCCATAGCAGCGTCGTTGATCGCCGCCTGCAGGTGATCTCTCGGTGTCATAGCTATGTGCCTCAACCTCATCCCCTTTGTAGTAGATGACTACCCACACGAGGATACAACACGAGGAAGGGATCGAGCATCCCTCCAAAAGAACCTCGGCCTCTCGCTGAAAGACAAACACCGACACAGCTGCTGGAGTCTCCGGACCCACTGGCTCCAGAAACGTGGGTCCTTGTAGCCGTGCGTTGACCTCTCGTCAACAAAGGAGTGCTGGTCTCATCGATTTATCTAAAAGAAAATTTTGACAAACAATTTCTTAGAACTGGTAGGCGGAGTACTAAAGGAATGTTTTAAGCATCAAAATAATCGTACAAAGGTGGAAATATAATTTTTTCCTAATTTTGACCTCTAAGTCGTATGGGTCCTATAGTCGTATGCTCTAATACCAGCTTTGTCAACCCTCAAATTTAACTTACCTTGAGAGTCAGGATCTCATGCACTAGCCCCTGGATCGATACACTAGTGCGAGAGATCACGTAGCCCGATACAAGCATACATCGATTAAATAAAATTCCTAAATATTACATACCAAGTTATGCCCTTAGGCGAATTTAGTAAGGCGATCATCAGCAGCCTTATTTTACAAAACATTGTTCAGAGTACTGCAGCTATCCCAATATGTACCCAAAAGAATCTCCTATCGGCTAAGTGTCCTGTAAATGACCAGAGCAACCCCTAAGACTCGTCAGGTCCACCGAAGTTCTGTCCATCGTCTTCATGGCACTCGTACGGATCCTCCTCGATTCCCTCGTCTAAGGAATGTAAGTAGGCGAGGTCAGCGTCATCCAAACGTTGGCTAGTTAACACTTCCCTTAATGCAATTAGTGTATAGAGGGCTTTATTTGGGGAAAGGGATTATTTTATTTGCGTAAGGCCATATTTTAAATGACTTTAAAAACTTCCTAAACTAGCATCATGTACTAGTAGTCTTATTATCTCAAGGGTTTAGCATCGAAACAATACATCCCCAACCAAACCACCACCTTTTTCGACCAACCCTGAACAGACCAAGCCTCGACCAACATACACTCGATATCATACTTCACCAAACCATACTTCTTACTGCCCCCAACATTTCCTAGATACGCCATCCTTCCAGGATTTGGCAATCCTGTTGTGGACCACCCTTGCCAGGGCATTCCCGCCTTGGCTTAGTGGGTTGCCAGCCCTCACTAGCCGAGCGTCATCCTGGGGAAGTGTGACCTTTATCACCCTCGGTAATGACCCATGTCGGTCCCTATCATTCCCGGATGATCGCCTTGATACAAGCATACATCGATTAAATAAAATCCATGAATATTACATACCAAATTACGCCCTTAGTAAGGCGATCAGCAGTAGCCATATTTACAAAACATTGTTCAGAGTACTGCAGCTATCCCAAAATATGTACCCAAAAGAATCTCCTATCGGCTAAATGTCCTGCAAGCGACCGGAGTAACCCCTAAGACTCGTCAGGTCCACCGAAGTCCTGTCCATCGTCCTAATGACACTCGTATGAATCCTTCTCGATTCCCTCGTCTAAGGAATGTAAGTAGGCGAGGTCAGCGCCATCCAAACGCTGGCTAGTTAACACTTCCCTTAATGCAATTAGTGTATAGAAGGATTTATTTTGGGGAAAGGTTATTTTATTTGCGTAAGGCCAGATTTTAAATGACTTTTAAAACGTCCTAAATTAGCATCATGTACTAGTAGTCTTATTATCTCACGGGTTTAGCATCGAAACAATACATCCCGAAACCTCAACCAAGCCACCAACTTTTTCGACCAACCCTGAACAGACCAAGCCTTGACCAACATACACTCAATATCATACTTCACCAAACCATACTTCTTGTTGCCCCAACGTTTCCTAGATACGCCATCCTTCGCGGATTTGGCAATCCTGTTGTGGACCACACTTGCCAAGGCATTCCCGCCTCGGCTTAGGGGGTTGCCAGCCCTCACCAGCTGAGCGTCATCCTGGGGAAGTGTGACCTTTATCACCCTCGGTAATGACCCATACCGGTCCCTATCGAGAATGGTCCCAGAGGGCCTTTGCAAAGTGCTCACAGCTAGTGATCCAACACCCATACTCCGTGCGATGGCCACACGTTGTGATGGAACCATCCTTCAGATGGCAGCGATCTCCCCGCTACGCGTGTTCTTCCGTGCACCTCTTGGGTAAGCCCTGGCTAAACCCAGCACTAGGCACTCTGTGCCTTAATCATCCATCAGGATGTCACCTAGGGGCAACTCACCACTCAATCATCTCTACTTCTCCGGTCAACGACCTTGCCATACATGAACTATCCCAACCAACCGACCAAACCAGACCGACATCCCACATATCCATACCCTCAACCACATTCTATCCAATATGCAACTAAAAGCCCTAACTGTCACATTTCATATCAATTTCAATGAAGGAATGAATGATCGGTGAATATCGGTTCACCGTTCCGTGACGATTTACCAGAAGATTTGTTTAAGCCTAAATCAGTCTAAGCAGGTTTTACCCATTAGGAAGGGTTAAATTGAATACCAAACTAATCTTAGGACAACAAGGGGAATGACAATCAAGGCAGTCATGAAGGCTAAACATTTCAAAGGCAGGCATGTATAAGTATTACATGATTAACGATTAGACAGATTAATAAGCATGAATTTTTAATAATAAACAATATAGTTTTGAGGAAAAACTGGGTAATGAACATGATATTAGCGATGTTAATCTGCACTAGGGAAAGTGGTCGTATCCTTAGGTTGGATGTCCTCATCAGAAAGTCGCAATCTCTCCCTAATACGGACAAACATCTAAAGAGTAACTCGCCTTGCTAGGGTGGAAGGTCCTTCTCGGCGTCTCCGAACCTCCCCTCGGGATCGCCTACGTCTAGGCACACATACAATCCAATACTTACTAATGCAGGTAGAAAACATGATGCATGCACGTGACCTAGGCCTTACCTCGACACCGGTGTATAAGGTCGGTTAATGATTCTAAACTTTGTATGCTATGCCATGCTTGTCCTAATGCACTATTAAGTAACAATATCATTATATAATAGTATAGTTACACCCAAAATACGTTTTCGTACGATATAGTATTAACTGGGTTTTTAGGGTTTTAGAGCGACCTACGATGACGGCTCGACGAAAAACGGCATACATACAGAGTAGAGTTTTTCGATGTTAGTATTTTCTAGGATTTTCCTATATTTAGGGTGTAACCTTAAGTTCCTAAATTATAATCATGCATTTTCTAAAATTAGCTCTTATTTTATTTTTAAAGAATGTTCCCCTAATTGGTTGATTTGTTGCAAATTAATTCCCTAAGGAATGCTCTTGGGTAAGCTAGTTAATTATTTAATGTTCTATATCTAACATGTCATTTATCTACCTATTTTAATTTCTTATGATTTTATAGGGTTTAATTCACAATTTAATACAAACTATATTCACCCTAATTCTATTTTAACCAATTCTTATATAATAATTCCCCTCCTTTAACTAAACAATGCCATTCATCCCTTACAAAGGTTGGTTTCATATTTTTATAAAACTAGAACTGGTCCAAACTATTTATCTAATTTTTTTAGAATTTTTGGGAGTCACTAGCCATTTTAATTAAATCAATAACTATTTTGGTATTTATCTAAATGGTAAAAATCATAGGAAAAACCATTAATTTTCTTCGGGCCGATCCAACCGACGAGCCAGCCCAGCAATGAAAGTGGCTCACGACCCACGTGCTCATGCTCCCGCGCCGGCCAGGGCGGCTACGCCGAAGGCGGGTTTTTGTGGGACGCCAACGGGAGGAGAAGGCGCCCAAACCCAAGGACACCTCCACTTAAACCGCCAGGTGGGCCAGGGCCCACGCGGTAGTGACTCTACGTCATGGCTTAAACCCAGCGCGCGTGGGGAATAACTGGCAGGTGGGACCCGCAGGTTAGTGACTCCACGTCTACGCTCGGCACGAATCTTGGAGCATGACGGACGGTCCACATTCATTGTCTTCCTCCAGACGGTGACGTGGCCAATGGCGGCGGGGAACGATGCGGCGGCGCTACGCGCCTACGCCCTCCCTTGGCCAAGAGTGTTAGTGCTCCGGCATCTACGGCTCCTAAGAACCCTAACAATGCACGCACCGAGGCCAGAGGCGGGCCGATGCGGTGGCGCGACGGTGGTGGTGGAGCCGAATGCTCACCGTAGATGCCAAGCCTAGCTACCGATCTACAGGCAATGGAAATGAATGGAGAGCAGAAAGAGGGATCGGCGGTGCTCACCGAGTTCCCGGATGGGCATGAGGTGGAGCGAAGGCTGTATGCGGTGAGGATCTCGGCGGCGACCGAAACAGGGGCGTCATCACCACGGTCCCTCTGAGGGACTCCACTGAAAGCAATCGAGGCGGCGGGTTAGGGGAAAGATGAAGGTGCTCCAGGCGAAAGGAATTGGGCTAAGGCTCACGGAATCGGAGAAGAGATCTTTGGTGCCGGCGAGGAGTGATTTTGGGGAAAACGGGGAAAGGATGCCGGCGGGGTGACTCTCGGCTTTATAGGCGTCGGGCGATGCTTCTGGCCTGAAGGCACGCTCGGCGAGGCTAGGGAACGAGCGGCGCGGCGACGGAACACGGCACGGCACAGCAGAGGGAGAGGCGGCGCGGCGCGGCGATGATGACGGGCGTGGCGCGGCAGAACAGACACGGCGCGGTTCAGAGCAGAGCAGAGAGGCAGCGTGGGGCAGAGTTGAGCGGCGGAAGGGCCACGCGGCAGAGAGGGAGAGAGAGAGAGAGAGAGAGAGAGAGAGAGAGAGAGAGATTGTAGGCCCACGTGTCAGCACAAAATTTAAGCAAATTTTGATTTTGACCCAAATTGGGCTGTTACAGTGAGGAAGGAGCGAGGAGGAGGAGGTGGCGGCGGCGATGGTGGGGTATGCCAGATCTGGCCACCAGATATAGAGAGGAGACGGGGCGCTGGTGGCAGAGGTAGGAAGGTGGAGGTGGGGTGGAGAAAAAGGTGATGTCGGGGGCTCGTCTATTCGGTGCGCTCTAAGCAGATGTTTGTCCAGTAATACACCTTCATTAATTAATGCCCATGTTTGAGGTTGTCCAGTTCTAAGCCACACAGAGGGAATGTAATGATGCTTGCACATGAAAAACACATGTGCATTTTCCCTTCTATCCAAAAGGAAGAAGCATTTCAGGTCTTCAAATCTCGACATACATCTCGTATGATAACTACTCTTATGGCATGTTGGTAAAAGTATATATGGCTTGAGACGTGTTGGATGTTTGCTTGGAATCTGTCGCCTTCTCTTATCATGATCACAAGAATGAAAAGGACATAAAGCTTATAAAGCAAATGTGACTTGCAGTTCCCAATATGTAGAATAGTTGACCAAAACATGCAAGTAATATTCTGCTTTGTTTCCTTAACATTCGAAGGTTATGATCGAAATTCCATATCTTCAAGTGGTGCGATAATACAAATATGCACGTCAACGCGGTCCATATTAACGGGGAGTAGTTAGTTAAACAGTGTACACACGAAATCCAGCTAAACCAACAATATGTCGGCAAAATTGCTTATGTTGTTGCGCTCGATGATACCATAAAGGGCGGACCCACAATTCGTGATGCTGGGGCCACGGCCTTGGCTTGGTTTTGAAAAACCTATAGATAGTTTTTAAGGCCCCTTTAATTTGCAGTTACTTTTTGGTTCTAATTTGATTTGCAAAAGACGTTTTTTTGTACAGACTATTCACTATACCATTTTGTAATATATTTAAGCGCTTTCTGAGATGCTTTTCCGAGAAAAACTAAACAACAAATTTGTAATATATTTTAGCCTTTTCGTGTTTTTTTAAGGACATTAACTAGTTTAACTATAACCAAAACCACAACCACAAATGAAAGAGTACCTAAGTCTACATCAGCAGCTGCAGCTCACGTTAGAGCACCTAGTTCTAAATGAAAAGTATTTCCTATTTTAAATAATTTTGTTTGATAATTACAAGATTGTGGAATATCAAAAGAGTATATAATTAAATAAATTCTGTTACGTAGAAAAATCTTATTAAATCCATATAAACACAACGAATTGATCATATAAATGTATATTTTTATTCAAATATTGGTTTTCACGAAAAAAAAATACTGCATGCTTGTCTTTTTTATTTCAGTACGACCACTACTATAGAAACATCCATTCAAGCCTCCCATAGTAGTATTTTATAAAAATAAAAATACCCCTTTAATGTTTTAAATTTTAAAAATGTTCATTCTCTTTTTATTGGAAAAATAATTTTTAAATTCATTTTATTTTCCAAAAATCCCATAAAATCTATTTTATCAAAAATATTCCTTTTCCATGCCTTATGTCCTACACGAAACTTGTAGATAATCGCCCCACGAACCCATATAGATGCATATCTACCCTTATCTCGTCACCTAGAAGCCGAGTTTTCCCAAAGCCGCCAGTGCCGCCATCGTGAATAACATGAATACAACTTGAATTTTCCCACCACCATGCTTATCCTCCATCTCCAACCGACATCGTACCGACCTCGTAGCCCTATAAATAGAACCTTACGCCTCTTGTATACTTCAAGTCGTCCCAAACCGCCCCCTTCCTTTACTCATTGTCCTACATATCCTCTTCTCCATGGCCAATTTAATGAAGCTCTGTCTGCAACTCCAGGTGAACAATTTCTATCAACTCTGGCATGATCTAGCTTGATTAATCATACTAATAACATCTCCTCTACCTCAGCTACATCTAGATACCATCTATTCCAATCCAAGCAACTCTGGTCATCTTTTCCCAAATTACTAGTTTCTCTAAACCCTAAAATCTCGCCGCCGACCACCATGTTCAATTTCTACTGAAACTAAGCCATGTACCCCTAGAGTTTTCTATTACCAACATTTTTCTCCATTGCATCCCTTCTAGAAACCGGCCTTCGATTCTCTATACACCTCGTCGAAGCCTACTCTAGCCAATTTGTCTGATTTTCTGCTTAAAAAACCATGTTTTTCACTTAAGCTAACCAGTTCACCACTTTATGCACCAGATCTTAGTGTAACCCTATGTTAGGAAAACTTAACATGTACAATATTTCAAGAACGGTAGGCTAGAAAAATATGTTATGTGTCATACGGATAAGAGGAATGGTGTGCTTATCAGGATATAAGAAAGAGGCGATATACAACCAAGTGTGCGAGGCTTTAGGGATCTAAGCCCGATATGTGGGAAATCCGTAAGTAAGACAATGTGGTGCTATCTTATATGAGCAATTCTAGAAATATACCTTTACCATTGTATATAAGACCTGAGGGTCGAGGCCCCCGGTGCTCTGAGTTAGAAGTGGGTAAAGCTGGTTGGGTCCTGCAAGGCTAATAACAAAATCATCGATGGACCCTACTTCAGGTATATGAAGTTGTGTCAATTGGGTGGTGCCTTTTCGATCATAATTTAAATTTGAGAAAATGGATAATTGATGCTGCTATATGCAGGATAAGTAAATGAGCTATGGTAATTTTGTGTAATGGATTTATTGCTCAAAATATTTATAAAAGTTTGCTAAAGTAGTATTGCATCCACACTCTTGCCTGAACTTTATATCTTTGATAATTCTTACATATACTAGAGTAGCATTTTTTTCCTGATGAAAACCTGCAAGTACGGTTGCACTTACCAAATATTCGGGAACTATTCATTTTACCTGAACATGTCCTACTTTGTTTGTAGATTTGGATATTATTACATCAAAGAAGACATGGATCTGTATGGCACAGGGTCGTATTCCTATATCACAAGCTTGGTATTAGAAGTAGGTTGTATTATTAGAAGTAACTCCGATCTTGTAATAAACTATGATGAATAGTTATGTAATAAAGTGTGGGCTTGTATCAATTCTTGATGTTCTCAAACATTTCAGGAATCAAGGTACTCCAATTGGAAATTTGGTTGTCACACCACGGATTTAAATAGAGTAAGATTCAAATTATAGAAGTTTGAATGCTCTCATAGCAGTTGATTAGATGGCAAATAACCATTTTAAAATTATTGCCAAAATTGCTTTTGCAACGGGCAAAATTTTGTGAACTAAACAAAGCAACAGAGAAAAGTTAGTTTGTACATTGGACATAGTTTCAGTGGAGTTTCTTCACACAACAGACTGCCCAGCGCAAACAGCGATTTGTCTGCATGCTGCCCTGACAAAAAAAAAAACTAGTTTGCAATAGACTATCCGATGTGAACTGCAAATTTACAGGACAGTTTGAGCGAGATATTAATTTGAGAGGATGCTCACGTCGGGCTGTCTGGCATGAACTAAGTTTTTCTTGGAGAGACGCCATACTGACAAAATGAGTAATATAAAAGCTTGTCCGGGGAGAACTGAAATTCCTCTAGTAGAACACCAGACCAGAATGGAAATTAAGATCTTGTACAACGTTATTTTATATTTAAGGATTTGGGCTAGAAATGCAGTAGGTAAGTTCTAAGGATTTATATCGCTCCAAGTTGTTTGGTTAGTTTGATAGACATGTTATCCAACTAAGTAATAATCTGAAACCTCCTTAATAGTACGACAAAAACAAAAACAAAGATCCTAGCTAAAGGCTTGATCCATCTCCCAAGCCTGAAACTAGCAAAAGATTCTTAACCTTTTAAGCTTGATGCCTTACCACCAGGGATAAAAACCCACACAATGAGCCTTAATGCTTTTAAGTTGGTCACTTTTGATCTTCATTATGTTATCATCACCAAAACCGCATAATCAAGAATATTCAATTAAAATTGAGGGGCCTAGATGCTACAATGCACCACTACCATTACCTTGTAGTCGTGCCACTCATATAGTGCACCGCCAATTCGTCGAGATCCTTAACCTTGGCCAAGTTGTCGCACCATGCCCTAGCCGGCTAGCCACTATCGATCCCTGCCTCTCCACCGCAATTGCTATAGCCAATACTCGCGCTCTTCCTTGCCTTGCTCCACTGTGGGGATAGAGAAGGAGGGGATCAGATGTAGAGAAATTCATATCGGTACGGGAGAGACAGAGAGGGTGGGGTCCATATGCTGAGGTGGTGGCCAGCTTGGCATCCATGCATGAAACATTGGTGACGGCGTGTTCTCCGCTCAACCACTGCGGATCACACCCCTAGTCAGATTTCTATCTTGCTAGCCTATCAGCCGAGCTTAGTTTGATTTGAGCGTGGGACGCAGCAAAGAGCAACACACGGGGTTTACCCAGGTTCGGACCCCCTCGCGGGTAACAACCCTACTCCTGCCGAGCCTTAGCTCTTTTCCGTGTTGTGGTTGTATGAGATGTGGTTACAGAATGCTTCGGAACCCCCTCTCCCTCCTCTCTCCGCCCCTTTTATACAAGCCTCGAGCTGGCGGAGAGAGCCGAGGGTAAGCGATCTGATACTCTCGATCTGAGACAATCGATAAGACATGAGGGACACGACAGAGAGAGGCAACGTGTCTGCTCTCATACCCGCCGGCGCCGCCCACGAGTGCCTCGCAAGTGGCCCGACCGCAGAACGCTCCAGCGAGGCTGCGGGTAGGGCCCACTTGTTCTTCCGACGCTGGCGGCGAGCTTGATCATGGCAAACTCTCTCGCCGTCAATTCCGCTCGCCACGGTGGCGGTTGGTCGCTTGCGAGAGGTCATCGTGGCGGTAATCATCTCTTCATCTGTCTATCCGCGAGTAATGTCGCATTGAATCGCTTCGTCGCCGCAATGCGGGAAGCCTTCGCCGAAGACTCCTTGCGGGCGCTCCCGCCACGCTGGCCCCGCTAACGATGGGAGGCCCTACAGCGTCTTAGAGGGCTCGCCCGCGCCCGCTGACACGTGGGGCCCTCGCCCGTGTGCCGACGGGCTCGCCCGCCTGCCGGGTCTGGTCGCCCGCCGGCGTGTGGGGCCCTCGCTTTGGTCTTCGAGGGCTCGCCCACGCCGGGCCTAGTCGCCCGTCGGCGTGTGGGGCCCTCGCTGGTCTTCGAGGGGCTCGCCCGCACGCTAGGGCTGGTCGCCCGCGGCGTGTGGGGCCCTCGCTGGAGCGCCGAGGGGCTCGCCCACGCCGGGGCCTGTCGCCCGCGGCGTGGGGCCCGTCTGGCGTTGAGGGGCTCGCCCACACGTTGGGGTCTGTCGCCCGCGACCGTGGAGGGCTCGCCTGTGTCTTTGGGATCGATCGCCCGCCGACCGTGGAGGCTCGCCTGTCTCCGGCCAGCAGGGTCAGCCGCCCCCCTGCGGAGAGATGCCTTGGAGCCCGGTTCAAGTGATGGGGCTGCGTGCCCGCCACCGCAGGAACGGACCGGTCTTCTCAATCGCCGGATGACGCCGTCTTCTACCCCTTCGGAGGAGGTGGAAGGACACCCTGCACTACCGACGCTCGGATGCACACACGGTGGGGCTAAATCCGCCCGCGCGTCCTACCGGTCTTCTCCACTTCAGCCGGGTAACTCCCGGAGCTCCGCCGAGCGCCTTGCTCGGGGCGATTCACCTGCAATCAAACAGATCACCTCTCCCCGCACCAGCGGGGGGTTATATCACACTTTTTGCACATAAAGATAAACTGAAATTACCAGAGCACTAATGCCGCCGCGGTGTTGCTAGTGGGTGTCACTATGTCGTTTTCCTTCACCTTTCGGGACTTATGCCCTTGCGGTCTCTTGGGCCGGACCAAAACATCGTGCGGCTTAAGGCTGCAGGTTTCCGGGGGTGGTCATAGGCCAGCAGTGCTGCGGAGCGAGCCGCTGATACCTTTGTGCGGACACGGCCCCGATCGCCCTCCTTTCTTGACATGAATGTTAGGCGTCCCCTCTTACCGACAAGGGGCCGTCAGGCTAGAAACAGAGACGACAGTCGTGCAGAACCAACACTAGCAACACACGGGCTAGGCAACTGAACGCCAAAAGCTTTAGACAGAGCGTTCTATTGAAAGTGAGCGCCTTTTCCTTAGGCATTTGGTTACTTCAACCCTTATGGCCTCTCGGCAAACCGACCTTGACCGTTGTGTGGCGAGAGTTTAGCTTCGGGAAGTGGTCTAGTCGCTGGTTCCGTCGTTGGCGCGTTGCCTAGACCGAGCAGACACACCAGGCTAGAACCCGCCTTCCGTCCGCCTTGCCTCGCCCAGCCGGAAGTTCAAGCGTTCGCCCTTGCGACTAAGGGGCCATCAGCCTTAAGTACTTTTTCGCTACCAGCTTTCAACATAATGCTTTCTAACAGACTTAAGGCGAAAAAGAACAGGTGCCCACAGAGAGAAAGAACTTATCTTTATATTGCAGATGGCTTTGTACAATGCAGCCCCCGAGGCGAGCGGGGAAGGAGGAAGACCTCCCCGCTCGGCTCCAAAGGAAGGCCAAAAAAGCTCTTGGAACAGCTACCTATGAGTAGAACTTCCTCAGCTGCTCGACGTTCCAAGTGTTCGCCAATTCGCGACCATCCTCGAATGCGAGCCTGACTGAGCCTGGGCGGGAGACTGAGACCACCTTGAAGGGACCCTCCCACAGGGGAGACAGCTTGTTGCGGCCCGCTTGCGTCTGAATTTTGCGCAGAACGAGGTCGCCCACTGCCAGTGTTCTCTCACACACCCGCCTTGCTTGATAACGGCGCAGTGCCTGCTAATATCTGGCGCCTCGGATCGCCGCCCTGTCTCTGATCTCCTCCAGGAGATTTACTTCATCATGACGCGGTCGAGTCTTCGCCATGAACGCCGCCACCCTTGGGGAGCGAAGGTGAGCTCGATGGGAGCACCGCTTGAGCCATACACGGGAAGAAGGGGTCTCGCCGGTGGCCTGTTGGGAGTTGTCCGCAGCGCCCACAACACAGTGGGGACTTCTTCCGCCCAGCGCTTGCCACGCTTCTCCAGGCGGTCGAACACCCTTGTCTTGAGTCCTCTAAGTACTTCCGCGTTTGCCCGCTCCACTTGCCCATTGCTCTTCGGGTGTGCGACGGAGGCGAAGCACAGCTTGGTACCCAGCTCTTCGCACCATCTTGAAATCGGCACTTTTGAATCGAAAGGCCGTTGTCGGTGATGATTCTGCTGGCGACACCGAACCGGACGAAGATGCTCTTCATGAATTTTATGGCAGCAGCGGACGTGATCGCCGGGGCGGCGAGGCTTCAACCCACTTGGTGAACTTGTCGACGGCGAAACGGATGTGTGTAACCTCCGTCGCCCTGAACGGGCCTAAGATGTCGGCCCAGGACATGACGGCCATGAGGCGGAATAGTTTGCGGCGCTGGGCGGTCGGTTGATCGCTTAGCATGAAATTGGCGCGCCGCATCTCCTCACCACTCGAAGGCATCCCGGAGGTCAGTAGGCCAATAAAGCCGTGGCGGAAGACCTTTCAACCAACGCGGCTCACTGAATGGCTCCGTACATGCCTCCATGGATCCCGAGAGGATTGCACTCCCGCTTTACGAGTGGCGCGCCGGTAGAACTCCGTTTGCGCCCTGGCGTCTGGTCCCCACCTACCGGGCGTGGCGCTTGGCCTTGCGCGCTATCTTCTCGGCCGCACGCGTCATCGTCGGGATCACTCCGTCTGCGGTAGGCTAGGATCGGATCCATCCATGACCTTCCGGACAAAGCGTGGCGACGTTAGCATTTTCGCCGACGTACTCTGCTCGGCTGGCATTTCCGCCTCAACCGCCTCGGCGATTCTTCGCCTCCTCCCTCCAGCAGGGGCTGCGGCGAGAATGGTGACGTCTCCTCCAGATGTGGGAGCTGCGCCAGGAAAGGTGTCGTCCCCACCAGAATCGGGGGCTGCGACAGACGGCCGCGTGAGTCTTTCTTCAAAAACCCCGGGCGGAACAGGTGCCCTTGATGAGGCAATCTGGGACAGTTCATCCACCATATAGTTATCGCGGCGAGGGACGTGCGCGAAGCCCAAACCCTCAAAGTGCCGCTCCAACCGGCGCACCTCCGCCAGGTAGGCCGCCATGACGGGATCCGCGCAGGTGAATTCCTTCCTCGCTGGTTGATGACCGAGAGAGAGTCGCCCTGACTTGCGGCCGCGGATGCCGAGGGTCGGCCACCACGAGCCCGCGCGCAGCCGCTTCGTACTCATAACGTTGTTGGTAGCGAATTCCAGCACCACCAGTGCGGGACGGCGTCGCCCGATGGGAGACACCGGACGACACCAAATTTCTCAAGCGGAACGAGCCGTCAAGAAGAGAGTCCATGGCGAGGTCTTTGGGGTGCCTTCAACTTCTTCGTCGTCGCGAGTCCACTCACGATTTAACTCCGCCAGAGCTTGCCCTTTGACGGCCGTTCGGGAGCGAACTTGAGTCGAATTCTGCCACTCCATGGACCACTTGGCGTCTGGCCCGTCGCCTCGCGGTTGAAGAGGATCTCCGCAAAGTACTTAGTCAAGACGGTGATCTCGCCCCGGAAGTAGTGGCGCGACTTCCGGGGCCCGTCGAACGGCGTAGAGCATCTTCTGGTGTTGTGAGTACCTTGTCTCGGCGTCGTGGAGGACTTTGCTGACGTAATAGACGGGGAGTTGAACACCTTCTCTTTCCGCCACCAGCACCGCTGACCACTGGGGTTATTTGCGACATAATGGATCGGGCTCGCCCGGTCCGGGCGACTAGCATGGGCGGGAAGTGAGATACTTCTTGACCCGTCAACGCCTCCTGCGCCTCCGCCGTCCACTCGAATTGGTTGGTCTTCTTGAGAGCTGAGTAGGAGGCTTTTATCCCCAGCGAGCTATAAAGCGCCCAGAAGTCGAGCGACCACCAAGCATTGCATCTGCCAAAATCGCGTCGGGGCTTCATGTTCTCGATCACCGTGATCTTGTCGGGGTTCGCCTCAATCCCCTCACGGAGACGAGAAACCTAGCGGCTTGCTGATGAAACGGCGAATACACACTTCTCGGGGTTGAGCTTGATGCGATGCTTCCTTAAGTTGGCGAAGGTTTCCTCCAGTCGCCGATCAACTCCTCCGCCTTCTTGGACTTCACCACCGTGTCGGCGTACACCTCGAGTGTTCCGCCTATTTGAGGCGGTGAGCGATATGCATGGCCCTCGGTAGGTCGGGCTGCATTCTTCAATCGAACGCCATTCTTGTATAGCGATGACGCCCATGGGCGTCACGAAGGCGGTCTTGTCTTCATCTTCTTCGGCCATGCTAATCTGGTGGTACCCGGAGTACGCATCCAGAAAGCACAGCTGCTCGCACCCCGCCGTGGAGTCGACGATGAGGTCGATGCGGGGCAGCGGGTACGGATCCTTCGGGCACGCCCTGTTGAGGTCGGTGAAGTCCACGCACATCCTCCACCACCCGTTGGATTTCTTGACGAGGACGGGGTTCGCGAGCCACCTAGGATGGGCGACACTCCGAACGACCCCCGCCCTTAAAAGCTTGTCTACCTCCTGGCGGATAACGTCCTGGCGCTCCACCGACTGCTTCCGGACCTTCTGCATAACCGGTCGCGCGCCGGGGAACGTTGCCAGCTTGTGCTCAATCACCTCCCTGGGGACCCCAGCCATGTCGGACGGTTGCCATGCAAACACGTCTGCGTTAGACTGGAGGAAGGAGACGAGCGCGCCTTCCTATTTGGTGCTGAGAGAGGCGCCTAGCCGAACGGTCTTCGCCGGGTCTGACTCACTCAGGGAGATCGCCTTAACCTCCGCGGACGAACCGGGGGAGGCACGGATCTTCACCGGAGGAGCTCCCAGAGTCGAAGCTTCAGCCTTCTAGGCGCCGATTGCCCCCGCCAAAGCGAAAGCGTCCTTGTCGCAGCGGAGCGCCTCCGAGCGGTCCACTGTCAAGACAATGGGGCTAGCTGGCCCTGGGATCTTCACCACCATGTACGCATAGTGGCAGGCCGCCATGAACTTGGTCAGCGCCGACCGACCTAGTATGGCGTTGTAAGGGAGAACGAAGTCCGCCACCTCGAACTCGAGCATCTCCGTGCGGAAGTTGTCGGAGCCCCCAAGCGTCACCGGGAGGCTGACGCGCCCCAGAGGGACGGACTCAGCCCCCGACGCGATGCCGAAGAACGGGAGCGCCGGTCGAAGCTCTTGCTGCTGGATCTGGAGCGCCTTGGCGACTCGGGCGGAGAGGAGGTTGAGAGAACTCCCTCCATCGACCAGCACCCGCCCTAGCTTGACATTTCGGACCATGGGCGCAACCACGATCGGGAGATGCCCGGGGCCGGCGGTGCTGGCGGGGTGATCGGCCTGACTGAACGCGATCGGTTGCTCCGACCACGCCAGCTGCCTTCCTGACCCAACGCCGGGTACGGCGGCGTACACCTCCCTCATCGCACGCTCAAAGCTAGCGTGGGACGGATAGGTGGCCGATCCGCCGTGGATGACGGCGACCTCACGCTCCACTTGCTAGAAGCCAAGCGAAGCCGCTTCCTTGCCCTTGCCACTGCCGGACGCTTGTTGCTGCTCGTGGACGCACTTGTCCACCAGTTTGCTGACGACATGGCAATCGGCCAAGTCGTGGGAATTGTTGCGGTGAATGGGACAGTAAGTCCCTCCGTTCCACTCGCGGGGACGGCGGTCTCGCCCGTCGTCGTGGCCGCGGGGGCCGCCGTGGCCACGGCGGTCGCCTGCCGCTCTGCGGGACCGTTCTGCCGCCGCCGCGCGCCCTCCTCCTTTCTTCTACCGCCGCGCGGTCGGCGCCGTCTTCGTTGTCGTCGTTGTCGTCGTCGCCGGGCGGCAGACCTATCGGTCTCGGCGCTTTACGCTTCTTCTTGTCCTTGCCGCCGGGGTTTCTCGGGGTCCCCGCCTCGGTGCCCCCTGCGGCCCCTGCCCTTGCGGCCAGGCGGAAGCGAGCCTCCGCCTGAAGGGCACACTTGTGGGCCAGGGTGAAGAGCTCTTCCGTCGTCTTGATCTTGCGGGTGGCTATCTTCTCCTTAACCCTGGGGTCTCGGGCGCCTCTCCTGAAGGCCGTGACAACGGCGTCGATGGAGATGTCAGGGATGGTGTTGCGAACCTGACTGAAGCATCGGATGTAGTCGCGCAGCGACTCTCCCTTCTTCTGCTCCACATTGTGGAGATCGTCTTCAACTCCGGGCTGCTCGAAGGTGCCCTGGAAGTTGGTGATGAAGAGCTCGGAAAGCTCCTTCCACGACCCCACTGACTCCGGGGGTAGGTTCATGAGCCACGAGCGGGCTCCGCCGGTGAGGACTGAGGGGAAGTAGTTCGCCAGAACCTTCCCCGACCCTCCGATCATTTGCATCACCGTGGTGTAAATCTGCAAGAACTCGTCAGGGTTGGTGGAGCCGTCGTACTTCTCGATGGGGGCCGGTCAAAACATCTCCGGCCACTGGACGCGGTGCAGCTCCCTTGAAAAGGCACGGCAACCGACGTCGAGAGCCTCCTGCTCTGGGCCGCGCCCTCGTCCGTCGCCGCTTCGACGCCTGGTGGCACCAAGAGGCGCCGCCTTGGCTGGCAGGGCAACCTCACGGAGTCATCTTTGGTCCCCATGACGGCAGCGTCGGCCTTGATCGCGCCGCTTGCGGAGCTTGTCGCGCAATCTTCTCCGGCGATGAGGTGGCGGTCCTCCAGATGGGACCGGAGGTCTGGTCCACCGCCATTTCTGCCCGGCCGATCCCCCGTGGGAGTCGCCTGGCTCCTGTCGTCGCGACCCCGCTCCCTCCCGCCAGGAGATCTGCGAGAGGGGTGCGAGGGCAAGAAAGAGCGGAAGAAGCGAAGCGCCGGTTCCGCACCTCCAAACTTGTACCACCACCGCGGCGCGCGACGAAGGGCCAAATCGCCAGCCACGGCGCCGCCGGAGTCCGGAGTCACCGGAACCGGTGGGTTGTCCAGCAGGGCCCTGGCCGCATGGAGGTTCTGTGCTGGGGTGCACTCCTCCAAGGCCAGGCGTCGCCTAGCTTGACCAAGGCGGCTGCTTTCCGCCAGGGTTCCAACCCTCAGCGGACGGCTACCGCCTAGCTGATCTATTGCCATCGCCGCGGCCGACGCCGCGGCCGCGGCTCTGGCGGTTGCCTCTGGATCCATCGCGGACTGCTGAACCGCCATCGATGAAGTCGAAGAGCAGGAACTGATGCTAGGGCCCCCCTACCTGGCGCGCCACTAACGGCGTGTTCACCGCTCAACCACTGCGGATCACACCCCTAGTCAGATTTCTATCTTGCTAGCCTATCAACCGAGCTCAGTTCGATTTGAGCGTGGGACGTAGCAAAGAGCAACACACGGGGTTTACCCAGGTTCGGACCCCCTCGCGGGTAACAATCCTACTCCTGCCGAGCCTTAGCCCTTTTCCGTGTTGTGGTTGTATGAGATGTGGTTCTGAATGCTTGAACCCCTCTCCTCCTCTCTCCGCCCCTTTTATACAAGCCTCGGTGGCGGAGAGAGCCGAAGGGTAGGCGATCAAGATACTCTCGATGCAGACACCGATAAGACATGAGGGACACGACAGAGAGACGCAGCGTGCTACTCTGCGCCGCGCGCGCCGCCCGCGCGTGCCTCGCAGTAACCCGACCCGCAGAACGCTCCAGCGAGGCTGCGGGTGGGGCCAACTTGCTCCTTCCGGCGCGGCGACGAGCTTGATCATGGCAAACTCACTCTGCGGTCAATTCCGCTGCGCCCACGGATGGCGATTGGTCGAGCTGCGAGAGGTCACCGTGGCGTAATCATCTCTTCATCTGCTCTATCCGCGCGTAATGTCGTATTGAATCGCTCGTCGCCCTTCGCAATGGGGAAGCCTTCGCCCGAAGACTCCTTCCGAACGCTCCACGCCATGCGGGCCCGCAGCGATGGGAGGCCCTACGCGCGCCGAGGCTCGCCCAGCGCCCGCGCCCGCCGACACGGGGCCCTCGCCCGTGTGTGACGGGCTCGCCCTGTGTTGGGCACAGTCGCCCGCCGACGTGTGGGGCCTCGCTGGTCTTCGAGGGGCTCGCCCACACGCCGGGGCTGGTCGCCCGCTGGCGTGTAGGGCCCTCGCTGAGGCTGAGGGGCTCGCCAGCATGGGGCACAGTCGCCCGCGACGTGTGGGCCTGCTGAAGCGCCGAGGCTCGCCCCACACGCTGGGTGCAGTCGCCCGCTCGACATGTGGAGGGCTCGCCTGGTGTCTTTGGGTCAGTCGCGCCGCCTAACACTTGGAGGGCTCGTCCGGTCTCCCGGCGCAGGGGTCTGGCCGCCCCCACCTGCCGAGAGATGCCTTGGAGCCCAGTTCCGAGTGATGGGGCCTGCATGCCCGCCAATCCACTTGGAACCAGACCCGGTCTTCTCGATCCTTCTGGATGACGCCGTCTTCTACCCCCTTCTGGAGGAGGTGGAGAGGACACCCCGGTACCTTATGTACCGACAATTGGTATGTAAGCATCCCCGTCACACAAAACCACCTAAAATATGTTTGACCGATGAAACGGACAAATTAATATGGTTTTAATTATTTGAGATTTTGTACCACAAGGGCTAGTATGACTCAAACGCGAAAGTTTAGGGGCCAAACCACCACCTTTTCCTTTAATTAATTCAGGGATGCGAACAGATCTGATACTGCATATAGTGTCAGACGCATATATACAAATCCATATTTTTTTAAAATCAATATGGATATGGATCTAGATACTAAATGTGTTGGATATGGATATGGATACGGACAAGGATATTATCAATTACATACATGAATAAGGTGCAATACATATAGATCTATATTGTTGGATATAGTTCGAACGGATATTACTCGGATAATGCACAAAAAATACATATTTAAGAATTATCAATATAATATGTTTAATTGTGCAGGACCGAAATTGGCGACGGGAGGGGATGAATAGGAGCCCAATCCTTTTGCGATCAAAATCACCCCCTAACGACCATCTCAGTCAATACATCTAACATTTGGCGTGCTTCCTAACCTTTTAATGTTCTCATGGAAATTTGATCGAACATATGTAGTGTCTCATTGTTGCCCTATGGACTACGCACGATCCTCGCAGCCATGTCCTTGTCGTGGCTAAGACCTAGGTCTCTCGTCGACCTAGAACCGAATGATACGGTTGTGCACACTTCCATACAGCCATGTGTGCACCTCGAGCCACCACGACACTCATGCTTCATCGCTGTCGCTAGTGGTTAGTCGACTCTTCTCCTTCCTTTTCACTTCGTTCATCTCTCTGTACCTCACTCCCATGATCGTCATGGATCGCCGCTGCAGCTCTGGATGCAAGTCACCAAGAACTAGATGGTCAGAGGTTTGTCACATTGTCTCTGACGGAAGAATGCCATGTCTCATGGGTAAAATGTATGGCCTCCGAAGAGTATACAACTATCATGATAGTCGTGCCCATAATTAAGTGCAGATGATGGGGGCCTGATCATAATTGTAGTTTTATAAAAAAAAAAACTTTGGTTTCCAAGATTTTTAAGAGAGAACCACGATGCTCTCATGTGTTTTTGTTTTACGAGACTCACAGCGGGATGTTGAGAGTAAATCAGTAGTTTTGATGAAAACTGGTGGCTTAGCCAGATTTGGTTTTTAAAATAAATGATTTTAGATTTCAGCTTTCAACTATTTATCAAACTGCTTTGCAAAACTAGGAAAAATATAGCATTAATGCAAAAGAGCCAAACCTTTCCCTTGCCTAGCATACGTGTGCTTTATAATCAATTGTCTTGCGGGTATGTTAAATATACTCACCCTCGTGTTTAGTGAAAGTTGGCATACAAGCAACATCAAGGTTCAAGTAGTTCTAGACCTAAGTTCAATTAGTTCCAATCCACATGATCTTTTCACAGAACAACAACAACAGAAGACACCACTGTCACAGCCTAGTCTAGGGACAAACTCATCGTCAAGCTCCAATCAATAGGACTCATCAGAACAACAATGCAGCAGAAGTTCAGTGCTACCACTATCATCAATGGAGCCATTATGCCAATAAATGTCCCCAAAAGCGCCAAAAGACACTAGTTTCATTAAATCTAGGAAGGGCTTCTCAAGCGCCTATTGAGAGCAAGAGTTGTGTAACCCCTAAAATCCCAAGGATACCAGCAAGTGGCAGAGGCTAAGTCAATCATGTATCTACTCACAAAGCTCATAATGCACTTGATGTGGTATTAGGTAGGTTGTATGTCAATTCAGTACCAACAACTACAACCGTTCTATACGATTATAGGGCATCTCATTCTTTCATAGCAAAGTATTTTGTGGACTTGAACAGTTGGGGTATTATGGATTTGAGCAATCCCATGATTATTCAATCACCGGGAAAGACTATTAGGACTACCAAAATATGTTATAAGTTGGTTATTAGAGATAAATGGATTGAAGTTCCCAGCGAACCTCATCGTTTCAGAATTACAAGGACTCCAAGTAATCCTTGGCATGAATTGGTTGACTAAGTTCAAATGCCTGATTAATTGTGCCAATAAAGCAGTCTCATCAATGAATAATGAAGGAATTCCTTTGAGTTTTATCTCTAATGTTCCCATTAGGGTAAGAAGTACCCTCAATCAATTGAAAAGAATAGAGTTGGCCTTGGTTCTAATAGCAAGGGAGTTTCCTAATGATTTACCTAACATGCCACCAGATTGTGGTATTGAGTTCATCATTGATTTAGCTCCTGGTACAGCTCCGTTGGTGCAAAGAACATATATGTTGTCTACTAATCTTTTAGCTGAAATGAAGAAGCAGTTGGAAGATTTGGAAGTGAAAGGCTTTATTCGACCTAGTTCCTCACCTTTGGGAGCCGTGGTAATATTTGTTAAGAAGGATAAGACCTTAAGAATGTGTGTGGACTATAGATATTAGAATGAAGTGACTATCAAGAATAACTATTCATTGCTCAGGATCGATGATTTATTGGATCAACTTAAAGAACCCGAGTTTCCAAGATCAACATAAGGTCAGGTTATCATCAACACAAGATAAGGAACCAAGACATACCAAAGAAAGTTTCAACCACTCATTATGGATTATATTAGTTTATTGTGATGGTTTTGACCACTTATTATTTTCATAAAACTGATTAGGTTGGTTGGTTGCTTAGCGGGTGTGGCTTAGCACACGACTCAGGCCTAGTGTGAGAATCACCCTAGTCCTTAAGAATCGACACCTTGTGGTTGCCAAACTTAAGTACAACAGTGCGGCCATAAGTGCTTGTATAGGCTAGCCTTGACCGAGTACACGTTGTGGTTCATCCTGCGCTCTGGGAAATCCTTAAAGGGGATGCCGACCAAGAGTAGATGATTGAAGGTCTCGTCATGACGCCTCCAACGAGAGAACATCGTGTCTCATGGTAAAGCGTGCAACTTCTACATAGTGTATAACTATCATGTAAGTCGTGTCCACGTTTAAGGGCGGACGACGGGGGTGTTGCCATGATGTTCTGATGGGTTTGGTTTTATGAGACGCACAGTGGTGAATTGATTAGTGTATGAAATAAGTGATTTTATATTTCAGATTTCAACTATTTGTCAAACTACTTTGCAAAAATTAGATAAAAGCTAGCATATCTGCAAAAGAGCCAAACTTTTCGCTTGCCTAACCTACATGTGCTCTATAGTCAATTGGCTTGCGAGTATCAGGCTTCGAGTGTTTCAGATTAATGTTGAGTTGTGTTTTACTATAGCAAATTTGTGACCCCCTCAACATACGTTTTAGCGAGTTCAAAAATTATGAAAAAAAATATTTTACAAACTTGAAGAAGAACTATTTAAAACCACACAAGAATGACTACAAAACATTACATCATTTGGCTTATACAAAAATAGCAAATTTTTATTTAATTTAATTTAAGCTGAAACAAACAAGGAAATGTACTCACCATCGTGTTTTAATCGTGGGGCTGCTCAATGCAATGAGCAATTCCTAAGCCACTGAGCTATGACCCTGATGGTGAGAAGTACTTTAAAGTGGATTTCGCTGAAGGTGTTCGATATGAAGACTTCCCTGACGTCTAGGAGCTCACCCTATAGCTTGCCTGGGGGAATCGTTCTGTTGCTGCTATTTCCTTTTCTATTAAGATATTTAGGACTTCCGCTATTTAAAGGCATGTGTGCCTATGCACTCTAATTCTATAATAATGTTTATGCGATGACGATTATGTTGCAAGTATGGTTATCTGTGTGTTCTAACTACTTGGTCAAGGGACTAGAAGTAGTAAGACATAGATGGGATCTGACTCCATTTTTGGGTCCTGGCATGAAGATCTTGCCAAATGCATCTCCGACTTATACTCTAACACAAACTCAACTTTTCCATATCTTCGTGTCCTTGTCTTGAGCTCTAAGGTATTGAAACTCGTGGGTTATCCAGATAAGGAAATATCATGTAACCATCATGTGATAGAACCACCATTTGGGTCCTCCAAAGCTCTAGGAATTCGAGCTCTGTATGGGACCACGCCCTAGGGAAAAATAGTCAGGGCCTCCGACCTAAATATAGAACCCGACCACCCATGGGCCACACGATCTAGGTCCTTCCAAGGCTCAGAGCCTAGGGCAACCTACTTGGGCCCATAGGGGAGCGGTCGGACAATGTCAATAGAGTATAATCCAATCTCCGATAGCTAGTCCCCCAGGCTTAAATGAGATAAAATATCTCCTTGATGCTAAACATCATCAAGGAAGGATTTGACATAGGCTATTAACAGCATTGAACCCCATCCTAGCTCATGAGACTCAGGACAACGCATCTTGCGCATGGATCAAACACGCAAGTAAAGGAACTGAGGAGTCATGAGATGGACTCATGACGTTGCAATCTGGGCATGGATCCGATGCCCAGGGAAAAGGAATTGGAATGTCATGAGACGGATTCATGATGCCACATCTTGGGAATGGATCAGATAGCTAGGGAAAAGGACAGGCACGTCATGAGACAGACTCATGATGCCGCACATAGGGCATGGATCGGATGCACATAGAAAAGGAACTAGCACATCATGAGACAAACTCATGGCGCCAAATCTCAGCATGGATCAGATGCTCGAGGAACTGACAGGTGAGACAGGTATACATTATAGCATCCTAGGCATTGATGAGATGGCCAAAAATGTTTGAGGGAGAAAAGGAAGGGTACCAGTCCCCGAGTGCAAGACTTGCTCGAGGGGAAATTTGGAACATATTCCCAAATGATGATGTACTCCAGGCGAAGTGAACCAGTCTCTCGAGTGTAATGCTTGCTTGAGGGGAAATGATATGAGTGTAGACATGCTCGAGCCGAAGTGAACCGGTTCCCGAGCATAGAGCTTGCTCGGGGAGTGGTGAGGATGTCGATGTCAGCATTAGTAGGAAAGGTCGAAACCTCACAAAGGCCATCACTGTCGCTTGATATGATCCCTTGTTCTGGTATTTTTCAGCATGCACAAAAGACAAGAAAAGGAGCGAGCACAGAGAAAAAAAGTAGGCAGAGAAAACTTTGGAAAATGCATCTAGTCGCCCATATATAGCCCCCAGTTTGGCTAAGATCGAGAATTGGAACCGGACCATTATGCTGTGTTTGGGCTAAGTAATAGTTTTGAACGGATGTGGTCCGGTGGAATTTGTTAAGCTAACACGTGGTTTATTAGGGCTTTCTAATTGTGGTGTCACGAATGGATTATGATGTTGGTAATTTTGTGATTGTCTAACCTTGCAGGTGAGGAAGCCGTGTTAGTTTCCTGTGTGTTCACCTCAATGATGCAGTGTCGAGATGCGTGGTGACGCTCATGGGACAGCTAGAGGTCGTCGGCGAGAGCGTCGGCAGTGACCGGGTTCGATGACTTGGCGGTCACATGAGGTGGTGTACTCGAGAAGCTTCGACCATGGTTAGGGATCTGAGGCAGCTGGACGCTGTGGCGTCGGTTACTTGGTGGCGAAGTTGATCTGTTTTGTGGGCCCAGGCGTGGGCTGGCGATCAAGGATGCTGCAAAGATATTTCTCGAACAAATATGTTGAGAATATTACCTCTCGGGAGTGTGTCCTATAGTGTGTGAGTTCTACACCACTTATTCTCAAATGAAGGGTGGAGATGGGCTCTAGGGTTTATGGCATCTCACCCTTGGGCTCTATAAGGATGGAAAGGGGTAGCGGTATAGCCCTTCTCCTCATGCCCTTAGAGCTAAAAATTTCAGAAATAGAGAGGGTGAGTTGGGTGTGTATGGGTGGCACCTAGAGTGCTTGTGACCACATGGAGTGTGGTTTGTAATCCCCCAACTTCTATGCAATGAAATCATTCTTCTCTATGAGTATATTGCGTTGATTTGCTCCTAATTCTTCTTGTTTTCAATTTCCCTTTTTGGAGCTCTTGTTTGAAGATGAATGTTGGTGATTTCTTGCTGGTTGTTTGTAGTCTATGATGCCTTGAGGTTGCTAATATTATTTGATACATACTTTGCAACCATATGAGAGGTAAGAGATTAAGTTATCGACTTATTGCTAATCTGTTCAGAAACTTTCATCCGTACAACAGTCAGTAAACTTTGGGATAATTCCAGTTGGAAAAGATGTGTGACTCATGTACCCATCTGTGGTAAATATTTGAAGTCCACTGGTTTCCCCGTTTGTGAGCTATGAGGTGAAAACTGAGCCCCAAGCTTTCTGCTCAAATTTTTGACAGCTCGTGGTGTTTGATTTTTCATAAATCTATGAAGGAGTTTTGAGGAGATTTTTCACATAGTGCTTCACAACTCATTGGCAAACATGGGCAAAAATTCCTAAAAATCTAAAAGGACCAGAAAGCCACCATCCATCTCCTCCAAGTAGAAACAAATTATGTAGAATCAGCTTTTTCTTTTCTGAAAGCAGCTCGTATTGTTTGAATTTCCATATTTTTTCTACGGAGAGTTTTGAGGAGATTTTCGGCTCAATTGCTCATGGATAATTATGTAATAGGGACAAAACTTCTCAAAAATTGAAGAGCATTAGAAAGCCACCATCCATCTCCTCCAAGTGAGAACAAATCTCCTTTTGTTTTTCTGAAAGTCACTTTGATCATTTGGCTTGATCTTCTTTCTTAAAGCAAGTTTTGAATTGATTCCTCTCTTTTGGACCCTTAACAACCTGGATTGTGAATGGAAAAATTTTCACATATTTCATGAATCTTAGTCATGCATGCTATAAGTACACATAATAGTCAAGTTGTTCGGGTTTTGATGAAAACTATAGCGTCGAAAATTTATGATGTCTATTCACCCCCTCTAACCGCCTAGCTCGGGTCTTCATAATGTACGCTCCAATGAGATTTAGCTTACAATGGGCAAAACTCTACTGATGGTGCACCGCTCTAGCTTCGTGCTACGTACATAGGCTCTTTGTTAGATAAGGAGACGTGCTCTTGCGCGGGCAAAGTGATATAAAATTGGGAAGCAAAATGCTTAGGCCAATTTATCACTTTATTAACCAAACATGGGCATGTAGACGGTAGATATCTGAACAAGCCTACGGATTCAAAAGATCAAGACACCCAACCAGTAGGTTTTGAATAAAACAACGCCGAGAAAAAAAAATAATGCTAGAAACATACAATGCTTGCTGAAGCTCGTGACCAAATTTTTGTGGTGACGCTGTTTCGTCTATACCTGTTGATCTGTGCGAAATTATCGTTTGGATCCGTATCCATTGGAAAACTTATCTCCTAAGATTTTCTTATAGTGGTAGAATATCAAAAATGGAATCCATATGTGGTTTAAATGTCCATTTGAAGGTGGACTCATGGAGAGGTCGTGAATCCCGGCGAGGACACGGAGCACGTTGAGGACCTCAACAGTGTTGTATGGGAGACTGTTGAGTCTTGTGGGTTAGCCACCATTGAGGATCATCACTATGAAGGATATTGTCGTTCCCCACAGACAGTGCCAGCGGTCTCTGCAAAGAATCAGACCTGTCATCAAGCTTATTTGGTTGATTATGGAGAAGCAAACCCTTCCTTATGGTTATATATGCCTCTCACAGAGGTGATAATAGCCCTACGTCTATTTTTTTTTACTATGTTGATGACAAAGTACAAAAAAGATCATTATATGAGCTCTAATCGAGGCGTTGGGATAGGCATCGAACTCTGGAGCCAACTTATACAAGACAATGATTGTGTCGGATGTCTAGATGTGTATCTGAGATATGAAATCTTACGTTTTGGGACTTGAGGTGATGAGTTAGATCAGATGTGTTACAAGGCTTGATAAGGGGGTTAGTTATAGTGTCTAGCATGGCGGCTATCTATGGCTATGTCAGTTACATGGCAAAGTCCTTACTGAATATGTCTCCGACTTATACTACGAGAAAACTCAATCCTTCCATATCGAAATGTCCTTGTCTTGGGCTGCAAACTAGGTCTTTAGATGAACTTGTGCCCTAAATGGAAACTCATGGGTTACCCATATAAGACAATATCACATAATCGTCATGCGATATAACTGTTATCCAGGCCGACCAATGCTCGAGCATTTTGAGCTCTGTACAGGCGTGCCCTAGGCTAAAAATAACAAGGGCCCTATGAGCCTCCAAGATAAAGATAGCTCGAGCCAAGGAGATAGAGCCCGATCACCTGTGGGCTGGAAAACCTAGGTCCTTCCTAGGCTCGGAGCCTAGCAAGGGCAACATACTCGGGCCCATAAGGGTGAGGTCGGACAACGTCAGTGGAGCGTATTCCAATTCTCGACAAACGCCATGCAAGATCTAGATGACATCTAATGCAACAATGTTTGGTTACGTAGTTCAGCATGATTGCCTACACCTACATGGACTTTGACTATGAACACCCCTCCCAATAGCACAAGTACATCAAACCACCTCGGGTCACAACCTTAGACCGGGTGCTGACCCTGCACGCTCTATGATATAACTATATAATAGGGTTACAACATCAGTGCCCCTTTATATAGGGTTAATGGTATATAGTCTGACTCAAACTCTATCTTTCTAGAGTTTGTTACAACTCAATGTCCAACTATAACTCTATTTATATATGGATTTAGCATGCCAACTCTAACAGTTAAGAGACGTCATATTTGCTGCGCTGTGTAGCATGCAAAAAAAAAAATTAGTTTTTCGTAGCATAGTTAATCTTAAACTTCACAGACATTCGATCTATCTCCTATACATGTGTGTCTACATGCGCGCGATTAGGCCTTGTTCTTTTCAGCGTATCGTACCGTTACGTATTACTGTAGCAAATTTTGTTATTTTTATATAGGCTATATGTTGCGATAATTTCTAACGATTTTTTCGTGACTTTGAGTATTCCTTCCAAAGATTCTAAAACTATTTTTTAATAATCTTTAGCCTTATTTCAAGGGCTATCAAATTTGCTACAGTAATACGTGAACGCAACGATACGCTGAAAAGAACAAAGCCTAACACACATGTAAACAGTGCCCGTCCGGTGCCTTCATGTGAAAGCCTAACATGTATGGATATCTTTTTTTCCCTAAAATAAACATGCATATCTTAAGGAAAGCTAGCTAGCTAGGGAACAATTAATCGGCCTACTGTTAATTAACTCTAGATTCCATAGGTGCACATGTAACACTGACTAACAATGACGATAGGAAACGTATATTATATACCTCCTCCTACCTTTTGCCGCGTCACCAGCAACGGTGAAGGTTTGACGCCCTTGGATCGCGACAGCCCGTCACCTTTCCCCTTTGCTGGCGTACTGCACTAGATGACTATTGAGGAGAGGGAATCATACAAGTGTCATACTGTGCATGCCATGTTCTTATTTCTGAATGGGGAATCGGTCGATCTCATGTACCACTGTTTATTTTATGATAAGTATGATCCTGCCAATGCTATTGTAAAGCAAAAGATGATAGATGGAGACATTTTTTGCCAGCATCTTCATTTTAATAATAGTGGTCTTGGAAAATGTCAAATCTTACTGAGCCAACCAGCTGGACTTGCTCTAGCAGCGTTTTTTTAGACTTGTGGCCACGTTCGATCGAAATGTAGAAGTTTCACGCGAAACGATTCAAACAGAAATCGAAAAGTTAAAATTATCGGGCCTAATACTCCAAATGATCCCTCATCTCTTTATGCATGGCCGTTCGCATGTTTGGTGGGAATTAATTGTACTTTCCGGCACTCCACCAAATTTTGAATCCATGGCAAAAACATGTGTTGATATTTGTATGGAAGTAAGAACTGATGGTAGCTTCTACAAGCAGGGTCTCTACTTGGAGCTCAGCCCAACAGTGCAGTGCAATGTTGAGTGGTGCTCAAGGGGCCGTGGTTTTTGCAGACCTTTAATATGGGCTTCACACAGCTATAAGTAACAAAAAAATATTATATGTACTTTTAATATTAAACGGCCTGGGACGATGCAATCAATTTTTTTAGATACTGGGCGTGTTTGGTTCTTGTCCTGCGCACGACGTGTTAATCGCGGGCGCACTGTTGAGCGAGTTGGCAAGTGAATCGGACGCCCTTGCAAACCAGCTCGCTCACGCCTTTGGTTGACGGCGAACCAAGCGCTCGTATAGTCGTGCGCGCGTGCCGTTGATTGGCACGGTGAGCCGGGGCAATGAACCAAACACGCCCATTACCTATAGCACTAAGAGCATCGACAATAAGATCTATATGTTTCGTTCTTTATATCTCTTCTCTAAATCACTATTTGTTCCCTATATTTTCATCATCTCCAGCAAAGTCTATATCTCTAAAACAATATAGAGATTCTCTAAATATAAAGATTATGGAGGGAGTCTCTAAATTTAGATACTGAGATAGAAAACTTTGTTACGTGGATTTAGAGACTGAGACTATGCACAATAGTATATATTTTAGGAAACGTTTAGAGCACATGCTAGCAATGCTCTAAAAGTTTGGACACGACCTCTAAATCTAGAGATAAAGATCATGGGTGTGTTTGAACGGAGGCTGTACGTCGCTTCCCATGCCAAAATTTCGGCGTGCCCTCGAATTCGCGTATTGGCAAGCATTTGGATGATAGCTACGCTCGCTCGCACGCCGTCATTTTTTTACTGCGCCGCCTTCTATTGGCTCGCCGACGCGGACCAAGCTGCAGCGGCAGCGAACGGCGCGAGTATACCTAGCAGCGCGCCTTTTCTTTTTCGGTTGATATTTAGCTTTCTATTTTTATATATACATCATAGAGTGTCTCAATTGCGTGAAACAAATTTTATAATTCGTCTAAATCCTAAGAGACCCGTTTTAATACTTTTTATTTTTATTTTTATTGGTTATTTCTCGTTGGTTATGAATAAAAAACATCTCAAAATTTACCTTAATAGTCGTGTAACGGATTGGCATGTATCTTTGTATTGGCTTGATCATCTAAGACTACAAACCAAACCTGCTGTCACCCCTCAATTTTAACTTACCCTGAGGGTCGACGATCCATGTACTAACCCCTGGATCAGTACGCTAGCGCGTAAGACCAAATAGCCGATATAAGTATACATCGATAGAATACATTCCTGAATATTACATCACAGAGTCGCGCCCTTAGGCGACTTTAGTAAAGCGGCCCATACAAGCCTTAATTACAAAAGGATAGTTCAGAGTACAGCGGATACCAAAATATCTACCCAAAGGATTCCCTATCGACTAAGGTCCAACAGCGACTGGAGCGGCCCTAAGACTCCTCGGGTCCACAATGGTCATGTTCGTCGTCTTCGAGACATGCGTAAGGGTCATCTTCGACGCCATCGTCTAAAGAATGTAAGTAGGCGAGGTCAGCGTCATCCAAACGCTGGCTAGTTAACATTTCCCTCAATGCATTTAGTATAGAAGGCTTTATTTGGAGGGGAGGGTTATTTTATTTGCGTAAAGCCATGTTTATAAGACTTTTGAAAACAATCTAACTAGCAATTAACTATCACTTGTATGGTTATGAATAAATCAGAGTTTTCCATCATAATCATGCATCACGAACCCAACTATCAGTCATATACGACAATCCCCACATAAATCGACCAACCCTCAACCATAAACCCAACCAGCTTACTCAATCACCTCAATCCATACCAGCTTACACACAATCAACACTCAAGTTGACCAACCTCGATCATTAGCTCATCCAGCTTACACAATCACCATACCAACTTATCAGTTCCCCGGGAACTTTCTCCTGGTTGTTCCCAACCAGACTTTCTCTTGGTTGCCCCCAACCAATCCTATTTCTGCCATCATTCCAGGATTTGGCAAATCCTGTTGCGGGCCATGGCATGATCACCCCGGCCTAGTAGGGTTGCCGGCCCTCACTAGCCGACCGTCATCCTGGGGATGTGTGGCCTTTTTGACTATCCAGTGAAGACCCATGCTAGTCCCTATCGAGACTGGTCCCAGAAGGCCTCCGCAGAGCGCACCCAACTGGCGATGGCCACGCGTTGTGTTGGAACCATCCCTCAGATGGCAGCGCCCTTCTGCTACGCGTGTTTGACCGCGCTCCTCCTAGGTAAGCCCTGGCTAAACCCAGCACTAGGCATCTCATGCCTTAATCATCCATCAGGATGTCCAAATCCAACTCGGGGCAACCCACCATACTTTCTCTACTTCCACGGTCATCGACCACACCACACCACACCACACACCTGGACTTTCCCCAACCGACTGACTCAAACCGACCAAGTATTCCCATATCCAAACCCACAGGCACAAACAGCCCAACATGCATCTACCAGCCCTAACTGTCATGTGTCATGTCATATTAAATGAGAATAATGAATGTCCGGTGAATATCGGTTCAACGTTCCGTGGTGATTAGCCAGAAGGTTTGTTAGGCCTAAGCCAGTCTAAGCAAGTTTTACCCATTAGATAAGGTTAAAGTGGTTACCAGACTAAGCATAGGCTAACAAGAGCAATGACAATCAAGGCAATCATTAAGGCTAAGCATTTCAAGGCAGGCATGTATAAGTATAACATGATTAACAATTAGGCAATCTAATAAGCATGCATTTTTAGTATTCAAACAATATAGTTTAGAAAAACTGGGTAATGAACATGGTATTAGTGATGTTAATCCGCACTAGGGAAAGTCGCTGTCTCTCCCTAATACGGATCACATCTAAAGACTAAGTGTTAACTCGCCTTGATCCGGTAGGCGGTCCTCTTCAGCGTCCCCAAATCTTCCCTCGGGATCGCCTACGTCTAAACATACCAATAACCAATAATTACTACTAATAATGCAATGGAAAACATGATGCATGCACGATCTAGGTTAAACCTTTGGCATATATACCAAGCTCATCTAGCGAACCTACCTTGCGCATGATATGCTATGCATGGCACGGTGTATTAATAAATAATATTAATAGTTATAATAGTCTACTAAATCCCAAAATACGATTTCGTACGTTAAGGCCACCAAAGAGTGATTAGGGTTTCTCGGCGACGTGAAGTGACGAATAGCGAAATTTCCACGTACGTACGGGATAAGGTTCATCGGAGTTGACAATGAACTAAAGGTTCATGGGATAAACCTAGGTTATATTTCTTCATCAACTTATTATCCCAAAATCCTCTCTTGGATAAATTTTAATAAGAAAAAGCTAGCTATGTATTAATTGTTTATTAATAACTTCCCTTAGGTTTATATTTAAATTAGTGTGCAAATGCAAACTATTCTAGAAATATTAAAGCATTTATCCATTCCCTAATTTCTAGAAATCAGTGATTGTCAAAATTCCATAATTGGAAATAACCAACAAATTCCCTAGAGTTAAATTGACTATTCAATTATAAGAGAACCTACAATTTTAACTATCGATGCCAATTAAATGACTCTATGGATTAACTGGAGTACTAAAGGCATTTTAGGGTGTCCTAGAAATGATTGAGGCACATAATATTTCAGTATCTTTTCTGAAGATTATTTGGTGTCCAATTCGTTAATTAACTTAATCAACAATTACCTACTAATCATATTATTGTTCCCGTAAAGAGAAACCTACAATTTTAATACACAGTGCGGAATTCCCTAATACAGTGACCAAGATTATATTTTTATAAAATCAATTGTCGTCTCTAGTATTTACCTTAATTTTTCCTTAATTTTTGGAAGCCTTATGCTATTTTTAAGGATTCGGAAACTACATTCTGTAATTATCTAATTAATAAATCGTTGGAAAAACTATTAACCGAATTGGGCCAAGCCAACCAACAGATGGCCCAGTTGCAACATTCGGCCCACGGCCCGCTTCGCGCGCAGCTCGCCTGCGGGGCCGACGGTGACGCCGAAGGCGGTTTTCCAACGGGCGCCAACGCGGGACGAAGGCGTAATCGTTACCGGCGTTTCCACTAAGCGTGGCAGATGGGACCAGTGCCCACCCGTCAGCGGCCGTAGGCAACCTAGCGCGTGGAGGGTTATCTAGCACATGGGGCCTGCATATAAGGGACTAAACGAGGCCGGCTCAGCACGGATCTTGGCACAGATCGGACGGCGCTAATTCGTCTTCTACCTCGCGCCGGGGACGGGCTTGGCGGCGGCGGTTTGAACCGCGGAGGCGCTACAGGGCCATTCCGGCCATGAGCGTGCACGCAGGGGCACCCACGGACACTAGGGGTCTCAATGACGCACGCGTCGAGGCCCATGGTGGCCGGATGCAGCGGCACGATGACGGCGGCGGAATCATGGGCTCGCCGGCGGCGCAAACGCATTCTAGAGAACTACGGGCTATTTGCTTGGACGGGGAGCATGCGGAGGTGTCAAAGATGCTTACGGGGCTCATCGACAAGCACGAGTACGAACGGCGTTGGATGGCGGCGTGACACCCAACGACGGCCGAAGCAGAGCGTCGTCCGCACGGCAACTTCAGGCTCCACGGCTGCAATTAGGTGAGGGGAAAGCATAGGAAGGGTTTCCCGGGGCCAAAGGCAGAATGAATCGACGAGGTGCTCACTTGTTTGAAGGAATTGTGTCGGTGCCGGCAACATGCGGATTTGGGGGAAGAGGGAAAACCGGCGTCGGTGAGGGGGCTCGGTGCTTAAATGGGAGCGGTTTGGAACGGGGGCCCCGGACGCGTGCTCGGGAACACAGATGAGGGTGCGGAGCAGCGACAGAGCGGCGCGGATTTGCGCGGCAAAGAAGCGCGGCGATGAGCATGGCGCGGCGGCAGGCACGGTGCCGGTGAAGGGTGTAGCCTTTTGACTAACAACGCCGAGTGACGGAGGCGGAGAGCAGGGAGATCACGCGCGCGATTTGGTTGACGTCCCGAAGAACACCGGCATTTGCCCAAGGTCGAAGCGGACCGTGAGGCATCTTCTTGGCGAGCCAAGGCCGCCAATGGGGGTGGACACGGCGAGGCATGCGCGCGGGGGGAACGAGCTTGACCGCGACGGGGCAGCGACGTGCGCCAGGCGCGACGGGCAGAAGCGAGGCGTGGGGTAGAGAGAGAGAGAGAGAGAGAGAGAGAGAGAGAGAGAGAGAAGGGAGATGCTATCAGGATCGGTAGTGGGGCCCACACGTCAGGGTGATTCCCAATTTTCAAGCAGAAATTTGAATTTGACGCAAATTTAAAAACGTCCCCAATTTGGGGTGTTACAAATCCCTCCCCCCTAAAAGAAAATCTCGACCTCGAGATTGGGTACCTAATTAGCGAACAAGTCGGGGTACTTTTGTCGGATTAGCTCCTTGGGTTCCCAGGTTGTTTGGTTGCCAGTTTGGTTGCTCCACTGAACTTGGCACATTTTGATAACCTTGTTCCTCATCCACTTCTCCATAGTGTCCATGATCCGAACATGTCGTACCTCATACGTGAGATCCTTGTCCAGGGGTTGTTCTAATAGTTCGACCAGCTTGCTTTCCGGAACTCGAAGGCACTTCTTGAGTTGTGAAACATGGAAGACGTTGTGAACATCTCCCAATTCCGTTGATAAATCCAACTGGTAGGCTACTTGTCCTCTTTTGGCAGTGATAGGATACAGTCCCACATAACGTGGTGCTAATTTACCCTTCTGATGGAACCTTTGATTCCCCTTCCAAGGTGCTACCGTTAGGTATACAGAGTCTCCAAGTTGAAAGGAGAGGTCTCGACGTCGATTATCCACGTAGCTTTTCTGTCTTGATTGTGCGGCCAGTAACCTTTCTATGATAATTCAGACCTTATCCTCCGCATCCTTTAGTGTTTCTACGCTGAACACTTGGCTTTCTCCAGTTTCAGACCAGTGGAGAGGGGTTCTACACTTGCGTCCGTATAGGGCCTTGAAAGGCGACATCTTGAGGCTGGCCTGAAAGCTGCTGTTATTGGCAATTTCCGCATAGGGCAGCCATTTTTCCCAGTCCACAGAGAACTCCAGGGCACAAGCTCTAAGCATATCTTCTAGAATCTGGTTCACCCGTTCTGTTTGTCCATCGGTTTGGGGGTGAAAGATAGTGCTAAACGTTAGGTTGGTGCCTAGAGCACAATGTAATTTCTCCCAAAACTGAGAAGTGAACTGTGTCCCTCGGTCCAACACAATTTGCTTGGGAACTCCTTGCAGACTCACGATTCGGGCCATGTACAGTTCGGCCAACTTATCCCCTTTGTAGGTCGTCTTTACAGGTATGAAATGCGCGACCTTGGTTAGGCGATCCACAATAACCCAGATTGAATCGAATCCCGCCTTGGTCTTAAGGAGTCCAAGTATAAAATCCATGGCAATTTCTTCCTATTTTCATTCGGGAACCTTGAGCGGTTGAAGCAGTCCAGCTGGTCGTTGATGTTCCGCCTTAACTTGCTGACATACGTGGCATTGTGCCACGTATTCCGTTATGTCCCTCTTCATTCTAGGCCAGCAGAACCTTAGCTTCATATCTTGATACATCTTGGTGCTTCCAGGATACAGGGTATATGGTGAATTGTGTGATTCCGATAGAATCAGGTCTCTCAGAGTCGGGTCCTGAGGGACGAAGATCCGTTTCCCTAACCAAAGCACCCCATGCTCATCCTTGGAACCTTGTAACTCTTGTCCCTGGGCGATGAGCTTCTCGATCCTTTGGGTGCTAGGGTGCTCCTTTTGATTCTCCTTAATCACCTCGAGCAAGTCGGGCTTAACTTCCAAAGTAGCCAGGTAACCTTGGTTAACCAGCTCGATCCTTAGCCGACTCAAATCTTAATGATTTGCTCAGACACCGAATCGATCTCCATATGGTTGCATTGGGATTTGCGACTGAGAGCGTCGGCCACGACGTTGGCCTTTTCGGGGTGATATTGAATGTTTAAATCGTAGTCATTGATCAGCTCTAACCAACGTCTTTGCCTCGTGTTGAGAGTGCTCTGGGTGAGAACATACTTCAGGCTCTTGTGGTCGGTGAATATATCACAGGGTCTTCCCACCAAATAATGCCTCCATATCTTCAGGGCATGCACTACTGCTGCCAGTTCCAAGTCATGGGTGGGATAGTTGACGTCGTGTTTTCTCAATTGCCATGATGCATAAGCCACCACCCTTCCTTCTTGCATCAGAACACACCCTGGACCATACTTGGAGGCATCCCAGTTTACCTCGAAATTCTTGCTCGTGTCCACGATCACCAGTACTGGGCGGACGTGAGTCCTTGCTTAAGCTACTGCAGACTCTTCTCGCAGGCATCCGTCCATTCGAACCTCCTGTCTTTCCTCAGGAGTTGCGTCGTCGGTCGGGCTGTTTTCGAGAAGTTCTCGATAAAACGCCGGTAGTATCCAACCATCCCAAGGAAACTCCTTATCTCAGTAACAGACGTTGGTGATGTCCATTCCATTACCGTGGCCACATTGGCCGGGCCCACCTTAATTCCATTGACGGATACGATGTGCCCTAAGAAGCTGACATCGTCTATCCAAAATTCACACTTGCTAAACTTGGCGTAGGGTTGATACTCTCATAGCTTCTCCAGGACCAGACGTAGAAGCTTCTTGTGTTCTCCATCATCCTTAGAGTATATTAGGATGTCGTCGAAGAAAACCCCTACGAATTGGTCTAGAAACTCCATCAAGATCATGTTCATCGTATTTATGAAGTGTGGGGGGCGTTGGTCCGGCCAATTGACATCACTAAATACTCGTACAATCCACGGTGAAGGCTGTCTTGGGTATATCTGCCTTCCTAACTCGGACTTGGTGGTATCCAGACCAAAGGTCGGTCTTCAAAAAACCGTTTGGCACTTCTAAGCTGGTCAAACAGGTCATCGATCCGAGGTAGGAGATACTTATTCCTAATGGTGACAGCATTTCGGGCTCGGTAATCTACCACCATTCTTCGGTTTTGTCCTTCTTGTCCACGAACAAGGCGGGGAATCCCACGGTGAGAAACTGGGATGAATTGGTCTTTGTCCTTGCATCTCGTAGATCTGTCTCTTCAATTCGGTCAGCTCCACCGGGTTCATCCTATAGTATGGACTATGTATTAGGGCGGTTTCGGAGATAAGATCGATGGGACACTCCATGCCAGAATCCGGTGGCAGTCCAGGTAGCTCTTCGGGGAAGACGTCTAGGTACTCCCTTACCCCTTACCATGGTCACTAAGGCGGGGTCATCCTTATCAAGGAACCATATAGCTTTGCCCATCTTAAGGAGTGTCTACCATCCAAATAATCTTGTAACACCCACACCGAAGCAACTTGATTTCCTTTCTGGCGCAGCCTATCACTTCTTGATAGCGTAGAAGTCAGTCCATCCCAATGATCATGTCAATCCCTTGGCAGGGTATGACCATGAGGTCAAAGTGAACACCATGGTTCTCCTGCCTAACTTCTACATACAGACACGCCCTTGTGACGGTCAGCATGTTTCCCGGAGAATTTTATTACCAGAGTCTTGTTCAATGGGAAGGTCTGTAGCCCATACTTATCTTCTTCGGGCATCGCATGAGAGCTAACTCCCTCTCAATGATGCGGAGCCAATCCTCGTCTTCCATTGGTTCGTTGGCGTAAGTGAGCACCGGGGCTTCGCTCGTAAGAAATCTGCTATCTTCATTCCGTGTTGATTCTTAACTTGCTTTCGCTCGCGGAGCACCTAGCCGAGCATTGTGCTTGATAAGCCAAGACTTAACCTAAGGTTGGTGACGGCGTGTTCTCCGCTCAACCACTACGGATCACACCCCTGGTCAGATTTTTAGTCTGCTAGCCAACTCGATCAAGCTCGGATCGATTTGAGCGTCGGGCACAACGAGGAGCGACTCGCAGATTTACCCAGGTTCGGACCCCCTCGCGGGTAATAGTCCTACTCCTGCTGAGCCTTAGCTCTTTTCTGATTGTGGTTGGAATGGGAATGTGTTTACAGGGTGCTTGTGAACTGCGTGTGTTCGAAACCTATGCTTGTGCAACGTTTTCACCTCTCGCCCCCTCCTTCCCTCTCTCTCCTCCCCTTTTATACAAGCTTTGGGCTGGCGGAGAGAGCCGAGGGGTAGGCAAGATCTGATTTCAAAGACATCGACACGACACGACGAAGAGACGAAAACGCGCAACGTGCGCTTCACGCCACCATGGGCGCCGCCTCGCGTGCCGCGCAGTGGCCTCGACCCGCCTGATCACACCGGTGAGTCTGCGGGTGGGGCCTCGCCGCTCCTCCCGACGCGGGCGGCCTCCTCAAGCAAACCTTCTCTCTGCGGTCAATTCTTCTGCGCATAAAGGATGGCCGCCGGACCTGCGAGGGTCATCAGAGCGGTAATCATTTCTTCACCGCCTATCCGCGCGATGTCGCATTAAATGCGCTTCGTCCTTCGCAGCAGGGGAGCCTTCGTCACGAAAACTCATTCGCAACGCTTCCTGCCGCGTGGGACCTCGCTTTGGTCTCGAGAGGGCTCGCCCACGCACCCGCTCGGGCGCGGGGGCCTCGCCTTGTCTTGAGAGGGCTCGCCACGCACCCGCTTTGCGCGCTGGGCCTCGCCTTGGGCGCCGAGGGGCTCGCCCACGCGCTGGGGCCTTGCTCGCCCGCCTGACACGTGGGGCCCGCCTTGTCTCCTCAGGACTCTTTGTACCCCGGTATTTATTACACCGACAGTTGGATCCCCAGGTGGTGGTGCCGAAATGTCCTCAAGACCACGGCCGCGTCCTTAGCCATGACCTCGGCCTCTATCAGTATCCCAAGCGGCACGAACCCTACGAGCTCGATCGGCTCCTCTACCTATTGCTATCTATAGTGTATACTCATATATATAATTATGCATGAAATTTTAATCACAAATTAGATTGAAATGCAACAGAAACAAAATCAACCAAGTCAAGGAAAAATACAGAACATATTTTGCTGCCAAACAAGACAGTTTTCAAAAACCCTTGCCCTAGATGCAAGCAAAATATGCTACAGACAAAAAGGTTTTTGCCTTATCCCAGGTAGGTTCACAATTCATCATACATAAATTGAGTCCATCATCTAATAGGGCATCAGCCATCCACTAACATTATAGCTAAAGCCCATCGTCTAATAGGGCGGACGGCTCTATGGCTCACGGAGAGAGAGACTAAGTTCTCTAGTCATGGCGACAACGCGAGTAGACGACACGCGGGAGCGCACGCTTCAAGATGAAGTTGAAGCTGAGAGCGAAGAACGGCTTCAACGACAGTCCCGAAGCTAGTGGTGCAGGAACGGCGTCTCCTCCAGTGTCGGTGTTGGCGTCGGATTCGACGTTCATCTGTGGCTACTTCTAGGGAGCCTCGGAGTAAGGCGGACCGTGGTGCGGTATCCCCACTAAGTCTTGGGACGGCAGTGTCCCCTTCCGCATCGTAGCACGGGGGTTCTCAGGCTCCGGCGGCGGACAATGCGGCCCCGGAGGTGAGAACAATGATCCCGCTGGTCCTGTTGGGCCATCATCTGATGTACCTCCTTCTCCCGGAGTAAGAGATATGCAGCCCTCGCCACGTCTCGCAGACGTCTCGTGTAGGTAAGACTCCTATCGTAGTGGTGGAGGAGCCATCTCTTCTCCCCACACCCTCAGAACATTGTCCGCCGCACGGAGCGACAAACGTAGCAGCCAGATCTCCACCAACGCTCCATCGACCAATTGCCGGTGTGGGAGAGCTGACTGTAACGATTCATCTACCGAACAATTTTGGTAATAATTTTGTTAGAACAGATAGGTAGAGTTTTAAAGGTGTTTTAGGTATTAAAAATATTTATAAAAGGAATATACATATAATTTTTCCTAATATCAACCTCTAAGTCATATGGGTCCTACAATCGCATGCTCTGATACCAGTTTTGTCACCCCCTCAATTTTAACTTACCCTGAGGGTCGACGATCCCATGCACTAGCCCCTGGATCAGTACGCTAGCGCGGAAGACCAAATAGCCGATACAAGCATACATCGATAGAATACATTCCTGAATATTACATCACAGAGTCGCGCCCTTAGGCGACTTTAGTAAAGCGGCCCATACAAGCCTTAATTACAAAAGGATAGTTCAGAGTACAGCGGATACCAAAATATCTACCCAAAGGACTCCCTATCGACTAAGGTCCAACAGCGACTGGAGCGGCCCTAAGACTCCTCGGGTCCACCATGGTCCTGTCCGTCGTCTTCGAGACACGCGTAAGGGTCATCTTCGACGCCATCGTCTAAAGAATGTAAGTAGGCGAGGTCAGCGTCATCCAAACTCTGGCTAGTTAACACTTCCCTCAATGCATTTAGTGTAGAAGGCTTTATTTGGAGGGGAGGGTTATTTTATTTGCGTAAAGCCATGTTTATAAGACTTTCGAAAACAATCTAACTAGCAATTAACTATCACTTGTATGGTTATGAATAAATCAGAGTTTTCCATCATAATCATGCATCACGAACCCAACTATCAGTCATATACGACAATCCCCACATAAATCGACCAACCCTCAACCATAAACCCAACCAGCTTACTCAATCACCTCAATCCATACCAGCTTATACACAATCAACACTCAAATTGACCAACCTCGATCATCAGCTCATCCAGCTTACACAATCACCATACCAACTTATCAGTTCCCCGGGAACTTTTTCCTGGTTGCTCCCAACCAAACTTTCTCCTGGTTGCTCCTAACCAGACTTTCTCCTGGTTGTCCCCAACCAATCCTAGTTCTGCCATCATTCCAGGATTTGTCAAATCCTGTTGCGGGCCATGGCATGATCACCCCGGCCTAGTAGGGTTGCCGGCCCTCACTAGCCGACCGTCGTCCTAGGGATGTGTGGCCTTTTTCACTATCCAGTGAAGACCCATGCCAGTCCCTATCGAGACTGGTCCCAGAAGGCCTCCGCAGAGCGCACCCAACTGGCGATCCATGTCCCGTGCTCCGCGCGATGGCCATGCGTTGTGTTGGAACCATCCCTTAGATGGCAGCGCCCTTCCGTTACGCGTGTTTGACTGCGCTCCTCCTAGGTAAGCCCTAGCTAAACCCAGCACTAGGCATCTCATGCCTTAATCATCCATCAGGATGTCCAAATCCAACTCGAGGCAACCCACCATACTTTCTCTACTTCCAGGGTCATCGACCACACCACACCACACCACACACTTGGACTTTCCCCAACCGACCGACTCAAACCGACCAAGTATTCCCATATCCAAACCCACAAGCACAAACAGCCCAACATGCATCTACCAGCCCTAACTGTCATGTGTCATGTCATATTAAATGAGAATAATGAATGTCCGGTGAATATCGATTCACCGTTCTGTGGCGATTACCCAGAAGGTTTGTTAGGCCTAAGCCAGTCTAAGCAAGCTTTACCCATTAGATAGGGTTAAAGTGGTTACCAGACTAAGCATAGGCCAACAAGAGCAATGACAATCAAGGCAATCATTAAGGCTAAGCATTTCAAGGCAGGCATGTATAAGTATAACATGATTAACAATTAGGCAATCTAATAAGCATGCATTTTTAGTATTCAAACAATATAGTTTAGAAAAACTGGGTAATGAACATGGTATTAGCGATGTTAATCCGATCTAGGGAAAGTCGCTGTCTCTCCCTAATACGGATCACATGTAAAGAGTAAGTGTTAACTCGCCTTGATCCGGTAGGCGGTCCTCTTCAGCGTCCCCAAATCTTCCCTCGGGATCGCTTACGTCTAAACATACCAATAACCAATAATTACTACTAATAATGCAATGGAAAACATGATGCATGCACGATCTAGGTTAAACCTTCGGCATATATACCAAGCTCGTCTAGCGAACCTACCTTGCGCATGATATGCTATGCATGGCACGGTGTATTAATAAATAATATTAATAGTTATAATAGTCTACTAAATCCCAAAATATGATTTCGTACGTTAAGGCCGCCAAAGAGTGATTAGGGTTTCTCGGCGATGTGAAGTGACAAATAGCGGAATTTCCACCTACGTACGGGATAAGGTTCATCGGAGTTGACAATGAACTAAAGGTTCATGGGATAAACCTAGGTTATATTTCTTCATCAACTTATTATCCCAAAATCCTCTCTTGGATAAATTTTAATAAGAAAAAGCTAGCTATGTATTAATTGTTTATTAATAACTTCCCTTAGGTTTATATTTAAATTAGTGTGCAAATGCAAACTATTCTAGAAATATTAAAGCATTTATCCATTCCCTAATTTCTAGAAATCAGTGATTGTCAAAATTCCATAATTGGAAATAACCAACAAATTCCCTAGAGTTAAATTGACTATTCAATTATAAGAGAACCCACAATTTAAACTATCGATGCCAATTAAATGACTCTATGGATTAACTGGAGTACTACAGGCATTTTAGGGTGTCCTAGAAATGATCGAGGCACATAATATTTCAGTATCTTTTCTGAAGATTATTTGGTGTCCAATTCCTTAATTAACTTAATCAACAATTACCTACTAATCATATTATTGTTCCCGTAAAGAGAAACCTACAATTTTAATACACAGTGCGGAATTCCCTAATACAGTGACCAAGATTATATTTTTATAAAATCAATTGTCGTCTCTAGTATTTACCTTAATTTTTGGAAGCCTTATGCTATTTTTAAGGATTCGGAAACTATATTCGGTAATTATCTAATTAATAAATCGCTAGAAAAACAATTAACCGAATTGGGCCAAGCCAACCGACAGATGGCCCAGTTGCTAGATTCGGCCCACGGCCGCCATGTGCAGCGCCGGCGGCCGACGGTGACGCCGGCTACGGTATTCAACAGCGCCAACGCGACGGCGTGTCGTTATCGGCGTTTCCACTAAGCATGACAGATGGGACGAGGCCCACCCGTCGTGACGTGAGGCAACCTAGCGCGGAGGGTTATCCGCACACGGGGCCCGCATGTAAGTGACTAAACAAGGCCGGCTCAGCACGGATCTTGGCGCAGATCGGACGGCGCTGATTCGTCTTCTACCTCGCGCCGGGGACGGGCTTGGCGGCGGCGGCTTGAACCGCGGCGGCGCTACAGGGCCATTCCGGCCATGAGCGTGCACGCAGGGGCACCCACGGACACTAGGGGTCTCAATGACGCACGCGTCGAGGCCCATGGTGGCCGGATGCGGCGGCGCGATGACTGCGGCGGAATCATGGGCTCGCCGACGGCGCAAACGCATACTAGAGAACTACGGGCTATTTGCTTGGACGGGGAGCATGCTGAGGTGTCAAAGATGCTTACGGGTTTCATCGACAGGCACGAGGACGAACGACGCTGGATGGCGGCGAGACACTGGACGATGGCCGAAGCAGAGCGTCGTCCGCACGGCAACTTCGGGCTCCACGGCTGCAATTAGGTGAGGGGAAAGCTTAGGAAGGGTTTCCCAGGGCCAAAGGTGGAAGGAATCGACAGGGTGCTCACTTGTTCGAAGGAATTGTGTCGGTGCCGGCAAGATGCGGATTTCGGGGAAGAGGGAAAACCGGCGTCGGCGAGGGGGCTCAGTGCTTAAATGGGAGCGGTTTGGAACGGGGGCCCCGGACGCGTGCTCGGGAACACAGATGAGGGAGCGGAGCAGCGACAGAGCGGCGCGGATTTGGCGCGGCAGCAGGCGGCGGGACGGAGCATGGCGCGGCGAGGCAGGGCAAGGGGGGAGAGTAGCCTTTTGACTAACAGCGCCGAGTGACGGAAAAGGAGAGCAGGGAGATCACGCGCGCGATTTGGTTGACGGCCCGACGAACACCGGCATTTGCCCGAAGGTCCGAAGCGCGGACCGGTGAGGCATGCTGTGGCGAGCCAAGGCGGCTAATTGAAAGTGACACGGCGAGGGACGCCATGGGAATGAGCTTGACATGACGGGCAGCGACGTGCGCCAGGCGCGACGGGCAGAAGCGAGGCGTGGGGGAGAGAGAGAGAGAGAGAGATAGAAGGGGAGATGCTACTGTGACTGGTAGTGGGGCCCACACGTCAGGGTGATTCCCAATTTTCAAGCAGAAATTTGAATTTGACGCAAATTTAAAAACGTCCCCAAATTGGGGTGTTACACCTGCCCTATATGTTCTATGAAAGCATGCATAGATGGACCATTAGCATAACAATATCTAATGGTGAGACTTATAGTAAATTAATATAGGGTTGTGAAAAGTGGAAAAGAGTTTGGAGTAAAATATATATAAGAGAGACACATGTAGCAATCGGGAAATATAGGCTCTAGGTTATTTGGACAACAAAATGACACGACCGTGCAATACTACATTGACAACGAACGTGTGAAAAAAGGATTATCACTGGACTTGCTTTCAATGATCACCAAAAGCCAATAAACACAACCTCCTTTTAAGAGTTTGTAGTCATATATCCATGTGCCTCTGTGGCTACGTTTTTGTCCAGATAATTAAACAATGCCCTCTCTATTTTAAAATAGTAGTTATTTTAAACATATTCTAGGCCAAACTTTTGAAACTTTATCTATAAAAAAACTTTAAACTATTTAGATTGAGCATATTAATAATAATATAGATAGGTTTGTCTCAAAAAATCTCTTTAACATTAAAATTTAATTATATTTTATAAATAAATTATAATAATTTTTATAGCTCAAAAAGTTATATTTTGGAGACTGTATCAATTCTCAAAGTAACTGATATTTTAACAGAGAAAATAATTTTTTTCTCGTGTTTCGGCCATTAACTTCAAATTTAGCGAGGTCTATTGGGTAGTCACAAAAAAGCAATAGGGACAGTTATGCGTGTCATTTTCGGATTGCTATGTGTACATAGATGATGGTCAGGGTAACCACTTGTGATGTGACCTTATTCCGAACACAGTACTTTTTTCGGGAGACGGCAGCACTCTCCGGTTCCTTCTAGTCTGGTAATAAGTCAAAGTATAAAAATTATATTCATGAATATTTTCAAAATTATCAAAATTGTTTTAGTAAAAATTATACATATAGATTTGTTTTAAAAAACACTTTTGTAGCATCAGGATATTTTCACATAATTTATAAATAATTACATTAGTAATTAGTAATCAAAGTTATGTTTTGAAGATCAAATCGATGTCCAAAACATTATGGTTTCAAGAATTAGAGGCAGCACTTAATTACCAAGGTTATATTTACATTAGTACATGAAATTATTCAAATTGTTATAGCCCTTGTGATCTTACCATCTCATGACCAAGCAGCGATCCGACATCCCAACACTATAGGAATACGAGGTATTGACCGACGTAAATAGCCCAAAAGCTGACGTAAATAGCTATTTACGTCCGCATGTCACGTAAACCCAGTGACTTTCTATTTACATCAACGGCCGACATAAATAGCCTTTATTTATGTCAGCCTCGCGATTGACGTAAATACTGGCCGTCAGCTAGAGTCGTTGCCATGGGCCCATTTTTTACATTAGCCTGGTCGACTTAAATACACGGATGTTAGGCTGGTAATGCCAGCTGGTGATAGGGTTATTTACATCGACTATGCTGGCATAATTACTGGGTGGTCTGTCGACCCGTACTTCTAGTATTTACGTCAGCCTGGCAGACATAAATAATGTGGCACCGGTGGCTGGCAAAATAGCCACCACTATTCAGCTTAATTCTAGCAGCATTAAATATAATTTTTAGACCAATCAAAACATCTCATTTTGCCCGACCCAATCCAAACATCTGAAGCATCAATAATATAAATAGGTGAATGATAGTTCACATCATCAACAATATAACACAATCCAAACGTCTTAGGCATCAACAATATAACCAGGTGAAAGATAGTTCACAACATCAACAATATAACCCAATCCAAACATCACAGGCATCAACAATATAACCAGGAAAAAGATAGTTCACAACATAAAAAATATAACCTATCCACCAATACAGAAAAACAAAATATTAACGTCGGCTAAAATAGTTTACGTCGGCTCGGACCGTGCCGACGTAAATAACGGTATTTACGTCGGCTAGGCCGACATAAACAAAGCAGATAAGGCCATAGAGGGAGCAGGTGATGTGGAAGCAGTATTTACGTCGGCCCAGCTGACGTAAATAAGTTATTTATGTCTTCCTAGCCCCGGCCGACGTAAATAATAAATTTCTTTACGCGTTTTCCTGCACCCTCACCTCCCATCCACTGCCGCCGCTGCACTCCCCGGCCGCCACGACTCGGTCCCGCCCCACCACAGACCTCAGACCACCACGGTACGCGTGCTTTGGCCACCGCCCTCCACCACCGCCCCGACCTGCCGTTGCTCCCTAGCACCACCCGCCTCTGCGCTAGCTCTCGCCACGCCCTGCCGCTTGCTCGGCCCGCCCACGCTTGCGCCGCTGCCCTGCCGCGCCCGGTCCTCCCTCGCTAACGCCGCCGGCCTTGCCTCGCCGACGCCAACGCCTCCCCCTACCTAGCTAGCCGCCACCGACACCACCTCCCCCAACCGCGCCGATGCTGCCTCCGCCTTCCTAACTGCGCTGACATCGCGTCCTCCTTCTTAGCCGTTGCCGACACCGCCTCCCCCTAGCCGCAGCGAGGTACATCAATATACTCGCACTTGTGGTTTCAATTCATAGTGTTGGTAATGTTAACCGTTAAACTATGTCTGAATTATATTTTATTTTATTGTTAAGCTTTGTTTTCAGGTTGCCTATAGCCTCTGCCGTCCCGTATATTTACATATGTTTGAATATAACACTTTTTTAAGCAAAAGTCAACCCAACCTATACGTTACCCGTTTGGGAGCGACATTGATCATATTGAATTGTGATATTTGTCGCTCCCAAATTATCCACGCTATTGGACAGCCTAGGGATGGACGGGTTAGCACGGTTTGTCGATGCGTGCATTCTCCCCTCCTCCCCTCCCACAACCTCCTTCGCTCCCTCTGCCTCCTCCACAGACTCCTCTGCAGCCTCCTTGTGTTCCCTAGCCTTCTCATAATTACTTCATAAAAAAATTAGGGCATGCATATAAGAAAATTTTGAAGACAACACAATTACATATGGCCACCTGCCGAGCAAGTTTTGAGCCCAGGACTCCTACTGGCACAACTGGAACACAACCAAGGTGCTGGTCCAACTCAACCCAAAGGACTATCCTTATGGGTGAGAGACGTCTCAACCTTTTAAGTTGTGTTTCGTCATCACGAATATCTAATATGGGATTAAATCCAACTGCCCTCGTTACCCGTTGAAATCCATCCGACAACCATGTGATGGACCATGGCTTTAGCAATAAATTAATAGCTGTCGAGCATATGAAAGGGCACAGGGACTAGGAAGTTAAATGGAGCATGGAAATAACTTTGAACGACGTTAATGCAACGTGATTCTCTACACCATGAAGTGTCGGAAAGCAAATTAACTCGTCGAAATTAAGCCCGAACACTTGCTCTCTTCAGTATATTCTCCCACTGGGAAACGCTAACATAAAAAAAGAAGCAGCAATGTGCTGATGCCCACTCTAGCAAGTCTTTGACAATTTGCGTTTCATATCAAATGTTCCTCATTCCTGTACGAGCTACTAAAGATAACAGACAGACTATTTAACTTGTCAAACCGGGACAGAAACCATTCTTGCACTGATATAAACAAACAAACAATAACAAGTATTCCCTAATCCGCCAAGCCGAAAGTCTTCACCAGATCTGGAGAGAATATATATGTTTCTCTTGTTAATCACCTGATATATATAGTATCAAAAGTATTCACCAAATCTAGTTGACAAAGGGTTAGACACTTTATGATAAGAGTTTTTTTTTTTGAATAGTAGAATTTTCATTGTCTATAATATTACAAATTCCATAAATGTTGTGTGAAAAATATTAAAGACAGTTATAGAATAAATTGTTTCTGAGAGACGGCTTATAGTTAGAGCCATCTCAGATAGGACAGTCATCACAAGCGGCTAGCTTTCATACACATCTCTGATAATTTTATGAAAAGAGACGGTTGATCTACCTCAGATGTCGATTTTACCCCATACATGCTTTCGAGACGGTTTACACATTCTGTTGAGACAATTGCGCTTATCTCCGATTAATGAGAGAAGGATTAGGTTATGTAAGACATCATGATCGATTGTGCTATTTGAGACGGCATGATCGATTGTGCTATTTAAGACGACGGTCACAATATCATTAGTGCAACGTGAACATAGATTAATTACATCTAGAAAGCATATATATTACAACATGATTGAAACCATAGTTCAAAGAAGCACGCAAATCAAAATGCTATTTGAATATTTAGTTCGTTACAATAAGAGTGCTAGCCCCTACGTACACTTAGGTGAATGTGCATCCTTCCACAGTAGAATCATTCAAGTGGGTCTACAACTTGTGTCAATCTGGAAAAAGTGGGAATGTCTAACTGAATCTTTTTGAATCGCGGGAAGTCGATGTCACGACCCCCTGCGTTTCCACAGGGAATCTGACACCATGATCTGATACGAGGCCCAGACTAGTACCTCATGAAGGACAATGGTTATCATCGCTGACATTCCATTATTATTCCAAAATAATGAAGTATTACGAGATAGCATCATATGCTATTACAATAAGACAGATATTACAAAATATTAAGAACGAATAAAAAGAATATCAGAGCAGCAACAACCTTCAGCGACGATATCCAAGCAATTGACCCGGATACCCGCAACTAGTCCTGCACACCTAAGTTCGGACCCTCCTGGTCCTGATCAAACTTGCTACCTGAATAATAAAATTATCCGCGATAGGTATAATGAGTACGCGGCTACCCAGCAAGCAATTCTTAAATATGAATGCAAGGGCAATAATAGGGGAATAGGGTATTTTAAACCAAAACCTATCTCTAATCAAGTTTTAGTTGACAAGATTTTATTAAGTGAATGCATTATCTCTAGATAATACCGATAATCAACAAATGAAGATGCAATCTCACATCAGGCCTATCCTATCCTACACTAGTCAAGTTCAATTATTAAAAAGGTAAGACTACATGTGAAAATCTCTCACCCCGTCCATGACCATGGACACGGCTATCATGATAGTTTTAACTCTGCAGAGTGTGTACACATTCCCCACAAGCCCCGTCTCATCCCGAAGGAGATACGGTACAAGGCCTTTCTAGCCTACTATGCCCGCCACTTCGCCTGCCCATTCTTTTGGTTTCCCTGGCCCCGCTGGTGTCTGCCACGGTAGGGCGCCTACTACTTCTAGACACCACTCGGGGGCTTTCCAAATTTAGGCCATTCGGTCTCAGGAACATACCTACCCATCAGGGGAGATTGCAAGCCTCCCCTAGGGCAAAAGTGACGACAAGTAACCGGACAAGTCGCGAGCAAGTGGTTAGTAGTTTCGTAGGGTACTAAGCCAGGGCCGAAGGCACAAGTGGCCGTACTATTTGGTTTGGTCTAGTAGTTCACAAGCTTGAGTACTTAGTAGAGGAGATCTCCATACCACAACCACAACCCATAAACCATCTGGGTCTCCTCTAACCAACCACACATTGATTTTAGTTGATTAGGGTTTACCAAAACAATCATTGAAGCCTCTGCTTCGCCCAGGGTTTACAAAACCGGCGGTTAACCGTGGGTTTACAAAACCGCCGGCTAACCACGGTTAACCGCCGGTTAACCGGTTTCCGCGCTCGGGCGGTTCGGCAAACCGCTAGGGCTAATCAGACGAAATTCGTCAAATTCAAATTTGAAGTGAAAAGCAGTAAAAAATTTGTAAAAATATTATTAATTATTCTAATCGCTTTGGCTAAAACAAAATTTGAAAATTCAAAAGATTTATCAATATTTCATGTGATTTTGTATTGAAAATAAATCTAAAAATGGAAAAATCGTAGCTAGGCTGGCTGGGAGCTTTGCCCAAGGGGAGGGACGGTCCATTAAGGCTCATTTGCGAGGTTATATTCGGTATTACTGTGTGTGAGTCTCCTATGAGGCTTGTGAGGCTTATCCCGTGCATTTTTCTTCACTCTCCCCGATTTCCTGTGCTATAGCTTCTTCTCCAGCCACTAGCGTCTCTCCCGCTCTAGATCCGCCGCCGTCCGCGCCAAAATACGGTGAATCTGGCCATAAACATGTAACTCTCGCCTTTACGTAGCGGTTAGCAGATAGAATCATGATTAATTGCGGCTCGACGAAGCCAATGAAAGCAACCGTGCCAGTATACCATCTTGGCTGGGGTCACTTGGAGGACAGTTAGTCAGATTTTTCATTTGCCTAGCCAAGCTATTCTTGAGAAACCGGAGTATTTAGGCGGCTAGCCATGCAGTTTGTAACGCCCGGCTGCTCCACGGGCGCTAGGGGCGGCCAGGAGGCGGTTAGCCGTCTGGTTTGTAGACCTAACCGGACAGTAATGGTGGTTAGCCGTTAGTAAATGGAGGTTAGCCGCAAGCCCGCAAGTAGTTAGGGTTAGGGGCTTAGGGGGCTAATGTTGTAGGTTAGCTAGCATATTAGGCTAGTTAGGTTGTTAGGGTCTTACGGACTTAGGGTAGTTAGGTTAGGTACTTAGGTTAGTTAATAAGGTTAGGGTTAGTGAGGGGATGTAGGGTTTACGGGTTTAGGACTTTAGGGTTTAGAATTTAGACTTTAGAGTTTTAATTTAGGACTTTACACTACAGCCTTGATAATTTCGCTCGTAAAAAACCCATTTAAATTAGGGCAAACCGACGAATTAACGTAATTTAAATCGGTTCATTACCTAAATTAAGTTCGATTTAAATATGCCGATTTAAATTAAATGCCTTTTAAATTGGTTCGATTTAAATTATCAGATTTTAAATCGGTTTTATAGGCCAACGAAATTAAAAACCGATGCACCGCATGCGAGCGATTTGAAAGTGACGTGGCACATAATTTAAATCGGCTTTGGTAATTTAAATTGTGTGCCACGTCAGTAAAAAAAATTGGCAGCGCTCGGTTTGCTCTGGATGACGTGGCGATTAATTTCGTCGGCCAAAACCATTAATTTCGTCGGTTTTGGCCGACGAAATTACAAAAAAAAAATTTAAAAAAAACACGTTGCTTTATTATTCACAGAAAATTCGCAAAAAAATCACGGAAAATCATATAAAATTCAGAAAATTCACAGAAAATTCATAGATATTCATACCATCACAAACTTGTAATCAACATCACATGATGCATAAGAGCATATAGGGGAAAGAAAGGTTAGAAAGACATAAATGTTACTTATGAGAGTGAGAATGATGCAGATCAAATGTGGTATTACAGAAAAAGAGAAACACAGGAAAAGTATCATGAACATACTGTCTGATTAGATGCCAACAACAGGTCTCTGAAATAAATATACCATAGACAAAACAAAACACTGTGTCCATAAACAAAAGTAGCATTTCCTGAACCAATCTAAAAACAGCAATGTCTAAAAACACATACAATTCCTTCTTTGCTGTAATAGCCATAGATCGTCATCAATATCAGAAGCCTCTCCTGTTGTCGCAAGTACCCTGCAATTATAGTACTGTAACTTTCCTTTGACTAACTTGGGATGAAGCTGACTTTCTTCTTAAGGTGTAAGCAGCAACTCACCTAATTTTTGTCCAGTCAAGTCCATCAGTTAAATTTCCAGCTTTCCATGACTTCATCAGGCTAGGCACAGTTCCTAATACACTCACACCAGCATCCTGCAAAATAATTAACAGGACATTACCACAGCAAACCCCTACTTGATTAATTGGAAAAATGCTCTAAAATACTGTGCATAAAAAATATAATTGGAGCACAGGCAGGATTTGAGGTTAAGTGGGTAGAGTACCCAGTACTGGTCTGTTGTAATCATATATGAAGCAAGCTTTACCTATAGTACAAGGGAACTAGGGAACAAGGGAAGTAACGAATACATAGAGCAGCTCAAGGTCCACACAACTACAAGTCTACAACATATACAAGCAGCATAAAGTAAACCATCTTTCACAAATACATGCATTCATATCGGACATATGAAAGTTTGAAGATTTTCCCAGAATCAAACACACAGTGTCATAACAGAAAAATTTGATCATATGGAAAAATCTTTGTTGTTCAAAAAGGCAATCTCTTGCACAATTCTTTCTTTAGGATCTCATAGGCTTATTGAGATAGCCTGGACACGAAAAGGGTAATGCTAAAATAACTAAAAGCAAGAGACTCTTTTTCATCTTTAGTACTAATATGGATAGGATCAATTTGTCAATACATTATTTGAGCTGTAGGCAGGAAAAGTTTGAGCATAGCATTAATTTTGGTAAATAACACTAATTTTGGTGAATAACACTAATCCTACTGAAAAATATGAGGCTGGACATGTGTATATTGTCAGAGGACACAAACCTGAAATCTGACCTAGCAGGGGACTCCATGATATTGTCAGCAAGTGAATCCCCAACTGACAACCCATTCAGGCTGGATGCCATTATCTGCAATAGTCCATCCGATAGTTAGCTAATTAACTAAAAGCACACAGGGGGAAGAAAAATAATAAGACACAAATCACCCAATCATTATTGAAAGAAACAGATGTGTGCAACTTCATTCTTAAAGTCAGATACATGGCCTAAGCAAACAAGTTTGTTGATTCATTCATGACTTTGGACATCTCCTTTCCATATATAGGATTCTCGATCAAATTAGTTAAACTACAGATTCAGTGGAGTAATGGTAGGGCAATAGCTACAACCAAATTTCGATTATGTGCATGGTGCTCACTAATTAATGAATGGTGCTCACGGTCACTTATTCAGCCAGTTAGGCTGTTTAATCGTAAGACCAAATAAGTGATAAAATTAGGCACAAGTTTTGTACAAATCAATTGCTACTTATAAATTTCCATAGAAGAAAACATAGACACGATGAAATGAAACATACAGATCTGTAACAATCAGAAATTTTCGGCTGAAAAAATAATCTGGAAACTAGAAGACATGCTACTCTGAATAATCAAAGCATAAATTAAATCGTATTCACAGTTTAACAGATAAATTAGAAAAATATCTTGGGACCATCAATAATCTCTAGCCAAGCAATATCTATGAATCGACCAATAAGATGTCACAGTTTCACACAGAAATGAAATAGTATTCACAGTTTTGCACATAAATCAAGCTAGCCATAACAAAAGCATATGTATAAATCAATATCTATGAACCAATCAATCGGATGTTGCCTTGTGAGCTGAGGAAGAAGCACAGATCTAGCGTGCTCTCATGGTCTTCATGCCCTTCGGGAATTTCTGCAACAAGAATTTGAGTTAAGCGATGTAGGTGAAGGCCTCGCTGATGCCCACCATGAAGAACCACGGCACAAATAGCAAGACGAACAAGAGGATGAGCAGGTGTACCTGTGGGCTGCGGCTTGAGCTGACCATGGGAAGCCGTTGTTGAAGCTGGGCTGCGGCTTGAGCTGACCATGACCAACGCGGGGGAATCTGGGGAGAAGGGCGGCGGCGCGGGGGAGCTGGGGAGTAGGAGCAGGGCGGCGGCGCGGGGGAGCTGGGGAGTAGGAGCAGGGCGACGGCGCGGGGGAGCTGAGGAGAAGGGCGGCGGCGCGGGGCAGCTGGGGAGTAGGAGCAGGGCGACGGCGCGGGGGAGCTGAGAAGAAGGGCGGCGGCGCGGGGGAGCTGGGGAGTAGGAGCAGGGCGGCGACGCGGGGGAGCTGGGGAGAAGGGCGGCGGCGCGGGGGCGCAGGGCGGCGGCGGCTAGGTCAAAGTGGGCGGGGCGCAGGATGGGTGGGGAATTGGGGATAAACAGCGGCTGTAACCCAAAAAAATACCTTAATTTTTATATCTATTTTCGTCGGTTTAAGAAAACCGACGAAATTACGGCATTATTTTCGTCGGTTTAAAAAAACCGACGAAATTACGATATTATTTTCGTCGGTTTTTTTAGACCGACGAAATTACTATCGGCCGACGAAAACACTTCGCTTTCCTGTAGTGTTAGGATTAATTTATAGTATTCTTATTATGCAATAATTCAATTGAGGATATGATTATGTTTGCATGTTTTGCAGGGCCGCAGGGGTAGGGAATGGTGGAGCGGGTCGGACGACGACCGTGTTTTAGAGCATGGCGATAAGTTAGGGAATGGATTTAGGTGCAAGTATTGCAGAATAGAGAAAAATGGAGGTGGTGCGGCAAGATTCAAGTATCACTTGGCATGCCAAAGTGGAAAAGGTGTGGCGTCTTGTAAAGCAGTCCGCCCGATATGAAGGCGTACTTTCAGCGGGAGCTTGATAGGTTCGAATGCATAAAGGAAGATAAGTCGAAGAGGATTTGTAAGGCAAAGGGCATGAAGGCTTAGGTGAGTGGAATCGCGGATGCGATGACGAAGTCTTTGTCGAAGAACAAAGAGATGGGCATGCCATGGCTGCATCACAGGCAGAGGTAGAATTCAGGACATGTGCTGGTGATTATTATGAGCTTGGTGGTGGCAGTGGCAGTGGGGCTAGGGATGTGAAAGAAAATTTGTTAAAGAAAATGTTCAGCCGATCAGGCTCAAAGTCGCAGCCGGACATGCGCAAAACCGTGCAACCACGGATTGATGAGAGTGTTTGGACAAAGGCAAACAAAACACTTAGAGAGAAACTTGAAAAAAAGTGGTCATCGTGGTTTCATGCAGCCGGCATTCTGGGAAGAAAAGCGGATAACACTTACTTTATTGCAACTATTAAGGAGATGCAGATGCTCGGTTAGTGAATATATGATTACATATTTACATTACTACTTAATAGTTACTACTTTTTCATAAATAACAATTACCATGTAGGTGAGGGTGTAAGTTCACCAAAAGGACGTGATATCGATGGAAGGTATTTGGAGGACAACAAGCGCGACATAGAGCGTGAGATGATGCAATGGAGTCGGGATTGGACTGAGTTTGGTCTATCCATAATGTCTGATTCTTAGTCTGGACCAACAGGCATGGCTATCATGAACTTCATGCTATATTGCAATGGCACATGTTTTTTTACAAGTCTGTCGATATGACTGGGAAAACCCAAAATGCAAATAAATTAATGCAGGTATACATACACTGATACACCTATTGTCCTACTCCTATAGTCCTATTATGTCGTGTGATAAATTAATGCAGGTATACATAAAGTGAAAAACTAATGGTCGTTAACTTGTCATGCAGGAATTTAAGTCAGCGATCAATTCAGTTGGACATGAAAATATCGTCCAAATGATCACCGATAATGGTTCGAACTACAAGAAGGCCTGCAAATTGATCTGTCAACAGTTCCCCAATATAGTGTGGCAACCTTGTATGGCTCGCACCATAAATTTGTTGCTGAAGAACATAGGGGAGTTCCTAGAGCACCATGCTGTCATTGAGAGTGCAAGGAGAGTATGCAGATGGCTGTATAACTCAAACAAATTGCATGCAATGATGAAGAAACACATCGGCGGTGAGTTGGACAAGTGATGTGCAAGTCGTTTTGGTACAAACTACATGTTTCTTCAGAGCTTTGCCAAGCGCAGAGGAGAATTCATGAAGTGGATGGCTTCAGATGAATTTCTGTCAAGCCCATATGCTAAATCCAAAGAAGGAAACTACTGCCATGGATGCTTGAGTAACTTAGCATGGTGAGATCACATGAACAAGACAGTACATATGGTTGCTCCAATCAATAGCTTTCTTCGTTTCACAGACCAAGATAAGAACCCTATCGTATGCGATGTCATACTCAAATATCATGACATGTGCCAAAGTCTCGCGAAAAACTTGAGTGAACAAGATTTCACGAGAGTCATGCATTTCGTCGAGAGGAGATTTTCCACCCTTAGTGAAGGCATACTTATTGAAACAGGTATATATGAATATGAGTATATAATATTTTAATTGATATAAAATTATAAATTACGTTGTGACCTCATTTACTGCAGCTTGTGTTCTTAACCCGAGGGTAAACTATACTGATGGATGGCACATAAATATGTTGCTCCGTGTCCGAGAAACTTTTGAAAGAATTGCTGATGAAAATACCGCGGCTGCAGCACTCAATCAGATTGACGACAGGAGGACACGGTCCGGCTCTTTCGCAGGAGAAGTTGCCAGAAGGATGGCTCTTTCCAATGATCAAAATAAAGGTAATCGAAACTTCATATGCAAATGCAATGATATCGTACAAGTGAAATGATCTCGTGTCGTATGCAATGATGTTCCTCATGGCAACGATGTGGTGGAACATGATGGGTTCAGATACACCAAACCTACAGAAACTTGCAAAGCGTGTGGTGTCGCAGGTTTGCTCATCTAGTGGACGCGAGCGCAACTGGAGTAACTTTACTTTCATCTACTTGTAGATACGCAACAGACTGTCCTATTAAAAGCTTCACGACTTGGTGTACGTCCACTACAACCTCCGTAAAAGACTAGAAAGATAAGAAATACAAGGCGAATCACAAGAAATGGATCCACTCTCTGTTCATGAAGCTTTCACTCACAGATGACACGAACCCAATCGTTGAGTTGATGAGAAGCGGACGGTAAGAATGCGACTATTATTTCTTTTTTATGAAAGTAAGTATTCTTAAGTCATCAGTTCATCACTCGTCGGTGTTTGCTCTTTATACACTTACAGGTCAAATGCTGATTCGAAATTAGATGAGGACTTAAGTGATGCTAAGACCCTAGGCCCTAATCATGCCGTCACTGATCTCACGGACATGGGTGATATGAGAAAGAAGACAGGCGTGTCAACAATTACGGGGTGGGCAGCCAAACATATTGGAGAAACACATGTGGGTAAGAGAAAGCAGAAAAATCCACCAAAATAGTGTGACCCAAAGAAATATAATGGACAAGTGCTGGACAAGAAAAGAAGATGAACAGTGATGAATCCTCCGACGAACTTGCCCTGCGAAGCTCTCCATACCAAGAATCTAACTTGACTTCGTCAGCCTCTGATGATGACGACGACGACGACGATGGTGGTGACGGTGCTGATGTTGGCCGTGGGAACTTTTAAAAAACTTCATCCCAGCCTGTTGCTGCCTCGCCTGCTCAGTTTAGTCAGGGTGGTCATGAATCACATGAAGAAAGCTCGCAAAGAATTCCTCCTCGGTCTAGCATCGATAGGGCCAAGGGAAAAAAGCATGGTCATGGCCCACATAAGTACAGCTCTAGCTCAAGCAGTGACGCAACTTAGCCACAGGGGCAATATGGAGCTTACTACCCCCTAAGAGCTTACCATCCCGCGCCTTACCCCCAGGAGTATACGGATACCCTCCCACATGATACCCCTCAGGAGTGGCAGCTTACCCCACTGCAGCACCCCAACTGTTAATGTATTTGTACGAAAGTCATGAGCCTGATCAATATGACATGTTATATGCACGCTGGCAAGCAAATAGCTGGATGACAGGACAAAGTTGGGATGAGTTCAGGGCCATTTTGAGGGCAACTGAAGGGGTCATAATTATTTCAAATGAAGATCAATACTCCCAGTCCCAGCAACATCACTGGTAGTGGACTTACCATTTGACATTTCACATATCGAAATAACGGTAATGTGTAGACTTACTATTTGACAATTCACATCTTCTGCTCTTTACCTACTTTCATTGGTCATTGCATATTACCCATTGTTAATTGTCATGTTGATGTAGGAGTGCAGCAGGACTGCTAGGGCGCTCATCAATGATAAAGTTATCATGCGAATGCGATTATGGTTATATGCGATCGATGAACTTGTTATTTTATGCATACGGTTCTGAACTTGTGATTTATGAACTTGTGAATGTAATAATGGACAACTTGTGATTTGTGAACTTGTGATTTTATTAGTTTATGAACTATGAATATATGCTACCATAAAATGATGAAATATTAATTTATAAGCATGATTGTCTATTTGTCTTTTAATTCAATTGGGATTTGGGAATATGATTATTTGTCTTAAATAATTTTAATTATATAGCATAGGTCATGACAAAATTTATAATTTTTTTTTCATTTTTCCCTTTGTCCCCCAGCAAATTTCGTATAAACCGTGGCTAGCCACATAAAACCGCGGTTAACCGCGCCGAACCGCGGCTAGCTGGTACAAAATTTGTCAAACGCTATTTCCCTGATTAACCGTGGTTAACCGGCTCCACGCTGCTCACGGATCGGAGGTCCAGGCCGGTTTTGTGAACCCTATCTTCGTTGTCCCATTTTAATAAGTGATCAACCAATGCAAACCTAACATCTAATCAAAGGATAGGCTTAGGAACAATAGAGGGGTTCATCAATCAAGGCTACAACATCATAGCGAAAGCTAACATGGTCGTATACTCACAAACTAGTCTAATACGTATGCAAGAGTAGCAATTATAACTTAAATACATAAAGTGGAATTGTAAAACATGGGATAGGAATATGCAAACTATTGCTTGCCTTTGAAGAACTCGGAGTTTTCCAGATCTCCTACAGAAATTCACGGCAACAGTATCCAGTTCCGAAAATACGTTATCTGCACGTAGATCAATAAAACCAAAGCAAACAACAGATCCAAGAAATGGAAATATATAATAAAAATATATTACAATTCTAGAAATTATCTGTAATTTAATGGATCTGGAATCACCTGAATCGGAGCTCGGGAACTCCCTAAACAATTTCGAAAAGTTTCGGAGAAATAGAAATTCCCAGGAAATTGTTAAAGGGTTTAAAACACTAATGGGCCCAGCTCTAGCTTTCGGCCCAACTCCATCTCTGTCTTGGTTTCAGCCCATGCAGCCCAGCCGTGGCGGCGGTGTGGATCGGGGTGGGACGCGTGGCAGGCTTCGATTGGAGCGACGGCAGCTACGACTAACCAGCAGGGCCCACGGTTTTGTTGGGCCCGCTTGCAAAGAACGCTGATGGATCAGCCATGGCGGCGGCGACGGCGCAGTGGGCCATGGGACGCATGTCGATCCGCAACTCGGCGGCGTGTGCCACGCGCGCCCGCTTGGTGTGGCGTGGTAGTGGAGGGTCGGCTCCGCTATTCACGCCGGCGACGCTGTCCGCGTGGTCACTAGGCGGCGATGTCGGCGGCGGTGGCGGTTGTGAGAGCAGCAGATCTTCGGCGAGCAATTTCTCGGGCTAGAGACATCGGTTTTGGGCGCTCTTGGTACTATTGGATTCGTCTCGACGAAATCTACGACGTCCTAGATTCTCCCCAGAACATGGGTGTTGGAAACCGGCGAGATCTCTTCGGGAAACTTTCAGGAGGCTAGGGTTTTGGGCTCCAACTTGAGGTTGCACGAGTTGTGAAAGTCAAGAGGGGGTCTTGGGGGGATTTATATAGTGCTAAAGGAGGGGTAGATTCGGCTGGGATAAAGTACGAAAGGATTAGGAGTTCGAATCCGACTCGGATTACAATTCGGGCTTGCCAAATTCGGAATCCGATTTCCCACGCGATATTTAGGGTGAAACTTGGAGGATAAGTCGGTTTGGGCCTCTAGAAGGTTTCCTAATGCTTGCGAATTTTTTAGGAAAATATTTCTCATTATTTTATGCGAAGTAACTTCCAAATAAGGCCCTTTTGGGCTGCATCTGAATTTGCCGGTTGCCCAAAATTTAGGAAAAGGTAAGAAATGTATTTGGGAACCTTGGGGATGCGTTGCCACTGCCCCATCCTGATTTCAAGCAAGGCTTGTGCATAAAATAATCTATCGGATCATAAAATAATAGCTATAATAGGTTTTATCTACACAAATAATAAAACCAAATTTTACCTTATGTTTTATCTCTTTTAAAAACACTTGGGACACCTAATAATTTTATTAGAATGTCACAAAATCTCCCCCCCTAACGGAATCTCGTCCCTGATATTCGGAGAAGGGCATAGCGGGAAGTCAGAAACCTTCCCCTTAACAAAATCCTTCCTAGGGGTTGAGAGAAGGGAATGGTGGGCATTCCTCCCCCCTAACGGAATCTCGTCCCCGAGATTCTGAAGACTAGGCAACATTTACAAGACAAGGGGATAGATGAGAGGGAACAAAATTCTGAGTCCTCTTCTTCACTCGATCTGGAACCAGAATATGTTGACTTCAAATCAACCTTCGGGAAGGCACATGCTCCTTTCAACTAAACACACAAGATCGATCTAGGGACTCATCATGTTTTCGCTGCGCATTCTGATGTTTCCCATTTACTCGATCCAAATATTGACGCTTCCTTCTTTCTCCATTACGTGAACCTTGGGGTTTCCTCTGTATGATTTTCATTACGGCGTTGTTGATCCTTTCATCATCCAAAAACGACATCATCTTTGATTCTCCATAAGGGATATTTGTATCTCCAAGCCATATCGGAATCCTTTTGTGAAAGGATCACTATGCCGCCTAGAGGGGGGTGAATAGGCGGATAAAATGAAATTGCGGAATTAAAACAACTCAAACAGTGACCAGCCCGTCGGATGTTCCGATGCAGATCGGATGTTCCGACCTGGTCCAGTAACCCCTGCGTCGAATGTTCTGATCTGGGTCGGATGTTCCGACGGCGTCGGATGTTCCTATCCTGGGTATTCTGGATTTGTCGAAAAACTGCAGTAAAAATTGTTTTCTTGCAAAACCAAGATTAGATCTATTCAAGAATACTCAGAACAGGCCAACACCAATAGAAAAAACACCAAATCAAGATCAAGACAAAAACACATCAGTTTTTGTTTAGGCAACGGAATGTTGTTTATTGGACGCCCACGAAACGAGCGACCTTCTAAGAAATTGGCAAGTACCGGAGGTACACTTCCTATCCACTTTACAACTGGCATAATCCGCATCTGAATAGCCGATTAGGTCAAAGTTTGACCCTCTAGGATACCAAAGGCTAAAGTTGGGAGTGTGTATCAAATATCTCAAGATTCTCTTGGCTGCCACTAAGTGACAATCCTTGGGTGCAGCTTGAAATTTTGCACACATGCACACACTAAGCATAATATCAGGCCTAGATGCACAAAAATAAAGCAGAGAACCAATGATAGAACGATATACCTTTTGATCAACATCCTTATCATTTACATTTAGATCAAGGGGACCATTTGTTGGTATAGGAGTCTTGATTGGCTTGGCGTCGCTTATCTCAAACTTTTTAAGCATATCTTTCACGTACTTTGATTGGCTAATGAAAGTTTCTTCCTTCATTTGTTTCACTTGTAGCTCAAGGAAGAACTTAAGCTCTCCCATCATTGACATCTCAAAACGTTTAGTCATCAAACTACTAAACTCCTCGCAAAAACACTCATTAGTAGATCCAAATATAATATCATCAACATAAACTTGACACGCAAAGATATCACCATCTACTAGCTTAGTAAATAGTGTAGGATCAGATTTACCCATTTCAAAGCCTTTTCTTACCAAAAAGTCTTTCAGGCACTCATACCATGTACGAGGTGCTTGTTACAATCCATAGAGCGTCTTGTTGAGTTTGTAGACATGATTTGGATATTTTGAATCTTCGAAGCCCGGTGGTTGCTCAACATATACAAGCTCGAAAAGTGGACCATTAAGAAAAGCGCTCTTCACATCCGTTTGTCACAACGTAAAGCCATGGTGAGTAGCAAAAACAATTAAAATTCTAATAGCATCTATTCTTGCTACGGGAGCGTAAGTCTCACCACAATCTAAACCTTCGATTTGCGTGAAGCCTTGTGCAACCAACCGTGCTTTGTTTCTTGTCACTATGCCATGTTCGTCTTGTTTGTTGCGGAAGACCCATTTTGTACCGATGACGTTTTGCTTCGGTCTTTCCACCAACTCCCACACTTCATTTCTAGTGAAGTTGTTTCACTCTTCTTGCATGGCAATAATCCAATCGGGATCCTTGATCGCTTGATCTATATTTAGTGGCTCAAGAGAGGAGACGAACGAGTAAAATGCACAAAAATTTGAAAGACGAGATCTAGTGGTTACTCCCTTGTTTATATCACCAACGATACTTTCGACGAGATGATCTCATTGAATACTTTGACGAACTCTTGGATATGCATTCGGTGGTGTAGTATCTTCATCATCACTTTCACTTGACTTGTCATTCTCTTCTTCTTGAATAGTCGTTGGAGGTTCGACTTGAATTGATTAAAAAGGTAAATTATCGTCTTCAACACCTTCTTTTGGTTTGACATCCCCGATAGCCATTTTCTTGATAGCCTCACTTGGTGGTTCTTCTTCACCTAGCAACAGTTGATCAACATACTCTACTTGAGAGCCGTTAGTCTCATCAAATGTCACGTCACATGATATTTTAACCATACCGGAGGTATTGTTGAGAACTCGGTACGCATAGGCATTTGATCCATAACCAAGCATAAAACCTTCATCAACATTAGGAGCAAACTTAGAGTTTCTAGATTTCTTATTCAAAATATAACACTTACTGTCAAAGACTCTGAAGTATGAAATATTTGGCTTGTTACCGGTAAGGAGCTCATACGAAGTTTTCTTCAATAACTTGTGTAAATAGAGTCGGTTGATGGCGTGACAGACGGTGTTCACGGCTTCCGCCCCATATATATCCGAAACCTTATATTCATTCAACATGGTTCTCGCCATCTCGATGAGGGTTCGATTTTTCTTCTCGACCACCCCGTTTTGTTGAGGGGAGTAGGGGGCCGAGAATTCGTTCATGATGCCTTCCTCATCAAGATATTCTTCCACATCAGTGTTTTTGAATTCCTTCCCATTATCACTTCGAATCTTCTTAATCTTCACTTCATACTCGTTTTGAGATCTTCTCATAAACTTCTTCAATATTCGTTTTGTTTCTATCTTATCATGCAAAAAGAATACCCACGTGAAACGTGAAAAGTCATCAACAATAACAAGACCATATTTGTTACCTCCTATACTTATATATGCAATCGGTTCAAAGAAGTCCATGTGTAGTAGTTGTAGAGGTCTTGTTGTGGTCATCACGTTCTTCGAAGGATGGGGTGCTCCAACTTGTTTTCCCGCTTGACATGCGCTACATGGCCTGTCTTTCTTAAACTTCATATTTGTTAGTCCAATGATGTGATTCCCTTTCGAGAGTTTGTGAAGGTTTCTCATACCAACATGGGCTAGTCGGCGATGTCAAAGCCAACCCATGCTAGATTTAGCCAGTAGGTATATCCCAGGGCTAGGCCTATCCATGGAGAAGTCCACAAGATAGAGCTTTCCCTTTCGATGACCCTTAAAGGCTATTAAACCATCACTCATTCGAACGACATTCACACCATCACAAGAAAAGATACAATCGTAACCGGTAGCACAAAATTGTTGTGTCGATAATATATTGTATTTCAATGAATCGACAAGTAAGACATTTGTAAGAAAAAGATTTTCAGAAATTGCAATCTTACCAAGACCTAATATATTATCTTTACTATCATCTCCAAAAGTAATGCTCTCACTTGGTTGATTGTAGCAATTAATTTATGAGAACATTGCATTCTCTCCGGTCATATGATGAGTGCAACCGCTGTCGAGTACCCAACTAGGGCCACCGGAGAGATATTCCTACAAAGTTCAAGCTTTGGTCTTAGGTACCCAAGTTTGATTGAGTCCTTTGAGGTTAGTCACAAAAGCCTTTAGAACCCAAATGGATCTCACCAAAGGTGCATTATTACGCTTAGGTCCAACATGATAAGCTAGCACTCTACCAAAATTATTCTTTCTAAGAATATAAGAGGCATTAAAAGTAGAGTGAGAAACGTGAGCCTTTGAGCTTTCCTCTCTTACAAAATGAATTGGCTTAGTGACCGGAGTCACCACAACATACGCTTTCTTGCCCATAGGTGGAACATAGCCAAGTCCGGCCTTCTTGAAGTTTCCTCTTCTCTTATCTAGGATCTCATTAAGTCCCTTACTTGACTTGTAAGATTTTTTAATACCATCCTCAAGTAAACCCTTCAACTTCTCATTCTCACTAGCAAGATCTTGTAAAGTGGCGAAGTTTGTTGTACAAGCATTTACATCCACATTGTAACACCTTGCACAACCATTGCTCGTGGAAGGAGGTGAGTCACAAGTTGCATTTGAAAGAGTAGAGGTGCTCTTCAAAAGATCATCAAACTTTACTTTAAGAGTCTTATGTGATTCCTTTGCACAAATGAGTTCTTCTTTGAGTGAAGAGTTGTTGATCTCAAGAGAGCTTGTTTTAGATTTGACCTCAGAGAATTCTTTGGTCATCTCCTCAACCCTCTTCTTTTTCAATGCAAGTTACTTCTCAAGTTGGAGGTTTCTCTCCTTTTCAAGGATGAGCAAGTCTTCTTTCTCAAGAAGGTCCTCTTGTTGCTCAACCCTCTCCATTAGCTCGGTCAACTTACCCATATCAAACTTTCTCATCATCTGGACCAAACTAGCATGGCTCATATCATCCTCATCATCACTAGAGTTGCTAGTATAATAATTGACTAGAGATTTAGAAGGTCTTGATGATACCTTAGGGCCCTTGGCCATGAAGCATATTGAAGGTTCATCATCATCATCCGTCAATTCGCCAAATAGAGATGAAGTCGGTTTTGGAAAAGCCATTCCAATGCATGCGACACTCTCATCATCAGACTCGGAGTCGGATTCGGAGTCGGAATCGGAGTCCCACTCCTCACCAATGTGAGCTTCACATCTTGAACTCTTCTTGTGTCTCTTACTCTTTTCCTTGTCCTTCTTGTAACTCTTATCTTTCTTTTTTTCTTCCTTATCCTTATCCTTCTTATGTGAGCACTCGGCAATGAAGTGTCCGGTTTTACCACATTCATAACATTTTCTCCTTGAACTTCTTGAAGATTTGGATTTGCCGGAGTCCTTCTTGCCTTTGCTATTGTAGCCGCTCTTCTTGACAGATTTATTGAATCTTCTCACAAAGAACGCCATCTCTTTCATGTTCATTTGCCTATCTTCATCATCACTGCTTGAGCTATCATCCTTTGTCTTTGACACTTTACTCGCCTTCAATGCAATGCTCTTCTTCTTTGTTGATTGAGCCATCTCTTTAATGTTCGAGGCCTCTTGATCCATCAACTCATCACTAAGAATTCTTCCAAACACTTCATGCGTAGTGATAGAGTGATAGTTGTCTCTATCTCGGATCATTTGTACCAAGTGGCGATTGGTTAGAGTGATAGCCCGAAGTAGAATCTTGACCACCTCATGATCAGTGAGAGACTTGCACCAAGCCCCTTGGCCTAATTTACTAACACCATAAGTCGATCAAACATTGTCTTGTAGTCTTCTCCTTCCTCTAGGATAAACCTTCCTAGCTTACCATTGATAATCTCAATCTTGGTTTCTCTCACACTTGATGTGCCTTCGTGAACAACCTTGAGAGTATCCCAAATGGTTTTAGCTTCTTCAAGTCTGTCAACTCGATTGAACTCACTTGGGATCAAAGCACCAAACAATGTATTGACGGCTTGATAGTTGCGGAAGGGGTCTCTTTCCTCATCAGCAATGAGATTATTCGGTTCCTTGGGCTTGAAACCTATTTCTACAATTCTCCAAATAGAAGGATGAATAGACATTAGATACATATTCATCTTATGTCTCCATTGTGGGTAGTACGTGCCATTGAAGTGAGGCGCACGCCCAGTGGGAACAGAGACATGAGATGAAGATGTTGCATCAGAATAAACATAAGGAATGGCAGCCTTTTTTTTTCCATCACTTGAAGTCTCGATCTCGGTATCGTCTTTGTTGTTCGGCATGATTCTCCAAGCTGTCAAGCTCACAACAGGCGGTTAGGTTTTGATACCAATTGAAAGGATCGCTATGCCGCCTAGAGGGGGTGAATAGGCGGATAAAACAAAATTACGGAATTAAAACAATTCAAACAGTGACCAGCCCATCGGATGTTCCGATGCAGATCGGATGTTCTGACCTGGTCCAGTATCCCCTGCGTCGGATGTTCTGATCTAGGTCGGATGTTCCGACGGCGTCGGATGTTCCGATCCTGGGTATTCTGGATTCGTCGAAAAACTGCAGTAAAAACTGTTTTATTGCAAAACCAAGGTTAGATCTATTCAAGAATACTCAGAACAAGCCAACACCAATAGTGAAAACACCAAATCAAGATCAGGACAAAAACACAGCAATTTTTGTTTACCGATATTAGGATTTTTGAAGGGAATCCTACTCACCGTTAGGGAAGGCACAAAGCCCGGATCACCAAGACCCTAATCCCCTCCCGACGAAGGACAAAGCACTCACCGACGATCACTAGTTGAATCCTTTTCCTTGCGGAGGTAGATTCGCACCTTCACAAACTCCGGAGGCACGCCACACGAAGATCGGTGACTCACCGGCGACACCTAGCCGTCCAGGAGCCCTTCAAGCCTCTAAGAATAACAAATGCGATAAAGAAAATAGGAATCGCTAAGTGCTCAAAAATTGGATGACTATAATTTGTGGAGCACTTGGGTTGCCTTGATCTCTCTAGATCTAGATCTCACAAGATGAACAAAAGAGAGACAAAGGATAGGGTTCTTGAGAGAGATGATGAAGAATATGAATTTGCCTCAAATCAGGATGTAATCAGAGTGAGTAACCTTTTGGCAGGTATTAGAGAAGGCTTTAAATAGGGATTCTCAAAAAGTAGCCGTTGCTGTAATTAATCACGCGTTAGATGTTCGGACCCCGTCGGATGTTCCGATGGCATCGGATGTTCCGACCGAAGTTCCGATGGACTGTTTACTGGATTGCTTTAAAAACTGGCAGGCTGAATCACCATCGGATGTTCTGACCCTCGTCAGATGTTCTGATGATGTAGGTTCTGTATGAGGTGTATTTTGGATGGAAAATTCACACGAACTTCGAGATACCTATTTTGAGCACTTAGGAACCTTTATAAGCTTCTCCATTGCATCCCTCTTTATAGTACGGCATCCCTAGGACTCAATAAATTAAGATTTACAAATAGAAATTAGTCTTGATGCCTTCTTGCAATATATCCACTTTTGAGGGGTACACCATCACATGTAAACATGTACCTCATGGATTAAACCTGTATAACATCTGTGTACAATTCTCCAATAGAAATATTAGCTCTATAATTGTTACTCATTAATCACCAAAATCACTTAGGGCCTAGATGCACTTTCATTTTGTTATGATCCTTGGTTTGTTTGTTGACTTTTCGCCCATAATTCTTTTCTTCTTAATCGACAATCTCCTTCGTTTACACTTCCTGCAATGGTCATCTTTGGTTTCTGATGTTTCTTTTTTTTGGTGATATTCTCGATACAATCTTCAGTTAAGAATAGATAAGAGGGAATACCAGTTGAACAAAAGGGGGTACGATAGAGAGAAAGGATAAAGAATAGAAAGAAATTTTGTTCCACAATTGATTTGCACTATCGCATGTTGCTTCCTTTTCACATGCGTTTTTTTATTCGATCCAAACTTCCAGCGGAACTAGGTAAGAGGGTTTTACTTTGGAATATGGGACTAATATAGAGAATGAATAGAGAGAACAGAAAGATATCTTGGTCCACCAATAGCTTCCTTGCATGTTGTTTTCTTCTCGATGCTCCGGGATAATTGGAAAAGATGAGAGGCTAAGCGATATCAACTTAATTTTAAAATAGTTTTGGAAATTTAATTTTAGCACTCAATACAAAGATTCAAACGAATAAGATCGAACGCTCAATTATCTTGCGTGTGCACTAAGGCAGTACAAGAGGCAATTAAAGAACCAACTCAAACATGCATTAGTATCATAACCAACAAATTAGTTGTTACAGTGTTGCTATTATTATCAGCTACTTATTCTCCATACATAGAGAGTACTAAATTTTATTTAGTGAAGCAATAAACCATTTTAAAATAGAGAAAAAAATTGTACGGAAACAACGGGAGTGTGTCGTACGGATTATTACTATTTTAAAAAATGCACTTTTTATATATAAGTCAAAGCTCTTTTTTTAAACACCCTTTTGCCGGAACATTTTAATTTTGAACCATTTTTTCTTTTTATAAAAGAAATTGTTCTCTCTTTTTTTTTGAAATCAAATCTTTTGTATTTTGCATCTTTTTCTCTTTTTTTATTTGCAAAAACCTTTTTCAACTTACCTTGATCTTCACACATCATCTTTCTCCGGTCTTACTGTTGTGGTGTGTTCTACACCATCTTCGTTTGATCTTCTTGTAGTTACAAAAATTAATGCAAGCAATACATCAATTAATTTCCTACCGAATAACAAGCTATCTCTATTACTTCTAATTAATGAATATCCGCATCTCAATGAGAAAATCAAAAGTTGACACGGTATACTCCACACGAAAATATTATTATTATTTTTACATGATTTCTAACACTTAATCTTCAAAAAATCATGATCCTTCATCCTTGCCAAGTAATCTTCTGTTTCTTCACTTCTTCAACGATGATATTTTCTTCTTTGGTATACTCGTATGTTGTCGAAGCTGGTAGTAGTACAACTTCATCTTCTCAAATGGGTTAAGGCTAAACTTTGAAGTATGGGAGAAAATAGAATAAATTTTTTTAAATGTAGAAGAGTAGATGGGAATGAATATTAGAGGTTGAGTAGAAAAGATAGAAAGCAGGAATTCCTAATAGGGTAGAGAAGTACTAGACTTCGAGAATAGATGATAGGATGGAGTAGCAAAGAAGTTTTCGTAACTTTTTATTTCAAATAAATCCTTAAGGTTTAAAAGCCAACTAGCTACGGTATCCAAAAATCAACACCCACTCTGATACCACTTTGTCACGACCCCCTGCAATTCCACAGGGAATCTGACACCATGATCTGATACTAGGCCCAAACTAGTATCTCATGATGGACAATGGTTATCATCGCTGGCATTCCATTATTATTCCAAAATAATGAAGTACTACAAGATAACATCATATGCTATTACAGTAAAACAGATATTACCAAATATTAAGAACGAATAAAAAGAATATCAGAGCAGCAACAGCCTTCCACGACGATATCCAAACAATTGACACGGACACCTGCAGCTAGTCCTGCACACCTGAGTTCGGACCCTCATGATCCTGATCAAACTTGCTACCTGAATAATAAAATTATCCGCGGTAGGTATAATGAGTACGCGGCTACCCAGCAAGCAATCCTTAAATATGAATGCAAAGGGCAATGATAGGGAATAGGGTATTTTACACCAAAACATATCTCTAATCAAGTTTTTGTTGACAAGATTTTTTTAGGTGAATACATGATCTCTAGATAATACCGATAATCAACAAATGAAGGTGCAATCCCACACCAAGCCAATCCAAGCCTACACTAGTCAAGTTCAAATATTAAAAAGGTGGGACTACATGTGAAAACCTCTCGCCCCGTCCATGATAGTGCACACAGCTATCATGATAGTTTTAACTCTGCAGGGCGTGTACACGTTCCACACAAGCCCCGTCTCATCCCGAAGGAGATACGGTACAACAAGGCCTTTCCAGCCTACTATGCCGACCACTTTGCCTACCTTTTTTTGGTTTCCCCGGCCCCACCGATATCCGCCGCAATAGGGCGCTACTACTTTTGGACACCATCTGGGGCGTTCCCCATTTAAGCCATTCAGTCTCAGGAACGCACCTAACCCTTAGGAGAGATTGCAAGCCTCCCCCAGGGCAAAAGTGACGAAACATAACCGGACATGTCGCGAGCAAGTGCTTAGTAGGTTTCGTAGGGTACTATGCCAGGGCCGAAGGCACAAGTGGCCATACTGTTTGGTTTGGTCTAGTAGTTCACAAGCTTGAGTCCTTAGTAGAGGAGACCTCCATACCACAGCCACAACCCAGAAACCATCTCGACTGGGTCTCCTTTAACCAACCATGCATTGATTTTAGTTGATTAGGGTTTAACCAAAACAATCGTCGAAGCCTCGGCTTCGCCGTCCAATTTTAATAAGTGATCAACCAATGCAAACCTAACATCTAATCAAAGGATAGGATAAGGAACAATACAGGGGTTCATCAATCAAGGCTACAACATGACAGTGAAAGACTAACATGGTCGTGTACTCACACACTAGTCTAATATTTATGTAAGAGTTGCAATTATAACATAAATACATAAAGTGGAATTGTAAAACATGGGATAGGAATATGCAAACTATTGCTTGCCTTCGAAGAAGTCGGAGCTTTGCAGATCTCCTGCAGAAATTCCTAGCAACAGTATCCAGTTCTGAAAATACGTTATCTACACGTAGATCAAGAAAACCAAAGCAAACAGCACATCCAAGAAATGGAAATATATAATAAAAATATATTTAAATTCTATAAATTATCTGTAATTTAATGGATCTGGAATCACCTGAATTGGAGCTTGGGAACCCTATAAACAATTCCGAAAAGTTTCGAAAAAATAGAAATTCCCAAGAAATTGTTGAAGGGTTTAAAACACTAAATAGGCCAGCCCTATCTTTCGGCACACTCATTGCCTCTCTTTCGCTTTGGCCCATGCACCAAATGGCAAGTGGCAATCGGCGCCGACAGTGGGTTCCACCCGTCACGGCGAGGCGATGATGACAAAGGACCCCATTGTCCGGACGGGCGGTACAGGGATCGGGTGGGGCGCATGGCGCGCCGATTGAGTAACGACACTCGATCGACCAGCGGACCCACGGCTTTGCCGGGCCCGCTTGCCAGCGACGCGGGGTTGGATCGGTGCAGGGTGCGGCGACGGCGGCGCTGGTGGGGCCCACGGGACGCATGTTGGTCTGCAAAGCTGCGGAGGTTTGTGCCGTGCGTGCCCGCATGGGGTGGCGTGGCAGCAGTGAGTTGGCTCCGCTGTTCGCGCCGGCGGCGCTGTCCACGTGGTCATCGATGGCCACCGTGGGAGCAGCAGATTTTCAGCGAGCAATTTCTCGGGTTAGGGACCTCGGTTTTGGGTGCTCTTGGTACCGTTGGATTCGTCTCGACGAAATCAACGACGTCCTAGATGCTCTTGGTACCGTTGGATTCGTCTCTTCGGGAAACTTTCTGGAGGCTAGGGTTTTGCGGCTAGGGCTCCAACTTGAGGCTCCATGAGTTGTCAACGTCAAGAGGGGGTCTTGGGGGGTTTATATAGTGCTGGAGGAGGGGTATATTCGGCTGGGATAAAGTACGAAAGGATTAGGAGTTCGAATCCGACTCGTATTAGAATTCGGGCTTGTCAAATTGGGAATCCGACTTCCCATGCGATTTTAGGGTGAAACTTGGAGGATAAGTCGGTTTGGGCCTCTAGAAGGTTCCCAAATTTTTGGGGATTTGTAGGGAAAGTATTTCTCATTATTTCATGGAAAATACCTTCCAAACAAGGCCCTTTTTGGGCTAAATCCGAAGTTTCCGGTTGTCCAAAATGTAGGAAAAGGTAAGAAATATATTTGGGAACCTTGGGGATGTGGTGCCACTGCCCCATCCCGATTTTAAGCAAGGCCAGTGTATAAAATAGTCTATCAAATCATAAAATAATAGTTGTAATAGGTTTTATCTACACAAATAATAAAACCAAATTTTACCTTATGTTTTATCTCTTCTAAAAACACTTGGGACACCTAATAATTTTATTAGGATGTCACAGTCGGGACCACTTTCTTAAACTTCTAACTTGTCCATGTAATAACTTGGATTGCTCATGATTACGTTCATGTGATGGAAAACATGCAATGCGATGCAATTTATATGGTGCATTAGTTTGAAATGACAGAATAGTGGAGAATTTTCTTTGAAATGATATGTACCTAGAAGCTGATGTTACCTTAAATTTTGTGAATTACGTCAAGATGGGCTTACCTTCTTGGTGACGGCCTCTACTTAGGGATGTACTCAGCAAACACCTACGTGATTACAACATCTCATATGGATAGAAAGATTATGAAATTCAAATGATGATGATCGAAAAAAGGAGATGAAGATATTTTACCTGTCGAGTGGTCCTTTTATAGCAGAGAAGTCCTTGTGACCTCTTATCGAGTACCCCACACTATTCTACTTTGGAGAAATGACAAAGAGAACCCAATGTCTGTACCGGTTGTAAGGCACTGTGAGGTAGGCCTTATCGGCATGAGCTACCAATTAAATCCTTATTTATAAATCCTTAGACAAAGGAGCTATTTTCATAGATGGTGAAGTCATTGACTAGCTGATGGTCAATGAAACGTATAGGGAAGGCTAGAGCTAAGAGGAGGGAACGCGCAGTGATGTAGCAAGTTCCATAGAATTCAGCTAGCAATATCAACATGACCAAAGTAATTCACAAAGTTGCAAAGCTAGAACATAAACCAAAGAATAAGAATTCAACACGATTCATTGTATAACAACATCAGCAACAATCCAATTACCCCCTTCACACTTTTAGCATTAACATCTCTAGAGTTTACATCTCTAGCTCATGCAACGAGCAGCAGCAGTACAACCATGAGCAGCAGCGGTAGTTTCAGCACCTTGAGCAGCAGCAACAGTACTTTCAGCACCACTCGTGCTAGTGCTGCCCAAAATTCCATCAAAAAACAAGCAGAAAAATCACTGATAGATGATCACAGATATATTATTCCACTATAATATCAGTCCACAGATACAACTAACCTGTTTATGTAGCTTTTTTAGGATGGTGATCTTTTTGTAACACCCCAAAATTGGTTTAGGAGTAAATTAGTGAAAAGTTTGAACCAATTGGACCAATTTAAAATCAAAGATAAAATTTCATATGTAATTGGAAATCATACCTCTCTCCTCATATTTTGTCTTGTGGGCATTCCATCGAGCACCTCTCAGGTAGCACTCTCTCTCTCTCTCTCTCTCTCTCTCTCTTCCACTGCCAGGTGGCCCCGCCCGCTCGTTCTTGCTGCTCTGCTCTACTCTGACCCGCCACGCGCCGCTGCTGCCCCTGCCGCGCCGCTCGCACTGTCCCGTCCAACGCCCGGCGTGCTCTGCTCGCACCATGTCCCCTTTAAGACCGCCGCGCCCGGCCACTCCGAGCTCGCCCGTGACCCCCTCCGCTCCTCGCGACATCCTATAACCATGGCCTAGTCGCATGCCGTGCCCTGAGCATTTCCCCAAAGTTTTCCCCCAAATTTTCCCCAATCGGTCGCCGTGCGAAACCTCGTCGATTCGATGACCATACTTCGATTCTCTTCTCCTAGAGCTCCTCCGTGAACCTCCTAACCCATCCTCACTACCAATTTGTACAAGCCATCACCGGAGAACCTTGGCGTCGGGAGCGCTGTTTTGATGGCCGCCATCGCCTCCACGCCGACCAACCAACCTGGACTTCCCCAGCCTCGGGAGGCCCCTCGATGAGCATCCACCATCCCTAGGGATGCTCCTGCCCCTCCATACTTGCATGTACATGCTTGAGCAGTAGATGCCATGCCTCGCCGAGCCTAGTTCTGCTGCCAGTACGGGCACCGCCGCGTCGCTGCCCGGTTCACCTCACCGTTGGCGCCAATAGATGCTGTTCGGAGTAGGGATTCCATTTTTGCCCTTTGCCCATGCCGCCATGCCGTAGATCGCCGCCTAGCCGAGCTCGCCGGAGCCCCAATGGCGGACACCGTCCTTGTGTGTGATGGCTGGAGGAAGACAAAGAACAGTGGCTTGTGGGTGATTGGCTGACAGGTGGGGTCGGGCTTGAGTGAGCTTCTTTTGGCTGACATGTCGCCCTTGGTCCCACTTGTCAATAAGTGGAAACGTAAAATACTAAATACGCTTTCGGTTAAGCCCTTGCGCAGCCAGCTAAAGCCACGTTCAGACCAGCTTCGGCCCAAGTCCAGCCCAAGGCGAAATTTGGTATTTAATTCCGGATTTTCGTCAATTCATGTGACACAGCACGTTTGTAGAATTTATTTAAAATAGCAAACGACCACCACAAATTATGAAATTTTGTACAAAAATAGTACAGAGGGTTTATTATCTAGGAAAAAATATCACAATAAATAGAGTAATGTGAAAATTAGAATAATAAAATCGTATTAAGCCTAATGGCAACCTTTTTCATATTTTTCAGGATTTCGTAATTTATTAAAATCAGTAGGCACCTCCTAAACTCTTAGAAAATTTATGATTAATACTAATATTATTAGAGACATAATAAGATTATTGACCCAAGCACTGTTCATATGTTTTCTCTAATTAAGTAGTTAGTGGTCATCCGTAATGCTCACTATATAGAAAATTAGATCGAAATGATTTTCGTGTTCATAAAAAACTAGAAATAAGTTTGAAAAAAAGTCGGAGAATTATATAAAATATAATATACTCTTATAAACCCAAAAGGAATGTTAGAAACCCTAGAAAGATTAAAAGGTACCGATTATACTAGTACAAGACTAGAGCCCCATTAATTAAGATCGTGTGCGGTCTATTAAAAACTTAATGAAACGTCTTTAGACATAAAATAACCTTTTGGACTCAGAATAAATCTTTGGACCTAAGGGTATAAGAGGAAGACCTCTGAAGTGATAATCTGCTTTTGAAGATTGACAGAACCCACAGGGTTATTTAGCTAGTGTATAAAATAGCATACACCCAAAATGCATGCATAACCAGAGCTATTCTCCATTGATAAGGGCATAGCTAAAGTACAATATACCCTTCCCGTTGATAGTTCATGACAATTAACGTGATGGCTAATATCGAGCATATATAATCCGAATACGGTTTTCTAGGCATTTAAATAAGAAATGTATCGATACGCTAAACATTAATAAAAGTAGTTCTTTTATGAGAGAAAAAGTAGAGAGACTACCTTGACTGAGTAAATATAAATTTGGCACTGTGTTCTTTTCAAGCCAATTTAGCTTTGTAAAAGTACCCCCCCTAACTTGCCACCCAGCCTATCATAAGGTGACCAAGATATATCTAGCCTAGTTCTCACTTGAATTCGAAATATAATGCGTAATGACTAATTTTCAAACAAGATTAAACCTCGGTAAGGGAACTTAATCGAGAATAAGACACATTTTAGCCCAAGGAATTTCATGCATTATTATCATTAAATCGCACAACCTCGATGATGTCACAGCAGGCCCCTGAGCCCCCTTATGAAGCTTATCTCGTCATAGATACTCATAGGATTATAGTAATAAATAAGAATACCGAAGAGATGCTAAGGTAGCTGTCGGGGATAAAGTCACGGCCCATTGCCATGGCCCACTCCCTGACGGCCCAATCGAACAGCCTACCAGGGCCCAGCTCCCTGGAAGGTTCTATCTGGCCCATATGCATCTTGCCAACGGCTTCTGGTCGGCGTGATGCGAACGGCCAAGGAATCGTGTTTGAGTCCGTCTCGAACAAGAGTCTGCTGACTCTGAAAACCCGGACGTTGGTTTCCCGGATTGGATTAGGAGTCGTGATCCACAAGACTAGGAGTATGCCTTATCTGCCTCGGGATATTTTTGGCACGTTGAGTTCGCTATGATCTCGTAGTTAGCCCGGCCCGATATTCCCTCGGTAGGTCGGTTTGCTCTGCACTATATAAACAGGACCCCTACGACGTGTAGAGGGACCAGAAGATCAAGACTTAGCATATCATCGCATATTGCTTTCTTGTACACCATAATCTCGCCGAGACTTGTTCGTCTCGTCGAGCCACCTCTTGTATTTATCTCTGACATATAAGAAAGGCTGGACGTAGGGCTATTATCTCTCTCGAGAGGCCTGAACCAGGATAAAAACCCCTGTCTGCTGTTCATTACTGTTCGTGATTGTTCGGTGTGTCTCCTATCTCAATTCTAAAGAACCTTAGCGAGTTGAGATCGTTATCTCAACCGTCGACAGTTGGCGCCGTCCGTGGGGATACGCTGATCGAACATGTCGACCTCCGTCGTGATCTGTAGATTCTTCCTGAGGGCTACGACTCAGAAGGGCAGGATGTTTCTTCCCCTGCCAGCTCGAATCGATCTTACCGACCTAGATCGATGTCTGTGTCTAAGACAGAAGTTTCTGGATACGCTCCGGAGATGGTTTCAGGTCGAGCTCCCGTCATTGACGATGAATACGGAACCGACGATCTTTACGCTGGTTTAGATCTATCGGATTCCAGGGCTATGTCGGTCGATTCCTCCTGTGGCGACACAGTGATGACACCGTCTAGCGTGCAATCGCACGGCCACCGCGTCGTCAACATGACCGGCACAGGGACTTCGAATCCTGCGCGGGTCCCGGTGGCGGGAGATCGAGCGATCGATTCGCTTCGGCATCCGATGAGGTCGCATTAGTCGCTCGCGAGCAAGATGTTGTTCGCCGCACTTTGACGAGTCCATCAACCAAACTCGGCGCAGATATGCGACCAACATAACGCCGGCGACGTAACCGCCTCACGACCTCGCCAAGACCCCGCGAAGTTCACCTGCCGGTAGAATCCCGCGTGCCCAGACTCGATCGGGCAAGACGCGGACGTCTCGGGATCCCAGGCCCCGGAGCGAGCCAAGAGCGATCGCAGGCCACAGCTACCGTGATTAGATCCGCCACCAGACAATCTCGTCCTCGTGGGCGATCTTTGCCGCTTCTTACCTCGAAGTTGGCGAAGCCCTTAAGTCTTTAGGTGAAGCCTCATCCGGACACCGCGCGAGCCCGCCGGGTGGATTCGCAATGAGCGATCCGATCGATCGCGTGACCATCGCCACCGTCGAAGATCACCGCCCACGAGCAAGCCGCCTGTGGTCGCCGCCGCCGCCAAGTCCCGTAGTCATCGCGACCACGAGGGGCAGCGCGCGCGCGACGATCACGGAGGATCCCGTCGCGAGGAGCGCGTTGTCGCGACCACGAGGAAGGAGCGTGGGGCTTATCACGGAGAGAGTTCCTCCAGCGAAACCTCCCGCCAAAGAAGAGTTCCTCCACCAGCGGGACCAACGCCTTCTCAAGGCTAGGTTCAGCCGGGGAAGGTGGCCGGTCTTACTCCTTGGGCTGCGGGCTTTCTCGACGAAGCCGCTCGTTCGTGGCCCTCAAAGTTCAAACCGGACACATGGAAAGATACAATGGGACCCGTAACCCGAGGAGTTCCTTTCCATCTACGCTACGACCATCATGGCGGCCGGAGGTGACGAGCTTGTCATGGCTAATTACCTCCCGACTGTCCTTGAGGGTGCTGCCCGGACGTGGCTATTCAATCAGCAGGAAGGTTCCATCTCTTCTTGGAACCAACTTCGTGACGCTCTGATTGCTAATTTCCAAAGCTGTTACGTGCGTCTGGGCAAGGAGGATGATCTGCACCAGTTGATCCAAATGAACGGGGAGACCCTCCGCAACTTCGTGAAGCATTTCATCAAGATTCGCAACACGATCCCGAACATCTCGGACGAATCTGTTGTCCGCGCCTTTAAAAACGGAGTCCCCGACGAGCGGCTCACCCAGGATCTCGAAATCAATGAGACCTGGACCGCCAACGACCTGTTCAGGGCGGCTGACCGCTATGCCAACGCGGCAGAGCGTGTTCAGTACAACAAGGCGTTCGACAAGGGCGAGCTGCCCGCCCAGCCTGGTGTGGAGGAGAAGAAGAAGAGCAGCAACAATCCTGGTGACAAGAAATCCCAGAAGAGAAAGAAGGGTGATGCGAACAACACCGTCGCCAGTATAGATCGCACATCTCCTCCCAAGGATGGGCAGAAAAAGCCCAGCAATAACTATAAGGGCAAGAAGCCCACCCAGGGAGGCAATCAAGGCAAGAAAGGTCCAAGTAACCGATATTGCAAGTTCCACCAGAACTACGGGCATGATACACGCCATTGCAGAACCTGGGCTGCAAAGCTCGAGGATTTCTACAACGGCAAGGGCCCAATGCCCACCCTACCCGAAAAAGGTGAAGCCGGTAAGGCCAAGCGCAAAACCGATGATGGTGATCGGGATGACGATGAATATCAGGAACCCGTGAACCATATCGCCGTCATCTTCGGCGGCTCCTCGGCTTATACCTCTCGCCGCAGCCTCAAGGAAGCTGCTCGGGAGGTCCACAATGTTGAGAAGGGCAAGCCTCAGCCCGAATCGATGAAGTGGACCGAGGTCCCCATCTCCTTCTCTCAGGAGGATTGCCCCACTGGGATGACCAAGCCTCAGCGGCTCCCACTGGTGGTCGCCCCGACCATCAGCAACGCCAGAGTTGGCCGTGTTTTGGTCGACGGCGGGAGCGCTTTGGACTTGCTCTCTGCTAAAGTCTTGGACGAGATGCAGATTTCTCGCTCCAAGCTTAAAGAGGTCGCGATGCCTTTCTACGGCATCGTCCCAGGGGAAGTTGTTCAGCCATTGGGGCAGATTGTTCTGCCCGTTACCTTTGGCAGTCCAAGCAACTTCCGGACGGAATTGATCACGTTTGACGTGGTTGATTTCCCTTCCGCGTACAATGTGATCCTGGGCCGGCCATCTCTTGGCAAGTTCATGGCCGTGTCCCATCATGGATACCATTGCGTGAAGATACCGGGCCCCAACGGTGTGATCACGGTCAAGGGCAACTACAAGGCTGCTCTAGATTGCAACGAGCAGTCCCTTGCCCTGGTCGACCAACTTCCACCGCGTGGTCCCGAAGTTCCGCAGACTAAGTCTGCACGCCCTAGGGTCTCCCTTCAGCCAGGGGGAGAGACCAAAGAAGTTCCGCTGTCTCTGAATGATTCCTCCAAGACAGTTCATCTGGGGGCCAATCTGGACCTCAAATAGGAAAGCGAGCTCATTGCCTTCCTCCGAGCTAATGCATACGTGTTTGCCTGGGAGCCGTCTGATATGCCCGGAGTACCAAGGGAGGTTATCGAGCACAAACTGGCCGTCCGGCCGGACAAAAAGCCTGTTCGCCAGAAGCTTTGTCGCTGGACTTCAAGCAGGGATCATCAAGGATCGACTTGGTAAGTTGCTCATCATTGCGGTTTCATCCGCGAGGTTGATCACATCAGTGGTAGCCAACCTGTCATTGTAAAGAAGAAAGGCGGCAAGTGGAGGATGTGTGTCGATCACACGATCTGAACGCCGCTTGTCCTAAGGACAATTTCCGCGCCTCGCATAGACCAAATTGGTCGACGCGATCGGATCTTAACTTTTGAGTTTTTGGATGCTTACTCAGGTTATAACCAAATAAGCATCTCCCAGGATGAAGAGAAGATCGCCTTCATCACCCCTTTCGCACTTTACGCTACACGACCATGTCTTCGGTCTGCGCAATCTTTGGTGCCACGTTCGGTATTGATGGAAAAACTTTCCCGAGCAGTAGCGGAAGAAACTTGGAGGTCTATGTCGATGACATAGTTGTAAAGAGCAAGCTTGCTCCAGATCATGTAAAAGACCTGGCCGAGACTTTTCACAATCTCAACAGGCATCGAATAAAGTTAAATCCAGAAAAATGTACCTTTGGTGTTCGATCTGGAATGTTGCTCGGTTATGTAATTGGTTCGCAAGGAATTTCTGCCAACCCTGAAAAAATCGAGGCCATTGAAAATATGTAGGCTCCAACTACCGTTAAGGAAGTTCATAGCCTCATCGGACGGATGGCTGCTCTGAGAAGGTTTATTTCCCGTCAGGGCGAACGCGGGCTGCCCTTCTTTAAGGCCCTGCGCAAGCACAATGGTTTCGAATGGACAGAGGAAGCTGATCGATCTTTTCAAGAGCTAAAGCAATACCTGTCCAACCCACCTGTCTTGACCACCCCGCAACACGGCGAGCAGCTCTTACTCTATCTCGGTTGTATGCCTCAAGCGGTGGCCGGGTCTTGATTTGTGGAAAGGGAAGACATCCAATGCCAATCTATTACGTGAGCGAGGTACTTCACGGATCAAAGGAGTTACCACGAGGTCCGAGGTCTGCTCTCGCCTTGCTCATGTCCTCCGAAAACTTCGCCATTATTTCTAGGCGATCAAATCTGCTCGACCAAGTTCCTCTTGGAGAAATCTTAAGGAACAAGGAAGTCAAGCGGCCGTATAGCTAAATGGGCAATGGAACTAGCGAATTCGATATTACATTTCTTGTCGCCTGAATCGCTATTAAGTCCTGTGTCTTGGCCGACTTTGTCGCCGAATGGACTGCCGCCCAAATCCCAGGAAGCTCCCGAGCAACCTGATGACCCCCCTTGGACCATGTTTTTTGATGGCTCGCGTACTGGAAACTCGAGGGCTGGATTTGTTCTCATCTCCCCTCAAGGAGAGCAACTCCAGTATTCTATCCAACTACACTTTGCGGCGACTAACAACGCTGCGGAGTACGAGGCCCTCCTCGCGGGACTTGGAGCGTGCAAGTCGCTCGGTGTCCAACGGCTGACTGTTGTAAGATCAAGCCTCCCATGGGCTAATTGATTTTGGTAATTGATGGCAACTAGGCCGTACAGCTGGAACGCCAAGGATAAGGACCTTTGTTTTATAGTTCTTCTGATTTCCTTGTGTGCGTCTTGACTCGACTACATCTCTCTCAGTTGCGGGTCCCATCGAGCATGTGTGTCGGTTGTGGCGAACCATCTAGAGCGAGTCCACTGTCTAGGTTCGAGAGAGTTCGGGGAGCGACAGCTGTCGGGTTTTCGTAGCCTCTAAGCAACCCAAGCCAGATATTTGGTTTAGGCGCGAAACTTCCCGCCCAAGAGTTTTTAAACCTCCCGCCGGTTTCACAAATCGATAAAGCCAGCTCACAAAACCTAGGTGTGTTGTCGGGAGAAGTTGGTAGAGCCAAAACACTAGTGGGGCACAAATTTCAGCCCCACCGGACGGCGTCCGATCACCATCACACGGCGTCTGGTGAGCCCAAGCCAAAATTTGGCTAAGTCCCAGACGCACTCTCTCTGTCGGACGGCGTCCGACCACCTTCGGACAGCGTCCGACAGCAGAGGTTCCCAACGAGCTAGCTCGAAAATGGCTAAGTCCCAGGTACATAGCCTCTGTCGGACGGCCTCCGACAACGACCGGACGGCGTCCGATGAAGTTCAAATGTGGCCACCCGGTAGAGTCCGACGGGCACCGGACGGAGTCCGATCAACTGGGGGCGCAACAGTAGCGCCTGTCGGACGGCGTCCGACCCGGACCGGACAACGTCCGACGACGGCTAATCCAGCGAGCAAACACCTGGCGGGCATCCCGTTCGCACGCGCCAGCGCCCTGTCGGACGCGTCCGGTAAGCCACCGGACGGCGTCTGACGAAGCACAAAAATGGCCAATACCTTCTGTCGGACGGCGTCCGACGGCAACCGGACGTCGTCCGATAGGGCGATCTGAATCTCGCGATTTAATCTGGGCCGTCCATTTCTAGGGTTTCGCCTTGGGCCTATAAATAGGGGCTAGGAGCACGGGAGAAACTCGAGAGAGCCTACCCTAGCAGCCACCTTTTGCCCTAGCCACCTAGAGAGCTCCTCCCATGGTTCCCACCTCCATCTAGGGTTCTATGTGCTTGTGAGATTGAGGGAAAAGGAGTGAGGAAGAAGAAGAGAGCATCCCCTAGCCTCCTCCTCATCATCTCCAAGGTTTATGCCCTCTCCATGGTTGTCTTGCCATCCTCCATGGTGGGTTGAGGGTTGAGTGTCTCCGGTCTTGTGCTCTTGGGATTCTTGCCACCGGGAGACATCGTCGTCGCCGAGCTTCATCAAGCGTACCGCAAGCAAACCCTTCTCCGTGAAGGTCACCGTGTTTCCCACGGTGCTTCCTCTCCGTTCATCGGGGTGTGCAAAGTCCGCCGTGTGTCGGCGGCCATCTCCGTGTGTCGGAGGTGCCAACGTGTCCATGTGTCGGATCCAAATCCTCCATGTGTTGGGGGTACCTCATGTGTTGAGGTGAATCCCACCGTGTGTCGGTGGTCGGTGCCGTGTGTCGGCGCCGTGGGTGTGAGAACTCTCGCTTGTAAGGGAACTCGCCTCCGTGTGAAGGTTTGGAGCTCGCCTACCATGTGTTGGTGAAGAGCTACCACGAGTGGATTGAGGGCTAAGGACGAAAGAGTCCCGACTTCTCTGTGTGAGAAGTTTCCTCAACGGAGACGTAGGTGCTCATGTGTTGAGCACCGAACTTCGGTAAACAACTCGGTTTGCGTCTCCCCGTCTCACCAATTTACGTTCCGCACTTTGAATTAATCGCTTGTGTGTGAGTGCCATCGAGCCTCCTAGTAGTCGCTTGTGCATTATTGTGATCACTTCCGCAACTAGACTCTAGGTCTATCGATAGCTTGGGTTCTTAATTTGACTAAGTAAATCAAGCGAATCGAGAGAAGTAAAATTTGAAAAGAGCCGATTCACCCCCCCCTCTCGGTCTAGGATCCTTACAACTGTGAAGGGAGATTCACAGCTGGTCATCAACCAGATCAACAAGGAGTATCAGTGCTGCGATGACTCAATGGCGCGATACCTGGTTGAAGTGAGGAAGTTGGAGCGGCACTTTCGATTTTTCGAGGTGCTCTTCGTGCCCAGAAAGGACAACTTTCTGGCCGACCAACTGTCCAAGTATGGATCCTCACGAGAACCTGTTCCGGTAGGGGTGCTCGTCGAGCACCTTCACAAGCCCTTTATCACGTCTCCGGACGAGGCAACAGAGGCTGTGTTTCTTTCGGCGGTTAGATTATAATCTGAAAAGGTTGTGGTGTTTTATAGAGGATTTAAAGGGTCAAAAAAATTATGAAAAAAATATTTTTGAGATCTTTGAGACAAATTGTGCAAAGTTTTGAAAAAATAACTATAAAATATTTCAAAACATAACCATTACAAAAATGATAAATTTTAAAATCGCGACTTATAATCGATTATAATTTGAAAGAAACAGAGCTGAGGCAATTGGTCTTTGTTTCCGTCATCGAAACAAGTCATGGATCGGACAACGCCATTTGTCCGGTATCTCGCAGATGGGACACTGCTCGAAGATGAAGCCGAGCGTTCCCGGCTTACAAGGCGTGCTGCTCCATACAAGCTTATGGACGGCATCCTTTACCGTCGAGGTGCTCTGGGAGTTCTCTCCAAGTGCATCTCGCAGCAGGAGGGTGTGTTCCTTCTTAGGGACATACACGAGGGTGCCTGTGGCAACCACGCCTCCTTCAGAACTCTGGTCGGCAAAGCGTTTCGCATGGGCTATTACTGGCCAACCGCGTTACAAGATGCCCGGGAGATCGTGACAAAGTGCAAAGCTTGCCAATTTCACGCCCGGAAGGCACATAAGCCCGCCCAAGAGCTCCAAACGATCCCCCCATCTTGGCCTTTCGCCACATGGGGCTGGATCTGCTCGGCCCATTCCCTAAGGGGTACAAGGGCTATACACACTTGCTCATCGCCATTGACACTTTTACAAAGTGGATTGAGGCAGAGCCTGTGTCGTCTCTTCACGCCAAAAGCAGTGTGGCGCTTTTTCAAAACAACGTGGTCACGCGCTTCGGGATCCCCCATAAGCTGATCACGGATAACGGTACCCAGTTCAGAAGCGAGCTATTCCAGGAATACTGCGAACAGCTGGGCACCAAGATCTGTTTCACCTCTGTGGCACATCCATAGAGCAATGGAGCAGTCGAGCGAGCTAACGGACAGATCGTCCACGGTATCAAGCGGCGGCGTGTTCGCGGCACTCATGAGCACAACAAGGCTTGGGTTGGCGAAGTTCCTTCCGTCCTTTGGGCGATTCGCTTTCGGACCGGACGACCGAAACTCCGTTCCAATTGGTCTATGGTGCAGAAGCTATCCTGCCCGCCGAATTAATACTCGGTTCGCCTCGCACGAGCTCGGTCAACTTCGTTGACTACGAGCAAGCGCCTACTCGATCTCGACCTCCTCGAAGGCACACGCGACCGGGCACAAGTCGAATGGCGCTACCGGAAGATCTTGGCCGCAAGACGCTGCCAAAGCAGTTCGACCAAGGGCTTTGAAGGCGGGCGACCTTGTTACTGCGCCGTGTCGAGAACACATCCAATGCCAACAAGTTAACTCCCTTTGGGAGGGTCCGTTCCGGTCGCGTTTCCTTTGCTACTTGGGGCCATTCGCCTGCTATGGAGGGCGGAGAGAGCCGACCAAAGACTTGGAACATCGACCACGGCCGTAAGTTGTTTACAGAGGTCTTTTACGTGTTTGCTTAGCCGGCGCTTTTATCAACTCCGCGCCTTTGTTCGTCCAAGTCTGTCGGGCTCCATGTAAAGTTCAATCGAATAAAAGTGAATTTTCACGGTCCTCTGAGGCCTTTTCACATCTCTGTCTTCTACGACTACCCTCTCTCTGGTAACACTTGATGGTTGCCCGGTCTTGCGAACACTCGGCTCCGCAATCTTAAGGATTTTTTCCTGCTCGTATCCAGCTTCAACAAGTTCCTAAACTCAGAGTTACGTAACACGGCATCCAGCCTCGCGGCTAAGCCTGCTCTCGTAAGCCCTCCGCGGCAGAGGCACTTACCGCCTGGCACGACCACTTGGCAAAGTCTGCTCTCGTAAGCCCTCCGTGGCAGAGGCACTTTACTTGTTCGGTTACCTTTGGAATCGCCTAACTTACGTCGCCGAGCAGTTTTTGGGATAAGTCGATCAGGATATGGGTGTCGCTCTATCTCTCTACGCACGTGCTCGAATTCGCAAACTTAGGTATTCGAGCATCGTCCGTACCGGGGGCTAGGGTGTCGCTCTTTCTCTTGTGCACCTGTTCGAGTTCGCAAACTCAAGTTTTCGAGCAGCTGCACAACGGGGGCTGGGAGTTAGGCTAAGCGTTCTACCGGTTTTTCTTAAAACCTTTCTAGCGTTGTCGTGCCTTTTCTCTTAGTTTCCTACTCGTCCTTGTCTTTTTGCTGCTCGTTTTTGCAGGGAAAAGGTAAGCCTTGTTGTGTAAAAGTTATGTCTTTATTGCATTGCTCAAAAGTTTACAAGTACAGGGGGTACAACCCTACTTCTACTTCGAAGCGAGCTGCTCCTTCAGTTCCTCATTTTCTATCTTCAGACGCAGGACTTCGCCTTGCGCCTTGAAGCCTTCCTTTGCCTCGGTTCGAGACGCAGTGCATTTCCTCCTTCTTTGAGGCAGGCTTGCTCACGCCTCTCGCGGATTGCCTCGACCTCTTGGTCTTGGCCTTGTTGCCCGCCAGAGCCATGCTCGGCCGCCCATTGCTCGGCGGCTTTAAGTTGCTCCGGCGGTCGGCCTCTCTTGATAGCTAAGCCTTGAGGCCTTCACCTCCGTCATGGCTGACTCCGCTCCGCCTTCGCGACGCGTCGTGGAGCTGTTCCTCGAGCCACTTCGTGCGACTGTTCCTTCTCCGCGACGTCCGCCCGCGACTTGCCTTGCTGCTCCTCGGCCTCTTCACGGAGAGCTCTGGAGGATTGCCTCTCCTCGGTCATCCGGGCCTTGAGCTTCCTCACCTTCGTCTTCAGCCGGCTTCGGCTTTGGGCTGGTGCAGAGGGCTCCCCCTCGAGTCCCCTCGCTCGGAGATGCTCCCGGAAACCCGCTATCACAGCGGCGCGCTCCACGGTGACTCCCTCCACGAGGTCCTCAATGGTGGCCCCCATGAACTGAAAGAAAGAAGACTAAGTTAAAGACCTTGGGCAACTTTAGCCCGATCAGACAATGTCTTGGTTTGAGGGTTACCTGTCCGAGTCGCCGCTTCAGACTTTGACCCAGGCGATCCTCGAGACCAAGGGTCAAGAAGCTCGCTTCGTCGGGATAAGGCTGCTGCGGCGACTGTCCGCTTTGTTCTCCCTTGCGGGCCCGTGCTCGTCTTGGGGCGATCGCGGCGAAGCGAGCTTCTCGCCCAGCGTTCTTGTCTCTCCTCCTCTTCTTCCGCCTGCTTCTTCCTTGGCGAGCTCAGCCCGCTCATTGGGCGGCTCGGAACCTCCATCGCCGGGCGGCTTGCGCGCCTCGCCGTGGCTTTCTTCCACTTGCTCGCTCACGGGTCTTCACCACCTTGCGGCTACCTCCGTCGCCACGAGGACAGGCCGCCCTGCAACAAAGTGCCGGTAGGACCGCTGCTCGGTCCCACTTGGGCAATCGGGCGAAACCAACTCCTTGGCCCGCTACCGTGGCGCCTTGCCTGCCGCCTCTTCGCCTCCGGCCGCTCCACCGCGCCCTCTTCGCGTCGAGCTGGTCGATGGAGCTGGCGGGAGCAAGCTCCTGCCGCCGGCTTGTCTTTTAGGCTAGCTATCCGAGCGCCATGACGCACCGTGCGGTGCTCGGGCGGCGAGACCCGCCGTCGGCTTCCGCGCGTCGTCGTGGCGATCTCTCTTGGACGGTGATGGGCGAGGAGCAGGATTAATCCTACACCGCCGGGTTAAGTGCGGAACCGAAGGTTTAACACCGCATACCGCCGTGGAGGCTTGATCTTGATCTTCTTCGTCGGAACCTTCCGCCTCTTCCTCGGGGGCTCCTTAGCGGCTTGTTCGCCTTGGCCCCTGGGTGTTCGCGGCGATGAACTCAGCTCCCTGGTGAGCTGAGCGCTTTTCTCGCGTAGCGCAAGAAGCCTTTCCTTGCACGCGACTTCCTCTTCGAGCCTCCTCTGCTCGGCGACCTGTTGCAACCGTGCCATGTGGCTCGGGTGAGCCTGCGCATAACGCTTAAGCCAGAGCGTCATGGTCCTTACCTCCTCGTCGCTTTGCTCGCTGAGGAGGGAGGGGCTTGGCCGCTTTCCGCTTGGCTTGCCGTGCGCTTGCTTGGCCTGCTCGGCGCGCTTCGTTGTGGCAGGGGGCTTCTTCGAGGGCAGACGGCCATGGCGCGGCGAGCTCTGCGTCGGCTCGGCCGTCACCTTGGGCTTTGCGGCCGCCTTGGTCTTGCCCTTCTTCCCCTTCTCCATTTCGGAACCGGAGAGCTCCTCCACGATCCCTCCAAGGATCAGCTGGTCCACCTGTTCAATCGAGAGACGGATGTTAGCTTATTCAACGTCTGAGCCCAAAGAACACAGTGAGTTATGTGACTTACCTCGTGCGTGCGGGCCGAGTGCGTTGCGTGGACAGTGAAAGCCACCTCGCCGGTGACCGCCATCCTTCTTCGCACCTTGAGCATGGAGTCAACCCGCCTGTGACCCATGCCTCTGTCGGTTGCTCTGCCGACGTAAGAAAAGACTTTTAATACCTGTTCGGATGAAGTTATCAAAAAGAGGTTGAGTCTTAAAAGTACTTACCCGTGCTCTCCCTCGTAATGTCTTCCCATCCCTCTATCTTGTAGAAGGGATAGGATCGCCTCCGCAATGACAGATCCTTATTTGTGAAGTCGCGGATAATTTCCCTGCCGTGAGCCCGAGGCCCACGAGGAAGCTATCTTCGCGTCGAGATACCGATCCTCGTCGGTCGATTCCGGCGGGGCATTGGTGTTCCTTCATTGGAGCTTTCGGTGAAGACGAGCTTCTTGTCGTCAAACCGCTGCCGTAGAACCACCTCATCCACCACGCGCCCATTGAATCGGCGGCGGCGGGCGGGGTACAGCGGCGTCATCGATGGTGGCCGGAGCTTGAGGTAGTAGCACCCAGCGCCGGCGGCGGAGCTGCTCCTTGTCACCGAGTAGTAGTGCGAGAACAGCCCTACCGAAGGATCGATGCCGAGATAGCCCTCGCCAAAAAGCGAAGACGGCCATCCGGAGGACGCTGCTCGATTGAGGTTCGCCACCTCCAATCCGCTAATGTTTAAGAAGGCCTCAGCGGTCGCTTTTGGGAGATCGCAACCCGAGCAGTCGAATCGCTCGGTTAACGAACTCTCCCTCCAAATGACTCTAGAGTATCCTCCTCTCTGGCGACCTCCAGCTACGGTGTCGATGTGGCCCTCCTCCTCCCGATCCTAAGGTCCTCTTCGGTCAAGCTAGTGCTCGTGAATTTGGCCATAGCGGTTCCTGTGGTGGGCTAACAGGGCTTGGGATGGAGTTTGGCTCTTTGGTCTTGGCGAAAGTTGGAATTAGGGCTTGGGAAGGAAAGGCGTGAGAGCAGAAGTGGCTGGCATGGGCGCTTTGGGAGTTTTATAGGCTCAAGTAAGTTGCCACCAACGGTTCTTTGCCACTAAACGGCTAGTTTTTACTGCCAACGGCTAGGTAAAACGGTTGGCTATTTTCACTGCGCAGCGATAGTTACCATTGAGATTTGCCAACGGCTATTTTTTCCATTATGCACTTGAAGGTGAGTGCTCGCTTTCGGCGAGATGTGATTCCTGTTCGGCGCTTGAGTTGCTCGACATCTTGTCGGTTCTGTCCGGTCCCGAACAAGGCTTGTTCGGTTGAACCATAACATGTTCGGTTGTTTGTTACACGTCTTTGTAGCAGCGAAATTTCCCTCTTCGTGACTTGGAGTCTCAAGAGGAAGACCCCACTCTAGTGAGTCCTTCCACTTGAGTCTCGGGGGCTAGCTGTCGGGGATAAAGTCACGGCCCATTGCCATGGCCCACTCCCTGACGGCCCAATCGAACAGCCTACCAGGGCCCAGCTCCCTGGAAGGTTCTATCTGGCCCATATGCATCTTGCCGAACAGCTTCCTGGCTGGCGTGATGCGTAACGGCCAAGGAATCGTGTTTGAGTCCGTCTCGAACAAGAGTCTGTGACTCTGAAGACCGGACGTTGGTTTCCCGGATTGGATTAGGAGTCGTGATCTACAAGACTAGGAGTATGCCTTATCTGCCTCGGGATATATTTGGCACGTTGAGTTCGCTATGATCTCGTAGTTAGCCCGGCCCGATATTCCCTCGGTAGGTCGGTTTGCTCTGCACTATATAAACAGGACCCCTACGACGTGTAGAGGGACCAGAAGATCAAGACTTAGCATATCATCGCATATTGCTTTCTTGTACACCATAATCTCGCCGAGACTTGTTCGTCTCGTCGAGCCACCTCTTGTATTCATCTCTGACATATAAGAAAGGCTGGACGTAGGGCTATTATCTCTCCCGAGAGGCTGAACCGGATAAAAACCCACGTCTCCTGTTCGTTCTTTGTTAAGTGATTGTTTGGCGTGTCTCCTATCTCAATTCTAAAGAACCTTAGCGACTTGAGATCGTTATCTCAACCGTCGACAGTAGCCTACGTAGGCTTGTAACTAGTGCGTAGAAACAATTGCATACCATACATGGCATGACCATTCGCCGAACTATCGGCAAGATTTCCCCCATTAGGGTAAAATAGGATCATCGAACGAAAGTGTTGTTTCATTCATGCATCATGTCTTTTCTGCAATATTGGTTATTTATTGACGTTTATCGGTAATAGACATAACCGGCTTCGAGGGAGGGTTCGGCGATACTGAAGAAGATCTTCTACTGGAGCAAGGCGAGTTAACACTTACTCTTTAGATGTTATCCGTATTAGGAAGAGATTGCGACTTTCCTAGTGTGGATTAACATCACTAAATATCATGTTCATTACCCAGTTTTCTGTTAACTAGCTATTTTGTTTACTAGTTAAATGCATGCTTAGTAAACTACCTAATTGTTAATCATGCATGTAATATTTATACATGCCTGCCTTTGAACAGTTTAGCCTTAATGACTGTCTTGATTGTCATTACTCTTGATAGCCTATATGATTAGTCTAGTAACCACTTTAACCCTACATAATGGGTAAAACTTACTTAGACTGGCTCAGGCTTAAACGAATCTTCTGGCTGATCACCATGGAACGGTGAACCGATATTCATCGGTCATTCATTCGCTTCTTTCAAATATGACATGACACATGACAGTTAGGGCTATTAGTTGCATGTTGGGCTGATTGTGTTTGTGGGTAAGGTTATTGGGGAGGTCGGTCGGGTTGATCTGTTGTTGGGATAGTCCAAGTGTAGTGTGGTCGATGACCGTGGAAGTAGAGATTACCGGTGGGTTGCCCCAAAGAGGACATCCTGATGGATGATTAAGGCACAGGGTGCCTAAGTGCTAGGTTTAGCCAGGGCTTACCTAGGAGGAGCGCGGAGTAACACGCGTAACGGGGAGATCGCTGCCATCTAAGGGATGGTTTCAACACAACACATGGCCATCGTGCGGAGTACGGGTCTTGGATCGTCAGCTATGAGCACTCTGCGGAGGCCCTCTGCGACCATTCTCAATAGAGACCGGCATTGGTCATCACCGAGGGTGATAATGGCCACACATCCCCAGGATGACGGTCGGCTAGTGAGGGCTGGCAACCCCCTAGACCGAGGCGGGCATATCATGGCATGTGTGGTCCACAACAGGGTTGCTAAGTCCTGGAATGATGGCGGAACTAGGAAAGGTTGGGGGCAACCGGAAGAAAGTCAGGGTGAACGGATAAGTTGGTATGGTGATCGGTTAAGCTGGGTTGTGTATTTGGTCGAGAGTTGGTCGATTGTGGGTTGGTTGGTATGTTTAGTTGGTTAGTTGGGTTTCGGTGCATTGGTAAGATGGTAAACCCTTGATTTATATAAACAAGATAAATACTAGTTGATGCTAGATAGGATTTTTTTTAAAGCCTTATTAAACTTGGCTTTACGCAAATAAAATAAACCTTTCCTCCAGTAAAAGCCTTCTAAGCACTATATGCATTAAGGAAAGTGTTAATTAGCCAGCGTTTGGATGACGCTGACCTCGCATACTTCCGTTCTTTTAGATGAAAGTACGGAGAAGGTTTTTTTTTGAGAGCCATGGAGATGATTTGGGCTGCGATGGTCAGGACACGGTCTAGGGTTTGCTCCAGTGGCCTGCAGGAATGCATTGCCATTGGAGGATTTTTCGGATGATCTTATATATGTTATGCCGACTCTGATGATTTTTCCTACCACAATTGTATGGTCGTTGGGCTTATTTAATATTAAGCCTGCGTCATGCAACCAGGTATGTAATACTCCGAATAATGAAACATATGTCTGATTGATACTCGGCTATGCATTGCACGCACTACAGTACTGATACAGGGTCTAGTGCATGTGAACAGCGGCTCTCTGGTAAGTATAAAAATGAGGGCTGACACTTTTTCTCAATGGAGGACGTCTCAGAGTACCATTTCCGCACTTCAGAATTTTTAAGTTCCATCAAAGCGGTGATCATAACATTATCAGTCCTGTTAAACCAACATCCCTAAGTTCATCCAGCATACTCGATACTCGGTATCAGTGTTTGCTGCTATGAAATCATCTCTGACAATGACTGATGATATCCAATGCTACAACTTCTGTTGCAACTGCTAGATCTCAATGAAAAATTTTCCTTATGCTTGAATATGATATCGAGCACATGCTTGTCTAACTGAAATGCATGGTCTTAGATCAAGTTTACAAATGGAGCAAAAGGGAGCAAACTGAGAGGGGGTAGAGATTATACCTCAATTCGGTTAGCCCACCATTCCTTAGAATAATTGAAAAGACCAGTCTCTGGATCAAATGTTGATCCTGGCTCATACCTGAGCTCCTTGGATTTATTCCACTCTTAAATGCTTTATATTTGTTCAACACAGCAGATGCAGGGAGCTCAGCAGCGATGAGAAACACCATTTTCTCAGGAATTTTATGGGCTGCACGTTCATCTGTCTGAGACATGTAAAAACGGGATTCATCCACTAACTTCAAACAAGCTTGAATAAAACATTCAGTCTCTTCCTTGCTCCACATGTATGGCTTGCGTCTCTTGCTTACACATGAATTCTGCAAACACAGATTGAAATTTCTGTCATATTGGGACAATGGCTGAAAAAAAATGGTTGAACGACAGTGATATAGGTAAATTTCGCAAACCTAAAATGCAAGATACAATCTTATGTAAAATTCTAATTCACCAAGCGCAAATCAAACCTACGCAGAGAAATCATTAACAAACTAACCATTCGTGGAATGGTCCGCCTCAGTGGACCGTTCCGCTTGGCTGCCTATATACCCTACATATATCCATAATTAATAGCTCTTTTGTTGAAGCTAAATACATTATCCACTTTCGTTGAAGTATTTGTATGCTTGACATACACAGAGTTTAAATCATGTTCTGTGCTTATGCCAACATGTTCTGTGCGGTACATAATTTTGCTTTATCTAGCTAAACTCTTACGTGCGCGGTTGGTATTTTGCAACCTAGAGGATATTAGGCAAATAATAGGTTTGCATATTTAAGGGTAGTCTGGGTAAAGACATACTTAAGGCTCTTATGATCGGTTTGTCGCATGGACGTCCTATCAAATAGTGTCTCCAAATCTTAAGGGCATGCACTACGGCAGCCAGTTCTAGGTCATGAGTGAGGTAGTTTAACTCGTGCTTCCGCAGTTGACGCGATGCATAAGCCACCACTCTTCCTTCTTACATTAGTACACATCCCAAACCAAACTTAGATGTGTCACAATATACTTCAAACTTCTTACTAGTATCCGGTGTCACAATACTGGAGCGGAAGTCAATAGATGTTTGAGCTCTAGGAAGCTTTTCTCGCAGGCATCCGTCCATTCAAACTTCTTATCCTTTTTTAATAGTTGGGCCATCTATTGGGCTATCTTAGAGAAATTCTCAATGAAGCGACGGTAGTAACCAGCCATCCTAAGGAAGCTCCTTACTTCAGTCACGGATGTAGGTGCCACCCATTCCATCACCGTAGCCACCTTCGACGGGTCCACTTTGATTCCATCGGCGGATACGATGTGTCCAAGGAAACTGACGTCATTTATCCAAAACTCGCACTTGCTAAGCTTCGCATAGAGCTGAAATTATCTAAGCTTGTCCAAATCCAGGCGTAGATGGTTCCGGTGCTCCTCATCAGTCTTGGAGTACATCAGAATATCATGAATGAAAACCACTACGAAGCGGTCTAAGAACTCCATCAGAATCTTGTTCATCATATTTATGAAATGGGCTGGGGCGTTGGTTAGACCAAATGACATCACTAGGTACTCATAAAGTCCATACCTGGTGGTGAATGCGGTCTTGGGTATATCTGCCTCCCTGACTCTGACCTGATGATACCCTGACCTAAGGTCAATCTTGGAGAAACGTTTTGCACCTCTAAGCTGGTCAAAAAGATCATCTATTCAGGGAAGAGGGTACTTATTCTTGATGCTGACGGCATTCAGAGCTCGATAATCCACTAACATCCGACGAGTCTTGTCCTTCTTATCCACAAACATGGCCAGGGAGCCCCATGGTGAGGAACTGGGGCGGATTAACCCTTGACCCTGCATCACGTCCAATTGCCTTTTCAGCTCGACCAGCTCCATAGAGTTCATCTTATAGTTCTGCTTATATGTTGGGGGCGGTTCCTAGGATCATATCAATGGGAAACTCCATGCCTCGATCCGGGGTTAGCCATGGTAATTCTTCGGGAAACAGGTCAAGGTACTCCTTTACCACTGTCACATTAGCGGGATCATCCTCCTTAAGGAACCATATGGTCTTGCCCCACCTGAAGAGGGTGTCCACCTTCCAAATGCTCTCGTAGCATCTACCCCAGAACATGTTGATTTCTCTACGGGCACAATCTATAGCTCCCTTGTAGTGATGAAGCCAATCCATCCCGATGATCACATCGATCCCACGACAAGGTATGACCATAAAGTCAAAGAAGAAACCCATATTCTCCTGCTTAATTTCTACATGACGACAGGCTCTGGTGGCAGTCAGCATACCTCCCGGGGACTTTATTACCAAATCCTTAGTTAGCGGGAAGGTTTCTAGCCTATACTTATCCACATAATGCTGTGCAATGAATGAATGCCATGCTCCGGAATCGAAAAGTACAAGCACTGGGTTGCAGAGCAATGCAAACGTACCCATCAAAACACCCGTCGCTTCCTCAGCTTCCTCGATGGTGACAAGGTTGCGCCTTCCACGTCCAACAGCTGAGACCGATCTTGCCACTGAACCTTGCCCAATTGCCCTTCCCGAAGTGGAATGCCCTCTAACCGGAGTGTTCACTATGTGGAATGGTGCATGAGCCTTCCCTCTTTCAGGACACATTGCAACAAAGTGCCCTGGTTTGTGACATTGGAAGCAGGTTCTAGCTACCAATCTACCGTAGTGACTTGATGATTGATTTGGGAAGGGACTGCCGGCCTGCCCACAGTTTGGTTGTAACCTTGATTTTTGGGGCCCTGGTAGGTCGGCCCTGGGCGGTAAGGCGTCTGCAGCGTTTGGTAGTGAGTCATAGGGCGAGGGAAGCTTACCATATTCGCCCTGCCTTACCTTGAACTCACTCTAGCTCGTACCGCTAGCTTCCTCTTTCGGGTGACCTGCATGCCTTTTATCTCATTCTCTAGGATCAGGGCTTTGTTGACCATGTGCTGGAAGTCCGGATAATCCAAAAGTATTAAGCGGGAGTGAAGGCTAGGAAGCATGCCCTCTCAGAACTTGTCAATCTTCTCATCTTCATCTTCAACGTCGCCAGGGGCGTAGCGTGCCAATTGGTTGAATCGGGTCAAGTAGTCGTTGATGGAGGAGTTCCCTTGTTTTGGCTGGCGGAACTCCTGCTTCTTCATCCGAATGACACCTCGGGGCACATAGAAAGCTCGGAAGGCAGCCTTAAACTCATCCTAGGGGATATCCTTTCCGTGATTCGCAACGGGCTATAATTCTTCCCCAGGACCATCATCCTCCCCTTCATCCCCATTGTTACCACCTTGCCCTTCTTGTATTTCTTGCTCGACCGGCTCTTCATCAACCTCTTCGTTATCTTCGGTGTCCCCACGTCGGGCGGTGACGTAGTTCTCCCACCAATCGGTAGCCGCTCCGTCCAGCTGGTGGGTAGTGAGAAGCACCTTGTCTTCTTCGGGACATCGAATCAGGGCTAGGTTTGGCTTGATGGGTCGGAACCAGTTCGGAGCCTCCATCGCCTCATTGGCGTGAGTGAACATAGGGGGTTTAGCTCGCGAGAAATCCGCAAGCTTCATTCCACGATGATTCTTCACCTGTCTCCACACACGGAGCACATTGCCGAGCATTTGAGCCTGATACGTTATCACTTGACCTAACGTCGAGTTTCCCGACGGTGGTGCCGGAATATCCTTGAGACCGCGGCCACATCCTCGACTTCGGCCTAGCCCTCGACCTCTACCGGCATCAACACCGGCACTGCGAGCCCGACCGGCACCTCTACCTCTTGCCATCTGTTGAATAATAGTACTCATATATATGATTATGCATGCATTTTACCAAATAAATCAAAAACATCCAAGAAACAAAATAGAAACAGATCATCGAAAAAGAAGTAAAATAGGAACCATGGATAACCTTACATGTGTCGATAGCCCTTGCCACATAAGGGCAAGCAAAATAAATTATAAACCAAATGTTTTTGCCCATCCTCTACTAGGGCCTAGCAAATTGTCATAACATCATAACGTGTCCATTATCTACTAGGACACTAGCCATCCATCAAACATCATAAGCAAAAGCCCATCGTCTACTAGGGCGGACGGCTCTAGGGCTCACGTGGAGTAGCTAGAAGCTCTAACCACCACCACGACGGGAGTAGACGAAGCGCAGGGGTGCACGCCTCAAGAGGAACTCGATGCCCGATGACGGTGTGGGGCCTCAAAAGAGGTCCCGGGGCTGGTGGTGCAGGGGCAGCGTCTCCTCCAGCAACGGAGTCATCAGCAACCTCGGTGTTAGTGTCGAAATCGGACTCCATAGGAAGCTGCTCCTGTGGGACCTTTGAGGAAGACGACCCATGTCGCGAGATCCATACCAAGGCCTAGGGTGGTAGCATCCTCTTCTGCATCGTGGGGCGGCAGTTCTCATGCTCCAGTGATGGATAATGAGGCCCCGGAGCCGAGAGTGAAGGGTCATGCTAGGCACGTTGTGCCAGCACCTGCCGCGCCTCCTCCTACCTTCGCCTAGCCAACACCTCCATCGCCTCATCTCGTTGGCGCCTCGTCATAGTGAGGCTCCTGTCATAGTGGTGCAGGCATCTACCCACCACCCTCAGCTCATTGTCCGCCGCACAGAGTGACGAATGTAGGAGACTGATCTCGTCCAAGGCGCCATCTACCACCTGCGTGGTCCCATCATGCAGACGTGCCAGGCGAATCAGCTGATCCTGAATCGGATGAGAAGCCCGACCAAAACCAGGGAGCCCCCTCATATGTCTCGCCGTTGGGCGAGCGTAGCCCCCCCCCCCCCAGATAAACACTGTAGCGGTAGACTCCATGGCGGCATCATTGATAGCCGCCTGCAAGTGGTCTCTCAGAGTCTCAGTACCATAATTGTGCTCCTCCACCTCGTCCCCTCGTAGAGGATAACCACTCGTACGATGAATGCAGGGCAAGGGAGAGATCAAGCAGCCCTCCAAAAGAATTTCGCCCTGTCGCTAAAGGACAGGGAACGGCACAACTCCTGGAGTCCCTGGACCCACTGACTCCAGATGCGTGGGTCTTCATAGCCGTGAGTCGACCTAGTGTCAATGAAAGAGCGTTGGTTGCATCATTCCATCTAAAAGAAATTTTAACAAATCGTTTGTCAGAACAGGTAGGTAAAGTAGTAACAGAACAATTTAAGCGTAAAAATAATCTTAATCATAGCAAAATACGCATTTCCCTAGTTTCGACCACTAAATCGAAAGGGTCCTACAGTCACACGCTCTGATACCAGCTTTGTCAACCCTCAATTTTTGCTTACCTTGAGTGTCGGAATCCCGTGCACTAGTCCCTGGATCGGTACACTAGTGCGGAAGATCACATAGCCGATACAAGCAAACATTGATTAACTCGTAAATCCCAGAATATTACATGACCAAGTTACGCGCTTAGGCGATTTCTATAAGGTAATTAACGGTAGCCTTTAATACAAAATATAGTTCAAAGACAAGCAACGAATCCAAAATATCTGTCCCAACAAAATATCGTCATGGCTATGCAACATGCGAGCGACTAGAGCAACTCTAAGACTCGTCAGGCCCGCTGAAGTCTTGTCCATCGTTTTCATGGCACTCATATGGATCCTCCTCAATACCATCGTCTAAAAGAGTATAAGTAGGAGAGGTCAGCGTCATCCAAACGCTGGCTAGTTAACACTTCCCTTAATGCACATAATGGTAGAAGGCTTTGATTAGGGAGGGGGTTATTTTATTTGCGTAAAGCCATATTTTAAAATGAGTTTAAATTACCCTATCTAGCATCAAGTAGTTATGTTGCCTTAATAATCAACTAGGAGTTCAGCACCGTACCAATCACAACCCAAGCCCTAACCGACAACCCTTGCCAACCGACCTTAGTATGACCAACCCAGACTCGACCAACATACAATTCCTTGGCCTCAACCAAACCGAACTTCATGTTGCCCCAATATTTCCTAAAACCCACCATCCTTCCAGGATTGGCAATCCTATTGTGGACCACAAATGCCATAGACTGCCCGCCTCGACCTAGGAGAGTTGCCAGCCCACTCTATCCTAGCGTCATCTTGGGGAATTGTGGCCTTCATCACCATAAGGTGACGATCGATGTCGATCACTTTTGGGAGTGGTCCCAGAGGCCCTCCGCAGAGCACTCGCTCCTGGCTATCCAAAACCCGAACTCCACGCGATGGCCACGCATTGTGTTGGAACCATCCTCTTGATGGCAGCACCACCCCGCTACGCGTGTTTTTCCGCATTCCTACTGGGTATGCCCTAGCTAAACCCAGCACAAGGCATCTTATGTCTTAATCATCCATCAGGATGTCATCCATGGGGTAACTCACCAACCAAATCACATCTACTTCATCAATCATTGACATTACCACACGTGAGCTATCCCGAGCAACCGACCAGACCGGACCGACACACCACATAGGTATAACCATAATCAACATACAGCCCATCATGCATCTATTAGACCTAACTGTCACATGTCATAGTCCTTTTTAATGAATGAATGAATGATAGGTGAATATCGGTTCACCGTTCCGTGGCTAGTCGCCAGAACATTTGTTTAAGCCTATGCAAGTCTATGCATGTTTTAACCATTAGGTAGGGTTAAACTAGTTACCAAACTATTATTAGGCTAACAAGGATATGACAATCAAGGCAATCATAAAGGCTAGATAATACAAGGACATGCATGTATATTTATAAGATGATTAACAAATAGGCAGTTAATAATAATGCATTTTGATAATAAACAATATAATTTGGGAAAATTGGGTAATAAACATGATTATATCGATATTAATCCGCGCTAGGGAAAGTTGCAATCTCTCCCTAATACAGGTAAACATCTATAAGAGTAGCTGTTAACTCGCCTTGCTCAGTGGGAGATCTTCCTCTACGTCACCAAATCTTCCCTCGGGATCGCTTACGTCTAATCACACATATAATCCAATAAATACTCATCGGTGCAAAATAGAAACATGATGCATTCACGTGATCTAGGTCCTATCATCGACACCTCGTTGTGTAAGGTCGATAACCGTACTATTTACGTATGATATGCAATGCATGCCATAAAGTATTTAATATTACTAAATACCATTATATAATAACCCAAAATACGATATTATATGCTAACGTAGTAATCGAGTAATTAGGGCATATACGAGCAACATACGATGACGGCACTTCGTCAGATGGCTTACTTACGGAGTTACGTGTGTCGACTGGTAGCTAATCGGTGGTTACCGTTGGTAATAGATTTGTTTTGGGGTTATGCGCTAGAACCGAGCTCAATGGTAATACAAGACAAGGGTTTATACAGGTTCAGGCCCTCAACTCAGAGGTAATACCCTAATCTTGTGGTCTGGAATTATGTATGAGTATGCGTATGCGCGTGGCAATATGAGTATGCCTCTACGGCCACTACCCCTCCCTATATATAGTTCAGGGGGATAAGGTTACATCATCCTATCTGGTATATGATACCGAATTTTGTTATATCAGCACATGTCATGCACCGAAATTTACAGGTACAAATCTCTTAATCACATGGAGCTAAACGCTATCCTCGGGACCACCTTGGTGATCAAGTTACACGTAGCCCGAGTGGTATTCATCTCTATCCAGCCGACTTGGGTCGCCCCCTAATCGTTGCCTCATGGGCCTTCTATGAGGATACCCGAGGCCCATGTAGTCCACAATAGCCCCCGTGTGCTTTGCAATCGAGTCAGATGTCTCGTCGACTGGTGTGTTAGATGGATCTTATAATCTAAAAAGACATTTTAAAGAAATCAAGAAATCTTAAGTTTTTGTGCTGAGAGCAACGCCCGATTCGGTAATACCGAAATTCTGGCTATCGGCCTACTTGGCACGTTCCTCTACTGATGTATTCGGCTACAATGGCACCCATTCTCACTTTCTAAAAATAGCAATCGGCCCATCATGGAGCGCGCCTTAAGCCACGCAATCACAGTTTCGGTCTTGCAACATACTGCGTGTTATGCGTTCAAAATGTGTACAACATCAAACGCCTAGTGCTGGCTTCAAGGAACCAACACTCGGCCCAGCATGGGGCGTGTCTTTTAGCCAGGTAGTCCCTGTCCCAACAAGAGAAGGGATCAGCTAGCAGCACACTTAAGGGCATACCGATTGGATAAAGTTTGGCCAAAAGGCATTTGTATCCGAGCTGCGATATACAACTGGCGACCTATAAAAGACATACCTCCAAAATAGTATCCAACTTTTATCAACACCCAACCATGAACATGCAAAGTTGGCTAGTGACCAAGCATGGGGTATATCATGAAACATTTTTCAATGTGTGGCGCTTCCAGTATGCCCTCAAGGGTGTACCGAGGCCGATTTAGGCTCGATAATAACATATCACCACCATTCGTAGAGTATTGTTAAGAAAGCCTGTTAAGGGGTTGCCCTTTGTTTAATTAGATTAGGCCCAAGCCCATTTTAGGGGAAGGCGAAGAGTTTTCGCGCCTTTCTTGCCCAGCCGAAGCGTCACGCACTATAGCCGGGAAACGCAACCGCACCCACTCCCGCCCCATTGCCATAATGGTTTTACTGTGTTCAAAACGAGTCGTGAGGCGTGCCACTTCATATTTCTCCATGTATAGTTTTTTCCTTCTCCTTTTGCAAAACTCCATATCCCCTTTCCTCTTTTGCTCTACCGTAATGGATGGTCAAGGCAGAGAAATCAACGAATGGGCCACGGACGCCGCCGAAGAAGCCGCCGCCAACGCCGCAGCCAATGCCATCCTGGAGGACCTCTGGATGCAGTTCCATGAAGCAGCTGCAGAAATCTGCGCTGAGGAATCCATCAGGGTTCTGATTCATGAATTCCCACGGTTGTACCCGGTGCGCATCTAGTTGAAGGATGCATTGGTTGCTACCCTGCTAGAAGACGGGTGGTACTAGGGGCACTCCCCAGTATCAGGCACCTCATCCGCCTCGCCAGGGAAAGCTATCTTCCTCCTTTTTTCTTTTGATTCTTTGTAAGCCAGCAACGAGATTTAACTCACTGTGTTGTGCTGCAAAGTTTCCTTGTAACCTGGCCTAAGAGCCATAATGGAAATCTTTTGGCAAACCAGGTTGTTCTGTGTTTTAATCTTTTTGCGTTATTGTCAAATCTCGAGTTTCTGACTGATCTTGTCTTCATCCAAGTAGTTAGACCGATGCGTACCTCGAGCCACCATTTAGCACTTCAACGACCCTCTCTGCGAATATCACTCGGCAAACCCGAGTGGTCTGATTCTGCATCCACCAGAATAGCCGCATTTCAGTACCGAATAAGGCCCAGCCTAGAATACGCTCCGTGGCCCTTTAAATTTGGGGGACAGGGGAACGAGCCGATCCACCCCGCCCATTTCTCCTGCTTGCAGTTTCATCCGCTCCAGCGAACTCCGCCATTATGGTTTCCATCCTTCGCACTCTCCGCCACCACCAATCCCAATCCAACAATGGCTCCACCATCTCCCGCCGCCTCGAAGGCAGTCAAGAGCTCCAAGGAGTGGATGAAGTCCATCACAACGGACCGACTGCTGCAGATTCTCGTATCCATTGGCATGCTCCCTTCAGATGAGCTGATTTCGTGGCACACCGCCGCCGGTGAGTCCTCCCCCACCCCTCGATCTGACGAGGTAGTGGTCTTCGAGTTCTTCTTCCTCCGTGGCTTTGGCCTTCCTTGCTCCTCCTCCTTCAAGGGGATTCTGCATTTTTATGGGATCGAACTGACTCATCTCAATCCCAAGTCCTTCTTCTAAATCACCATCTTTGTTCATATCTGTGAGGCGTATCTCGGGATTGCGCCTCATTTTGACCATTTTAGATCCCTATTTCTCCTTAAACCCCCCCTAGCACGTAGCCCATCAACCTACTGCTCAGTAGTCCCAAGACGCACATTAATCCTCGAAGGCTAAAGGCACCATCCCAGCCCCAGCTCCAAAAAGCTCGAAGACGAAAATCGACGAAATTCCTCGCTTTGCCGCCACTACCAATGCTCCTCTCCGTGTGAAATGGAGGAAGAAGATGGAAGGCTACGAGGTAGACGACGAACTGGAGACCGAAGAGTGGGAGACGCTGCAGATTGTAGCGAAGTTTAGCGTCGTAATGCTTGAGGTAGTGAAAGGACCGAGATGACGCCTAGAGGGGGGGTGAATAGGCGTGATACCAAATTCAATCTTCAACTGCGCTGCGGAAGTAGGTTCGGACTGTCCGTGACACCCCTCGGACAGTCCGAGGTCAACTGAGAAGATTTTGTCCCCAAATCTCCTAAGCGTCTGCACCACTCAAATACCACAAGCAATATCACAAGGACACAATATGATTCACAAGCAAGTATCGTGCAAAAGTATCTCACAAGACAATCAAGCCAATAGCGCAATAATCAAATAAATCAAGCTTGAGAGTGAGAGTAGATAAAACCGCAAGAAGATGGAGGCTCGGAGATTTGTTTTCGAAGTTCGGATCCTTGAGGGATCCTACTCTCCGTTGAGGTAGGCTCCAACACCTTTGAGCCCGAGTCCCACTTGACTCTTTCCTCTCGGTTTGTGCCAACGCACTCACCGACTTTGCTTCTTGATTCCTTCCCTTGCGGGCGGAATCGTACCTTCACAAACTTGCGGTGGCCAACCACACCTCGTCGGTGGCTCACCAAAGGACGCCTAGCCGTCTAGGAGTCCTCAACCTCCAAGGGTAATAGATGCTCAACGAAGAACGAACCGGAGATGTACTCAAGTGCTCAACAATCAAATCTTGCTTGCTTGCTTGCTTGGATTCACACTTTCTTCACCAATCTTCTCTCCACTAGATGAATCACAATGATTCAATCCTTCTTCCCAACACTCCTCACAAGGGAATCACTAACATTTAACCCTAATCCCTTCCCAACTCTTCTTTCAAAGAGGATCACTAAGATCTAGGGTTTAGGAGGTGTGGGAGGCTCAAGAACAAGAGGATAGGTCAATAAACTTGTGATCTAGCCGTTGTGTGCAAGTGGGGAGTGAGGGGCTTTAAATAGATGGCTTGGAAAACTAGCCGTTGGAGTTGAGCTCAGAGAGTTGGACAGTCCAAGCTATGTTCGGACAGTCCGGTAAATCAGATAAATAGAAACAGAGAGCTCAACTGGAGGACACCTCGGACAGTCCGAACCTTCGGACAGTCCGAGACTGCATCACAGCCTCGACGAAAACATGCATAACTTTTTACTCCGAACTCCGTTTTAGGTGATCTTGGGCTCTACGGAAAGCTGAGAACAAGGGCTATCTAATCCACAAGGTATCACCACCTCAAACCCAAGTTAGTGATGCATAGATCAAGGGAAATCAAAGCCAACTCCACTTCTTTGCACTCTCTAACCCCCACCAATCACTTCTCTTTGTCTCCTCACAAGGATTGATCAATTGAGCACCTAAGACATATCAAAACCATTCTCCATGGCATCCCCCTTAATAGTACGGCAATCCTTAGACTCAAATGAATGTAAGATAGTACAAGTCTAGGAAAAGCACTTGCCGTCTTCTTTTCTTCATGCCGTCAAACTTGAAACAATGTGCATGATGACCTTCACCAAATGATTGATGGCGTCTTCACCTTGCCAACCTTGACTTGGTTCACCTCATGAGACTCTTGTCTTATTGACTTTGACTTGATCATCCCCCGACGATCTCCACGTCAAATCGATCTCGACTTGGTCCTCAACTCTTGGTGACACCGTCGTCTTGTTGACTACGGCTTAGCCGTCATCTTCTTGACATACCTTAGCCATCACACACATACACGGGACCTAATTCTTTCTAAATCACTCAATAAATCCATTAGTCCCGAAAGCTCAATATATATGAATAAGGTGATGTTAAGTGAGCAATTAAGCGCGTCAAGTGTTTCATACAAGGAGACACTATATGAATAAAAACACTTGACACAATATTATTTATGAAGTGCATCATGACATATAAAACTAATCTATATGCACTAGAGAGGTGATTGTCAACATGATGAAACAATTAAATCACGGCAAAGAACACAATCTTCACTTTAAATGAAGCACATGAAAGGATATACAAGAATTGTATATGTGCGAACAACATTTAGAACAAGAGTGAAGATGTGGACTAAACTATATTAAACTTCACTAAGTGAGATGCATGAGAATATATACAAACAAGGCATGCACGCACCAATTTCATTTATAGCAATATGAAGTTTAATTACAGATAAGATAAAGAGCACTTGCACATGAGAAATGCAGTAACAAATGTAGATCAAGCATACCGAGATTGCATACCTCAATTAGTCATCCATCCTATTTGCATATATGGGACTAAGAAAAATCTTACAATGAAGTGTGTTAGCCTCAACATAAAACATGAGCATACCTTTTTAGGATGGAGAGCTTGTCCACTTGTTATATTTAATTCTCCTCTAAATAGATGAGACTAATGTTCAACTTGGCAATAAACACGTTAGTCTCATAGCAATATAAGTAAACACTAAACCAAGCATTGTCATTAAGTGTGTTTGTCATTAATCACCAAAATAACACAAGTTGTACCTTGAACTTACAGGTAGACCATCTTCACACCTCGAATTCCATCTCAATTGAAACGTATTTGGTCATTCCTTTTGCCTCCACACAGCGCATCGGAAAGCGGTCGACGCAGAAAACCCAATGTGTCCAAAAGGCCATTGGCCAGCTGATGTCGAAGGATGAATTCGACAATGCGCTTTATTCGCAGAAATCACAATTCTGTGGCGAGATCAAAGAGTTTCATAGGGAAGTTACCAAACTGCACCTCCGCCACGTGGAAGAAACCAACACCCTCCGAAGTAAGAAACCATCCGAGTGGTGTCAGACTGATTGCTGGTCTTGAATACTTCTTATAATCAATCTTTCCTGTTCAGGCTGCGATGAAGCCTGGGCTTCCCTCCAAGAGAAGTATAAATCTCTAGAGGAGAACCAAAAAGTACTGGAAGAGAGGCAGAAGGCCATGGAAGGGGAAGTTTTCCTGGCCAACACCCAAGCCGAGAAATCAGCTCAGAAGCTGAAAGGTAAACTCTCCAACTCAGGCTCTCCTTGGCTCGGTTCCACTAACACCCTGATTGTATCACTTTGACCGACTGATTTGCAGCCTATCAAGTGAAAACCAAAGCCCAATTCCAAGTTTTTGACGAAAAGGTGTAGTCCGCCGTCGAACTGCGCAACAGAACTCTTAAGGGCGGCCGCTCCAGTACATCAATTCAACTATCCCAAAGAAGAGTTACCGGCCGACGCAGACGTTGTGATGGCGCGGCTTCAAGATGCTTCTGCACAGCTCAAGGCCTTTGCAAAGGAGGCGGCGACAACTTGTACGAGCCAAGCCCAGGCCATCATGAAGTCGCATTATCTTGATATAGACTTCGATGATGTAAGGGAGGGCTTCGCCTGCTCTGAAGAAGAAGCCTCCACTCTTATGGAAAAAGCCAAGGAAACCTCTGCCACTTTAGTAGAGAACTTAGATTTGTAGATACTTCATCTTTGTATGAACAATTCTGTAATATATCCACCTATTGATCCTCGATACTACCAATGTCGTTTATCTGAGTATTTGATTTATTATACTTGTCGTGTAACGCCTGTTGCTGACTGGTCCAGCCCCCGAGTGCTAGGAATTAGCGCTTGGCTCTCTTCTGAGTGACTAAACAGTGTCCATTGCAAATATTAGCGCCACTACTCAGAAATTTCATGATACTCAAATTCGACAATCGTATGTAAAGAGATAACAACTTTATTGTAAAGACAATAGTGTAGTCCCCCGACTTACTACATAGTCGTATACGGCTGAGTAGCATGTCAAACAAGCAATTATTTTACACAAAGCTCAAATACAGGATTCAAAAATAAGAACGATTTAGCTGCTCGATGTTCCAAGTGTTAGGCACATCCGATCCGTCTTCACGCTTTAGTCGGTAAGCCCCTGGGCGAATCACCTCATCGATCACGTAGGGGCCTTCACAAATCGTAAACAGTAACGGGCAAATTCCAATGAACGAACCGACCCAGCAACGCCTTTCGGCCCAAGGCCCATCCCGCGCACGCACCGCGCTAGCCCGGGACCAGGTACGTCGAAGGTGTATTCCTAGGTGCGCTTCTGCACGAAGGCCGCGCCGTGCCCAGTGGCGCGCCCACATATACTACCCGGTGGGCCACAGGCCTATTGGCAGCGACACGGAGTCATGGGTTTAACCCAGCGCCCGAAGGGTTTTCCTGGCAAGTGGGACCCGCACGCCAGCGACACAGACACCGTGAGCCAGCACGAATCTTAACACACATCGCACGGTCCTTCGTCATCGTCTTTCTCAGACTGGGCGACGTGGCCGACGGCAACGGCACGCGACGCGGCGGCGCTACAGCCAAACTCCGCCAAGAGCATTTAAGATCTAGCACCTACGGCTCCTAGGGTCTTAACGAAGCTCGCGCCGAGGCCAGAGACGGCCAGATGCGGTGGCGCGACGGTGGCGGCGATACAAAAAGTTCACCGGAGTTGCCATGCCTTATAACCGATCAACAAGCTAAGAAAATTAAGGGAGAGCGAAAGAGGGTGCGGGGGATGCTCACCGAGCTTACGAACGAGTGTGTGGCGAAGCGGCCGAAGCTAGCGATGCGGAACCCGATGGCGACCGAAACAGGGGCGCCGCAGACACGGCTACTCCGGGCGGCCCCACTGAAATTGGCCGCGGGTAAAGGTTAGGGATGAGGTTTGAATGATCGAGGCGAAAGGAATTGATCCTAGGCTCACTCAACGACGAGGATGCCTCCGGTGTTGGTGCGGCTAAAAATTTGGAGAAAGCAAGAGAGTGACGCCGAGAGAGGGTTTGGGTTCCCCTTAAGGGAGCGAAAGAGAGGGATGTGGGTACTAGAGCAGGTACGGGCGCCGTGGGGGCGTAATTGCGATGCGACGGCAGCGGGCACACGAAGCGGCGTGTAGCTTGGCGCGGCGGAGGGCAGAGCACGGCGGACAGGCTAGGGTGCATAGCCTTTTTTGACTTGAGGGTGCATGGCGATCATGCTGCTGAGCAGAGCGGATCGCCAAGGGGGATTTGGCGGACAATGTCCGATGGTCAGTGGCCATGGCCCGGCGGTTCGAAGCGACCGATCGCCGGCGAGGTGCACCGCGGGCCGCCAATCCTCTTCCAACCAAAGATCGACACGACGCGGGGGGCGACGTGTGCACGGCACAGCGGCAATGGCAGCCCACGTGGCGGCAGCAGGGGACAGGCTTCCAAGGGGCGGTGCGTGGGAAAGAGGGGGAGAGAGAGAAAGAGAGAGACGCACAGGAGAGAGAGCACGCTCTGCAACTTAAATTCAAACAAAATTTTGAATTTCACCAAAAATTTGAAGTGCCCAAAATTTGGGGTGTTACACTTTCTTTGCACCAGCAACCTCAAACAAACTCACATTTATGATTTGTCTGCAGCTTCTAAAACTCAAAAAATTTATTGCACAGATTCAAATCAAACTCAATTTTTTTATGAAAAGATTCTAATCAAAATCACACAGACATAGGATAAACATTTTCTAATCATGTAGCACGGATATATTGAATGAACAAATTCTAATCAAATTTGAGTTTGCGATTCAATGATTCAATCTGTGCAGCAGGTATGTGACATGGAACGTACGTATCTATATTATGTGTGAGATTTGTGAACAAATGCCAGTAGATCACGCAGGGCAAAGGGCAGCAATGCGGGTGTGTCGACGACAGTGAGGGAACCAGTGAGGCAGTGAGGTGTGGGGCCGGCGATTCGGTGGATCTGGCAGTATGCGGCGGCGGCGGCGAGGGCACTGACAGAAGTTGGGGTCTGCGATCTGGCGCTAGGCGGGTGTGCCGATCCAGTGTAGGCGGATGTGGCGAGGGTGTCGGTGGGGACTAGGGCCAGCGATCCGATGGTAGACGGAGGCGGCGAGTGTGAGAGGCGGTGATAGCGGCGACGGATGACGGTGCCCGGAAGAAGAAGACTGCGGTGAACCCTAGTTGTGGATCTATGCCAGCGGTGGAGGCAAGGGGAGCAAATCTTGTGGGCGGCGACAAAAGAAGAACATGGAGAGGGAGCGAGGCAATGACGGAGGCAACACGGCTAGGGTTTCGGGAAAGGGGGGAGGCCGCGTGGAGCAAGGAGAGTGGGATCAGAGGGGAAGGAGGACGCGGCGTGTGGGGGCTGAGATTTGGGAAGCGGTGAACTTCTTGCGCCTAATTACAAGTAATTACGAATTTTTTGAATAGAACGTACCATCACCATAAGGTGCTTTGCCCAATGAAAAAGGAAAAATCTGGTGCTCTCTCTCTAAAATCTCAAACCCTAGCTTCTTATGAGGAAGCCATCTAAGTGCTCGATCTGAGTATGAAGTGATCTTATGAGCACTAGGGCCACCTCCAAGCTACAATTCTTGCTGGATTTGTTTCTCTTGAAGGTTGAGGACTCCAAAGCGGCATAGGAGTCGCCAGTGAGCCACCGATCTACGTGTGGTTGGCCATTAGACGTTTGTGAAGGCCGATTCCGCCTCCGCAAGGAAATGATTGACTAGTGAAGCCGGTGAGTGCTTGGTGCAAAGCCGGGAGGATTAGGGTCTTGGTGATCCAGGCTCAAGTGTGACCGAGCCAACCTCAATAGAGACGTAGGATCATCTCAAGGATCCGAACTTCGAGAATCAAATCTTTGTGTCTCCTTTCATTTGCTATCTCTTACTTGTAGATCTAGTTTCCTTGAGCGTGCTAGTGCTTGTGCTTGTGTTCAAGGAGCTAGTTTAGCTTTTTTATGGTATCGCTCCGGTTTCCATGTTTGTGTTGTGCAGGTTTTGCTTGGATTTGACCAGGATTTGGGCCAAGTTCATTCTCCCTTTGTCCGACCGGATAGTCCGGTTTAGCTGACCGGACAGTTCAGCCTGACTGTTCCGCTGTGCAAAAGGTAAGAAAAAAGTTTTAAACGCCTATTCAACCCCCTCTAGACGACATCAGCGGTCATTCAAAATTAGCCGGTCAAAACTCTGCACTGGAGTCCTCCCATAATCCAATTTTTTGACGAGCCAAATCACCCCCAAGTAATAGATAAATCAATGCTATAAAAAAATCATCAATCCACCAAATGAATTCTACTTTATTTGGATAAACTATAATTTATTTCAAATAACTATCTGGCATAATTTTTAATCAATGATTTAATCTTCTTACACTAGGTTGATGCACTTCCTACATGATCCACCAAACCATTTATCATATACCACGAGAGTCCAATATAGATTTGATCAACACACAACAAATTACCTCTATTTTCATAGATTAATTAACCCTTAATACCGATCAATTCAATTTGATCATATCACTGTGACTATAATCCAATTATTCCACTAAGATTGACATGCTAAATAATCAAAGGTAAATTCAATCTGATTACCTATATGCACAACCCTCCCCCCAAAAAAAAAAAAAAAATTAACTACCACAGATTATCGACTGTTGGGAAACCACCTATAGGGGAGGAGCCCGCATGGCTAGGCCAGCAGCTTCCCCTGGTGGGTCCCACTTATGGACTTGGCCTAAACCCTAAGCAGTACTATATAAGAAAAGGTGGAGCACCCATTGTATAACAGATCTGAGAATTAATAAAGCAGAGCTACACCCATACATCTTTGTGCCCCCTGTGTTTGATCTTTCTCTGTAATTGATTGTCCACGTTTATACCTCGGACTACACCCGGTAATGAGGTTCCTCAACACGTTATCAGCACGCTTGCTCCTTGACGTGCCGATCAATCCGCGAGGAAGAACGATCTGCGTCTACTTCTACCGCGAAGGTATACTTTGGGCACCGATTACCCGTAGATATTGATCTGTGCTTGAAATTGATTGCAGATTGAGAAGAATTATGTTGTTTCCCCTAGTAGATTGGGAATTTGCATGAAATTTGTAGTAGATTCGTCTTTGGGGAATCTGAAAAACCAATCTTGAAGATTGATCTCCGACGGCGCCACCTCGTCGTGCGCCATCGCGCCACTACCGCCATCGCCGCGCCCGCCGCCGCTATCTGTCGCCGTCGCCCATGTCGCCGCGCTTTGCCGGGCGCTACCGCCCAGCGTGCGATCCGCGTCCGCCGCACGCGATAGCCACGCCACACGCCACCACCACGCGCCCGCCAGCGCGCGCATCCGCCGACGCCGCCAGAAGGTTGCGCGCTTCGCCTGTAGCGCCCTTATTGCCCGCGCCACCAGCAGTACCACAGCCGCGCCGCCGCTTCACACGCTGCGTCGCAAGACGCCACGCCGGCGCCGCACCGCAGCGCCGCCGCCGCCACATCGCAGCCGCCACCACGCCGCGACTTGCACGCGACCGCCACTGCCGCAGCGACGCGCCACGCCGATAGCGCCACGCTGAAGCCAGGCGGCTAGGGGAAACCCTAGCCGCCCTTTCGCCGAGCCATGGTGGGCCGTCACCGGTGAACCACGCCACTTGTATTGGCCGCCTCCCCGCCCGGTTGGGCGCGCCGAAGGCACTGGCCCTCGCTGCCGTCAGGCCGTGCCATCACGCCAGCCACCTCGCCCATTGGCCGCCTTTGTGGTCGCTTTGGTGGACCAGCTTCACCGACCGGGCCGCACTTACCTCCTCATGGGCCGCCCTTGCAAAATTACTGAATCCTGAAAATTTTGCATTTTGGCTATGGATTGGAAAATCTTACATATTGGGGCTACGGAAAATTACTGAATTCCCCTGATTCTTGCAGAATCGCCCGTTAGGATTTGCAAATTATTTATTTTCCAACCACTATAAGACTACGTGCAGCCTTGCTAGCAGCAGGTCGTGCGCTGGACCGAAAGGTCCAGATTTAGCAGAAATTTTTCAAAAGAAATTTGAAAAACCCCCGATTCTTGAAGAATTAATTGAATTGCTTTTAAATTGTTTATTTACTGGTTAATATTCCTGTGCAATTATTCCAAAAATTATTGCTTGTTATATTATCAGTAATTAGTTTGCATCTTGTAATGGCACCGTACTGAAACCGTGAGAATTATTTTTATGTCACGCACCACTCTAGGTTGATTACCTGAAGTAATCATATATTTGGTTATCTTGCAGATGACTGGCCTGGCAAGCCGTGATTTCGAGGAGCTTGCCCCCCAAGGGCAGAACTTTCTAACCTGGAAGTCCAATGTATAAATTGTCCTGGGCAGCAAGCAGCTGCGTTCCACCATTGGCATTGGCGTGGCTACCCTACTGTGAATGTAATTACAGTGCCCTCATTTCCTTAGGCATCACTTATCACCCACTCTGAAAAGTGAGTACATGGCAGTGACATGTCCCCTGGAACTGTGGAACGCGCTCTGCAAGCGCTTTGAGAGGTTGAGGTATTCAATCCTCCCACAAGCCTAGCAGGACTGGAATCGCCTGAGGGTGGCCGACTTTAAGTCTGTTGCTGATTATAACTCTGCGCTGCACTGCATTTGCACCAATCTAAGGCTCTGTGGCATGTCTGTCTCTGAGCAAGAGAAGATTGAGAAAACCCTCTCTACTTTCTATCCCAATGAAATTCAGTTAGCCCACAGCTACCGTCAGGACAATATTGAGGAGTATAGCACTCTCATCGACAAGATGATGGTGTCTGAAACTCATGATAATGTCTTGATGAAGAATTTCAAGTCCCAAGCACCGAGTAACCCGAATGGCACTGAAATTAATGCCAATAGTTACAAGGTGAAAAAGCCCAATAAGAAGGGCAAGAAAGGGAAAGAAAAGAAAGGGCAAGAATCGACAAGTCTGTAATCGGGGCAGCATAAGCGATATGGCCAATGAGAACCAAACGTGCTATCGCTGCGGCCTGAAGGGGCATTGGTCCAGGATCTGCCGTGAGCCCAAGGAAGTGGTCGCGGCACATCAGGCCAAGAAGAAGCGTCCCATTGAAGCACATCTAGCAGAGCTTCAAGTTGAGAAGACCAAGCCCGAAGATGAATTTGAAGAGGATGATCTCCTCGGGGAGGAACTGGCATCTCTCCCCCTGCCCTCTCCTGGCCCTGTCCCTGAAGGCACCATAAAGATAGATCACTTTTGATGACTCTGACATCCAGGAGAGTGTGGACGTAATGTTCACCGAGTCTATCTAGTTTTCTCTTGCAGCCTGTCGCTGCTATTATCTTAGAGTGGTTGCATTAGAAGACATTTAAATGAACTTTAGAATTTCCCCTTTACATTGTAAGCTCTAGGAGAGCATATTTTAATTCTCGTGGTTGGTCTTGAAGAACCCTGAATTTCAGTATGATTGAATTTATAGTATTTTGAATTTTGCATGAATTATATGTTTTGCATATGTGGTTGTGCCATTACCTGATTGCAACTATATATATATATTTGTGTACCGCCCATGGAGGAATTGTGCATTGTGGATAGTGGTACTACGAATAGTATCATGCGAGAATCGAAATACTTCCAGACTATCTCGAAGAATACTGGCTGTATCACCACTATCGCTGGAAGCGACACTTGCATTGTAGGCTCAGGAAGAGCATCTATAATTTTGCCTATGGGAACTATTATTGAAATGAAAGAGGCATTATTATACCCTGAATCCACTCGAACATTATTGAGTTTTCGGGACATCCGTGCCAATGGATTTCATATAGAAACCATAGAAGAGAATGTCAATGTTTTTTGTGCATTGTGCAGCACAACGGATGCGAGAAGCGAATTCTCGAGAAGTTCGCCTCCTTAGAATCTGGGCTATACCACACTAGTATTAGAGCACCAGCAGTGTTCACCTCCCTTAAGACGACCTTTAGGAGCACTAAACTCTTTTCCCTCTGGCATAGCAGACTTAGCCACCCTGGTCTTAGAATGATGAGAGAAATTATGAATAATTCGCAGGGCCATGGTATCAGTGTTAGAAATTTTCCGAATCATGAAGATTTTGTGTGCACCAGCTGTGCCACCGGAAAACTGGTTACTAGGCCATCGGTCCTGAAGGTTAGAGATGAAGTCCCCGCTTTCCTTGAACGGATTCAGGGAGACATTTGTGGCCCTATTTAGCCCCTGTCAGGGCCGTTTAGGTACTTTATGGTGCTCATTGATGCTTCCTCGAAGTGGTCGAACGTGAGTTTACTCTCGACGAGGAATCACGCGTTCGCAAAGCTAATCTCGCAGATTATCCGCCTTAAGAATGTGTTCTCCGAGCATAACATCAAATCCATTCGCATGTACAATGCCGGAGAGTTTACCTCAAAGGCCTTTGATGATTATTGCACGGCAACGGGGATTCACCTTGAGCACTCAGTACCGCACGTTCATACGCAGAACGGACTAGCAGAGACATTGATTAAAAGAATTAAATTCATTGCTCGGCCACTTCTCTTGCAATCTAGCTTACCGACCTCTTGCTGGGGACATGCAGTCCTTCATGCATCTAATCTCGTCAATTATAGACCATCGGCCCACAACATCCATTCACCTATGCAACTAGCGCAGGGCATGATCCCCAAGATCTCGCATCTTAGGAAATTTGGCTGCAAGGTATATGTACCTATACCACCCCCTCAGAGTGCCGCTATGGGTCCTCTCCGAAAGTCTGGGATTTATGTTGAATATGAGAGTATCTCAATAATCCGATATTTAGAACCCATGACTGGAGATTTGCATACGGCTCGGTTCGCTGATTACATATTTGACGAGGATAATTTCCCGTCATTAGGGGGAGAGAATAAGCCACCAGAAGATAAATGCCGAGAAATCACACGGCAAGCGTAGGTGCGGCAAAGATTAGACCCTCGCACTAGTGAAGCAAATGGTGAGGTCCAGAAGATCCTTGACTTGAATAAATTAGCAAACGCACTGCCTGATCACTTTTGTAACTCGCAGGGAGTGATTAAGTCGCATGTGCCTGCACGCGATGCACCAGAGAGGGTTGCAGTACCAAAGCAAATAGAAGGTACCCCTCAACCTGCTCAAAGGCCTAAGAAAAGAGCAGAGAGTTTGGTTACTCTAACCCCAAGTACCCAGGGACGCCTAGGGAAAAGAGGGAAGGAGTGCTTATCACAACCAGTCACAAAGGCACCCCGCCGTGGGAAGGGGAGCCGGTTGAGACCCGGTACTGGTAAGGAGCCTGCTAGTGAGGCCCTCCCAGATTTGAATGTTCCCCCTGCAGGAACCAGTTCATAATGCCAAAACAAATGTGAGCGCACACATCGGCTATAATAAACTAAAGGAACTTGCTCCCGCTAAGGGAATATGCGGTGAAGAGCAAGGTAAACAATTGTCCGAAGCAACCCATGATGAAATGGCCATAAACTATGAATTGTCCGGGGAAGTAATGAATAGAGCCACAGCCATAATCGACATTTACTATGCAAAGAAAATTGCCTTCATAATTGAAAATGATCCAGAGCCTACATCTCTAGCAAAATGTAAAGCAAGGCCGGATTGGGAAGAATGGAAAAAGGCAATTACAGCAGAACTGACTTCCCTGAACAATAGACAAGTGTTCGGGCCTGTAAGCCGCACACCGAACCACATACGCCCTGTAGGGTACAAGTGGGTCTTTGTTCGTAAGAGGAATGAAAGTAATGAAGTCATGAGGTACAAGGCAAGGCTGGTAGCTCAAGGTTTCACTCAACGTCCTGCAATTGACTATGAGAAAACTTACTCCCCGGTCATGGGCAGCATTACCTTTAGATATCTCATCTCAATGGCAGTTAATATGAACTTAAGAATAAAATTGATGGATGTTGTGACCGCTTACCTTTATGGTAATTTAGATTTTGAAATCTATATGAAGCTACCTGAAGGTATCCCATCCCGAATGACGACAGAGCCAGTAAAAACCTATATAGTGTAAGACTTGTGAAGTCTCTATATAGACTAAAGCAGTCTTGGAGGATGTGGTATAATCACTTAAGTGACTTTCTCTGCAAGAAAGGCTACGCAAATAATGAAAATTGTCCCTATGTCTTTATACGGCGATCCCCGAATGGATTTTGCATAATCTCCGTATATGTAGATGATCTGAACATCATCGGGACAAATGAGGAAGTTGAAGAAGCATGCTCTTACTTAAGTCTGAGTTTGAAATGAAAGACTTAGGTAAAACTAAGTACTGCTTAGACTTGCAGCTCGAGCATTTCCCTCATGGAATTTTGGTACACCAGGCTACCTATACTCAGAAGGTATTGGGAAAGTTTGGTTTTGACAAAGCATATTCCTCCAGAACTCCTATGATAGGGAGGTCTTTGCAGAAAGAGAAAGACCCCTTCCGACCTAGAGAAGAGGGGGAGGAAATCCTCGGGCAGGAAGTCCCGTACTTGAGTGCAATAGGAGCACTCATGTATCTTGCTAACAGTACACGGCCTGATATTGCATTCGCCGTGAACACGTTGGCTCAATACAGTGCAGCGCCCACGAAGAGGCATTGGAACGGAATAAAGGTTATCTTTCGATACCTCCGTGGAAGCATTGATCTTGGCCTGTTTTACAGGAAGAACTAAGATATGAATATTGTTGGTTATGCCGATGCTAGGTACCTTTCGGACCCGTATTCTGGTAAATCACAAACTGGGTATGTTTTTCTGTGTGGTGGCACTGCAATGTCATGGAAGTCGTCCAAGCAGACGCTTGTGGCTACGTGCACAAACCACTCGAAAATCATTGCATTATATGAAGCATCTCGTGAATGTGCATGGTTAAGAAGAATGGTGAAACACATCCTGCAGTCATGTGGATTACCTATTGAGCAAACCCCTACAATTATCTATGAAGATAATGCTGCTTGTGTTGCACAAATGCAAATGGGTTATGTAAAAAGTAATCTCACTAAGCATATCGACCCCAAGTTCTTTTATATGCATGAACTGCATAAATTGAACGAAATAAGTATCCAGCACACCAAATCCTGTGAGAATTTGGTTGACCTGTTCACTAAGTCATTACGTACCGCCTCCTTTGAAAGGTGTGTTAGGGGCATTGGAATGATCGGGCTCAAAGAAGTGTTGAATTCAGGGGGAGGTAATTCACACGCCCTGAATTAAAATTTTGGCATGAAGCTGGAGTACCCAACTCGATCTAGAAGATTGAATGCAATATTGGGTGGTTTCTACTCTTTTTCCCTTGGTGAGTTTTTCCCTGAAATTTTCTCACATAAGGTTTTTAATGAGGCAAATCACGCGCACAACAAGCGTATGCTATGTACTCTTTCTCCAATCATTTTTTTCCACTGGGTTTTTGGATGGAGTTTTGATGAGGCATATGCATCTCGCTGGCAAGGTCCAAGGGGGAGTGTTGGGAAACCACCTATAGGGGAGGAGCCCAGCTGGCTAGGCCAGCAGCTTCCCCTGGTGGGTCCCACTTATGGACCTGGCCTAAAACCCTAAGCAGTACTATATAAGAAGAGGTGGAGCACCCATTATATAACAGATCTAAGAATTAATAAAGCAGAGCTCCACCCATACATCTTTGTGCCCCCTGTGTTTGATCTTTCTCTGTGATTGATTGTCCACGTTTATACCTCGGACTACACCCGTTAGCGAGGTTCCTCAACATCGAGCACCTTCGATAAATTTCAGTGAAAATAAGCTTAAAATCCATTAATGGCATCATTCACTCCTACATCAATTTGAATTCCTCTTTATCACACATTCATACACCTCATTATCCATTACCAGGCTTCTACCTTTCAGGTTGAGACATTCATTGCTATTGATAGGAGTCTTAACATTAGATGAGAGGGAAAGAGCATGAAGGAAAGCTGGAGAGATAGAAGGGAAATGGTGTACCCAAATTCATAGCAGATAAATACCGACATCTATGCAACTACAGAGTGTACCTATATACAACAATGCAGTGGATGATTTTTAGCTGGAATTAACAAATGAATACCAACGTATAAAGATATAGGCATCACATAAAAAACTTAAAGTGCGTGCAGGGGTTTTGAAAGACATGTGTTGCACCCAAAAGTTAGGTACACCGAAGGCTGCATGTACTTGGGTACATGTTTGCCTTCATGTATGTGTGTGTGTACGTTGGACTTTTGTGACATGAATTGTGAAGATTATAAAACTGGATGTATTGTGAACAGGATTGTAATGTTGGTAAATATAAGTGATTGTAAATAATGGGGGCTAGAAGGAGATTAAGTTGGCTAGGGATGCCCTAGTATTTAAGTTGATCAAACCGACGTAAACACTTCAGCCACATCAAATCCTTATCAGCGCTGACATGTCACTATTTGCGCTGGCCACGGGCCAACGTAAATATGGGCCTTGCCCGATAGCAAATGTTTACGTCAGATCTAAAACCATCATAAATAAACATTATTTATGTCGGAGCCAACGTACATAGCAATTTGCGTTGTTGGATTTATGTAACATCCCCATTTTCAAAAACCCCAAAAATCATGGCATCATTATTTCATGTGCATGAATTTAAAAAAAAAACTAATTAATTTGAAAATGTGTATGTTACCTTCTAAAGGCTAAATTCAATATTTTGAATTTTAAATTAATTATTGTAAATGTCAAAGTAAAATTTTGGTAAAAATAAATAATTTGATTTTGAAATTTTAAAATAAGTATTTGCAAAAGCCAAAAGAATATTTTGGTAATTAATATTTTAGTTTTAATATAAAAGATGTTTAATATTAAATTTAAAAATAATATTTTGTGTTTCAAAATAATCATTAAAATTTATATTTGATAATAAATGTTTTGATTTGAGTTTGATAAAAATATAATTAATTTAAATCTAAATTTGAAAATACTTGTACTATTTTGGCAAAAGTTACATTTAATCATTTTGTATTTAAAATTTTATACCAAAAATTTGGGAATTAATTTTAAATTTTCTTCCAGTGGGCCCCACCCCTTTCATTCACTTTTTCTTTTTCTTTTTCTTTTCTTTTTCTTTTCTTCTTCCCTTTTTCTTTCTTTTCCTTCTGCCTTGTCTTCTTCCTCCGCCGAAGCATCTGTACGCCCCACCTCCCCTTGCCGTGCGCCGCTTCTCTCCAGCCACTTCGCCGCGCCGGCCACGCCTACCTTCTCCCGAAGCTCCTCGACGCTGCCGGGTCCCACCTCTTTGCGCAAGTTGCAGCCGTGGGCCTGCCGCTGTATGCTCGCCAGCGTGTTGTCCGCGCCATGGGACCCGCCTCGGTGTCGTCTTGCGTCGCAACTTGCTCGCCGTGGGTCCCTCCGCCGTTGTCTTCCCGCGCCACCCCCTATTTAAGCCATCGCCGCTGCGCTATTTCTCCCCCTCTGCCCCACTCCCACCGCCGTGTTCCCCATCAACCGTGCCACGCCGCCGTACCGGCACAGCTCTCCCCAGCCTAAGCCCGCGCAGCCATCATCTCCCTTGCATCGTCCCGAAGCTCCATCGGCCACCTACACGTCTCCCCTCGCCGCCAGTGACCCCTATGTCGTGTGTCATCGCCTCCTTCCGCCCCGAGCTGCCGCCGACCATCACCGGAGCCCTCCCGTGAAGCCGATCCCTCCCCTAGCTCCCCCAGTCCTCCCTCTCCCTTTCCCCTCATTTCTCCCCACCGGAACGTTGCCGCCGTCGCCGGGAAGGCCGCCGCAGAGCCGTGCGCCGCCGCTCCCCTTTTTTCGGACGCCGACAGACGAGCCCCGCCCGTCATCCCCTCCGCCCCTTCGGCGCCGGGTTGAGCCAGGACGAAGCCGAGCTGGGCCGCTTTCCCCGCGTGCCTCGTGTTGACCAAATGAGCCGTCCCAACTATCATTACTACACACTGCATGGGCCATCGCCAAGCAACAACCAATTTAACGCTAAGCCAGCCAAGCAAAGTCCCCCTCCGCACGTGTTTCTTTTGGGCGGTGCGGTGAGAGCCGGCCCAGTGCTCTTTTTCTTATTTATTTATTGCAGAAACCTTATTATTTGGTATCTTTCAAAATACAAGTCCAATTTAAATGAAACAAGTTTCTAAGAACTCACAAAAATGCATGCATATTTTTGGTATGTTGCATTTATTATGTGCTTTTGTCTGTTTACGCTAGATTCGTATGTCTACGCCGTTGGAACCGAAGATCCGTTCAAACGCCTAGAAGACCGCATTTACGGCAAGTCATTGTTGACTTTTTCCCTACAATATTTGCTGATCATATTGCTGCCTAGATTTCTAAATGAGTTACTAGATTTGCTAAGTGCATATTATATTGAAATGTAAAAATTCTATTTGATTAGGCTGATGAGTTAAATGCCCAGAAAATTTATTATTATCGTATAAAGCTGATCCTTATCAACCCTAGGAATATATAACTTGTTTATTGCCATTTCATTGATTGGTTGATCGTTAAACGTTAAATGCTTAGCCCTGCTGTTTATTGCTTATAGTCATCACTGTTATTTCATGTGAAATGCAATGTTTGAAATGCGTGATTTAAAAACAGTGGATGCTGTCATGTTTAATAAAATGGGACTATTAGGGTACAATAGTTGTGTTATAAATTGGAAAATGATTTTTGCAAAACCCTGGTTTGGGTGGATGGTTGTATGGATTAGAGCAGTACGCACGAGACTCGGGCCTAGTGTGGGAACTACCCAAATCCTTTAGGACCGAGTCCTTGAGGTAGACAAACTAAGTTCAACAGTGCGACCACGAGTGCTGGTATGGGCATGCCCTAGTTGAGTACCCTTCGAACTCTTAGTTTGGGCATCTCACTTGGTGCAATAGGCAGCGTAGAATCCGAAGCACACGGTGTCACGTAGAATCCGTGGTTAACGGAACCGCTCAGATCCAAGCAGAATTTGACAGTGCTCGTGGGTAACATTGCCATAGAATTGAGTGCAGAATCCGTGGATAACGGTGTCGCACAGATTTGAACCTATTGGCGCAAGAGGGGGCCGCTGGCAACTGAGAACCAGCCCAGAGGTGGAATCCTTAGCGGAGATGCCTGATCTAGGAGTGAGTTGGTTAAAGACCTTGTGGTGGTTTACTTTGTAAATAACCTCTCGTGGGTAAAGCGTGCAACCTCTGCAGGTGTAGAAGCGTTGAGACAACCGTGCCCACGGTCAAGGCGCAAAGCGACAGTCTTGCCTCATGGTAGTATTTTCTCATTTTGTTTTCGAAATGGCGTTTTAAAGAGAAAATCACGACAGAACGTCGTGAGTCTTGTTTCAGGCCTTCGCAGCAGGACGTTGTGAAGTGATTGAGTTAGCATGACGGGTAGTCATGAGATTTGCATGGCGGCTAGCCCTAAGATTATGAGTTTGACATGGCGGATAGGCCTGAGATTTTGATTGATTTGGCGGTTAGCCCTGATATTTGATTGCTATGGCAGATAGCCATGTGATTATTGGATGGACATGGCAGATAGCCATGAGTTACCCATGCTTGGTTAAAACCGGTGGGTAGCCGGGGTTTCAAAAGAAAGATATTTGTTTTAACTCTTCTTAACTCTTTTCCACATTTTCAAAGATATAGGAAAATTTATAAAGTTGGCTTTCCGCAAAAGAAACCCTAATCCCTCCCTTGCTAAACCCTCATATGCATATGTCAATTTGGCTTGCGAGTATTTGCACTTATACTTACCCTCGCATTCACTTGCGGGGCTGCTCATTCCAATGAGCAGGTCCGAAGGCTCAGTATTACGACCCAAACAATGGTGAGCCCGAAGACGGTGACTTCGCCGATGGTGTTCAGGACGTGGATTTCTCCGACGCCTAGTATCGCTACTACAGCCTTGCCCGTGGGATTGTGTTGGAGTTCTCTTTTGGTTTTACTATGTACCCATGCTTCCGCGGTTGTATGGCCTGCGTGCCAGACTTTTATATTATGAGCCTTAATGGCCACACTCTGATGTAATATTTAATGTTTTAATGAGAAGGGTTATGATCAAAGTTTTGTAAATATGTGTACTAGCTACTGATCCAGGGACTAGTACAGTAAGTCACAGAAGGGACTCAACTCATTCAGCCGGTCCCGACAATTTATGTCATCTTATTTATGTCAGTTTGCCAACATAAATAGCTATTCCTGTAGTGCATGCCCCGTATTGTAGATTCCTGTAGTGTATGCCTCGACAGGGGAAGACAGATTCATCCATTCGACCAAGAAGTCGACAAATATTTTAGACTTTACGGTCGTACTCACGGTGAACTGAACATTGAAGTCCATGAGTTTTGTAGCCCACTTGGCCACTCGACCACATGCATCTCGGTTTCTCAATATTTCCCATTGGAGGTCCATTTTCAATAAACTGATGAATGTCGTCAATCCACTTTCAATCAATCGACGACTGATCTTCTTCTATTATGAACGTCTTAAAGTGAGCCTTCATTCTACTACGCTACACAAAGTCACTTAGCTCGACGTTAATGAAGAGAGTAAAGGAGGGCTTTGTTTGTGCAATCTTGCTCGCAACACCCTCTCCTCCGACGGATGAGAGCTTGCAATGCAGAAAGTCCAATTCCGGTTTTGAACTACCGCAAACTTGTTTCATAGCTTTCAACTGAGCGGCAGACCCGACGCGACTTACGGATAAGCCAAAGCCGGTCAGGACCAAGATCTTGAGCACCTAAAAGTGCTTAAACTTCTTGGAAGCCATGAGCAACGCAAAGAGTAGTTTTGGACAAGAGGGTAGTGCTCCTTTGGTCCATGCAAAACTTCACTCACGTAGTATACCAAGTAGTGAACTTTCTCACGCTCGACGTATAGAATGACACTGACTTCTTCGGAGGGGTCCTCCCCTGCTCGTGGTATGGTGAGGACAGGTGAGCTGGAAAGGTAATCCTTCAACCCTTAGAAAGACCCCTTAGCCTTGTTGGTTCAGGCTAAGCCATCATTTTTTTTTTGCAGGTCATAAAAGAAGGACAGCCCTCGCCCCCCCCCCCCCCAAGGTGTGAAATGAATCGACTTATAGCCACCATGTGCCCGGTTAGGGACTAGACCTCTTTAACGGTGGTGGGGTACGCATTCTCTGCACTACCATAATCTTTTGGGGTTTGCTCCAACCCTTTGTGGCGTTGATCATGTAGGCAAGGACTTTCCCTGACATGACGCCAAAGACTCATCTCTGGATTCAACTTTATGCAATGCTTCTTAGATTCCTAAGTGTCCTCCAAGTCAGATATGTGGCTCTTCGTGAGTTTTCTCTTGACGATGATGTTGTCCACGTATATCTCTGGGTTGCGCCCTATCTGGAGGAGGAAGGTCTTTTGCATCAACCACTGAAATTATGCCGGCAGTCATGAGACCTAAGGACATGGTTGTGTAATAAAAGATCCCAACTCCCAAACTGCATGATGAAGATAGTTTATCTCTTTGCCTTCTAGAAATATTATCACTTAATGATACCTAGAGAAAATGTCCAAGAAGCTCATCGGTTGTGCTTTTATTGTTGCATCAACTAGCTGATCTATCCTTGGCAATGAAAAAATATCATTTGAGCAGGCCCCATTCAAAACCGTGTGGTGTGTATCCACCACTTGCCATCCTGTTTCTCGATGATCACCGAGTTGGCAAGCCACTTAGAATGCTCCACTTCAGGGATGAGGTCTGCCTTGATTAGCTTGTCCAATTTCTCCCGTGCGATGCCCTGCCTGAATTTACATAACTTTCGGAATTAGATAACTTTCGGAATTTCGGTCGCACGGGCTTTTTGCAAGGCAGAATCTCTAACTTGTGCACCTCCCTTAGGACCTTAGGTATGTTTAAATATTCCCAAACGAATATGTATGCATTGTCCCAAAGGAAGGTAATGAGCATGAGTTCCTTTTGGGATCAATGGCCACTCCTAAATGCACTACCTTGAAGGGTCCCTCAATGAAAGAGTAAGATAGACTTGATTTCTCCTCTATGCTAGAAGGCATACATGGGTATCGTGGACTTTGACTCATGCTCAGGACGAGGCAATAGGCCCACCATGCCTATGGTCATTTCATTGTAGCTAAGGGTGGTCTTTGCGTTGGCCCTGATGGTGATTACTCTATCTCCCAGGAGTCATCAAGTAGTGGTGGTATCCATGATGCATGACCACAATAAATTTAGCAAGAGCTGGTCTACTGAGGATGACGTTGTTGGCCAACTCGAAGTCACCACCTCAAAGGTGATGAGCTCTCCAGCCAGAAGTTGCTCGGGTCATTGAACGTGAAGGGACACTATTTTCCCTAGTGGTTCAGTCGACGTGTCTAGTAGAAGGCACCATTGTGTCCTTGATCTTGGAGCGAGGAATCTGCATCTCATGGATTACTTTTGGTGAGATAGTCCAAGGAGCTCCCTCCATTGATGAGCACCCTTCGCATGGTCATATTGTCGATCGTGGGGCTAAGAACCAAGAGCAAGCACTGAGGCTTGGTCATCTCGGAGTGATAGTCCTCCAGGGAGAAAGTGAGAGGCTGCTTGAACCACTAGAGCTCACCCTCCAAAGGTTTTGCTTGCATAATTTGTTGCACCTCTCAAACGGCTTCCTTCTAGTTGCGGCACGAGGGGTATGCCAACAAGCCACCAAAGATCACCATGATGTGGTTATGTGGCTACTAAATGGCTTCATGGTTTTCTACGAGGGTCATTCATAAAATATTTTGGTGCCCAAATATAGCTTTTGATTATTAAGATTATCATGAACACAGCCAATTTTGATAGTATGAAATTTGTTTTTAGAGCAACTAGCAAGTGGACAAGCCAATGGTTTGGAATTAGTAGCAATAAAGTAAACTACACTCTTTTTGACAAATTTCACCACGGGGAATATCATTCCACCATCCTTGGGCAAATGCCAGGGATTGTCTCATACTTCTAATCTTCTCTTGTCCGAGGCATTCCCCTGCTCCCCAAGAGATTTGTCAAAAATGATGGATTTTGGAGCCCAAATGGTCTTATCAATAGTTTTGTGGAGCTAACATTTCTAGCAATCAAGATTTAATTTTTATCACTTCTAAGCAAATAAGGATGGGCTTAGAAGCTTTATCATAGGGACACTTTTTACCAATGTGGCCCTGTTCTTGGTAATTGTAGCAAGTGAGCACTGAGGCGTACTTGTTCTTGTTGCTTATTGCTTTGGGGTATGTATGACGGTCATTGGATCATGATCCAAGGGAAGATGCTACCTCCATTCCCTACCAAAGAAAAAACCGAGGTAGGTTCGCACCCCCACCCCGACCCACTTTTTTCCTTACCTCCAGCTACTATAATCATCGTGTCACTCCTAACTCTCCTTTTCTCCATCTTCTGGTTAAACCCTTTTTATAATGACGGTGTTGCCTCTCCATTCACCTTCTTTGCCAATGACGTATCTGGAGGACATCTGCTCCCTCCTCTCGGTCTAGACTCTAGCGACGTGGATGCAAAGCTATTGTATGGCGGCACACCTCTCTTTTAGGGATGCAAAAGGATCAGCTCTAGGACCACTTTTGTTCACTAAAAATGCACCAAAAACTCAATTTCTAGTTTACCTTTTAAATTTTTTATACAAACAAATAAACTAGAGTGGATCAAAGCGTACCCTAAGAGGGCAACATATTCCGTGTACATAGGGGTTCCCGTGTAAACCAATGTACACCAACTAATAAATGTCATGAAAAATTCTGAAAATATTTGTAGATGTTCTTCATTTAGTGCTCTACCTATATATAAAGTTTTAAAATCAAATTCATTCTATATTAAGAGTTATAAAAAAAATAATGACAAATTTGAACAGTTTAAAATTGATATAGTTTTCTCTTTTTTATAACTCTTACTACATAATGAATTTGATTTTCAAACTTTATACATAGGTGGAACAAGTTCATTAGAACATTTGCAAATTTTTTTAGATTTTTCATAACTTTTGCTAGTTGGTGTACATGGGATTTACACCGAACCCCTGTGTACACGGATATGTTGCTCCCTAAGAGTGGCCCATTTGCCCCCCCCCCCACCCCAACCCAACTCTCTTCTCCTACTCAATTGCGCAATTAGAAGTCAGCGGTGGTGGTCTAGCTCTCCAACAGCGTGCTCTAGCCCTCTTCCAAAGTGGCGTGATAAAAGGGCATGCCATGCCACTTCTCCTCTTGTCTCCTCAGCAGCTCGAAGCTCCCTCCCTAGGTATGATGGCCCTGGGTGATTGCAGGAGAGCACGGGAGGTCTGATTGCACCAAATACAGCCTTGCAAATAAGCAAGGGGCCAACAAAAATTACTGGAGTTATACTGGCTAGTAGATATTTCTCGGCAAAATAGACTTTGTTACAGAAAACAGACCCGATGGAACTGCAATTCGTGTGCTAATCAAACCATAGGGAAACTAACAGAAATCTTTGGTAGTGTAATTCTAGTCTTAGCTGGGACTAAGCATTCCAGTGAGTTGGAGCATCACTCGCAAATCACTACGGAATCAAGCAAGTATCAATACGAAATCAATCAACTGTTAGCATGTAAGCTATGCAGCAAAGCAACACCATCTAATCTGACTGACTGAGGAATTACTGCCAAACCCATTGACGCAAGAATTGATAAAGAAATTTGCTAACCCTTTGGACATATACCACTTCAAGGGGTGATGAACTTCCCAATACACCATGTAGCTTGAAGAATTGCATTGCAGATGGAACAAAAAAATTATTTGTTATTGAAGAGAACCTAGTGCTGAGCAATCAAGGAAGGATTACACCCACCTGATAAGAGGCTCTCATGTAATGTGACCAATGGAGGTCAAATGAACTGCGGAGGGCAAAGAACAGCCACAGGACCATACTCCATCTACATATGTCATTAGAATCCAGAAAATATATCTAGGAAAAGAACAACTTTACAAATTCAAGAGAATTCCACTAAAAGAAATCAAATTCAAGATAATTGTCTGAACCTTTCTCGGCTGCCTGTGTAGCCTTCTGACTTGTTGAGGCTACTGACCGGGGGATCTCAATTGGCTTGGGGATATCTGGAGGAGTAGCGCACCTTATCAATGCCCAGTTTACACCTTCAAAGAACGGGTGTTGCTTTATTTCTGTGGCTCCACGCTTGTATGCCAATCGATGCTGTGGTTCCTTAATGAGCAGTCCCCGTATAAGATCTCTTGCGGCAAAACTCACAACAGGTGATTCTGGGAACCTTAGGACCTGTCCAACAACATTGAATAGTGTTGCCCTGTTCCCTGAACCTTTGAATGGAGTCTTTCCGAAAAGAAGTTCATACAAGAATATGCCAAATGTCCACCAGTCCACAGCACTCCCATGCCCCTCGCCCTTTATAATCTCAGGTGCCAAGTACTCATGGGTGCCAACAAACGACATTGACCTTGCATCAGTGGGCTCTGCAACAAGCTCAGGAAGTGGTCTGACCTGATTTGCCATGTCTGCTTTTGCCTTCTCCTTCTTGGACTTGGAGAAAAAGCGAGGAGAAAAGCATGTTGTTGTCGTAACACAGGCAGGCTGCATACAGGCTGGCTCTATGCACACAGGTTGTACACAGTACGCTGGATTGCCCTTTTGGTGAGAATCTCCAGCAGGGTTGGAAGATTTAAGAAGGGTAGGGCTCACAGCACAACGGAGGGACAAATCAAAATCCGACAGCATGATGTGGCCATCTTCTCGCACAAGAACATTCTCTGGCTTAAGGTCCCGATATATGATACCAAGCATGTGTAGGTATTCTAGAGCAAGAAGCACCTCAGCAACATAAAATCTGTATAAGAAATTAACAGCGACATGAGTTACTAAACATGACCAGGCTTGCTACAATCAATGCATGATAAGACAAAAGAACAGAAACTATCATGCAAAAGTACTGTTACGTGCTTGATTTCAGCACGCAACAAGAGTGCTTGCCCATAACAGTATCAATAAGAGCATATCAATGTTGTGTATCTTCAGAGTTCAGATTAATGAACACAAAAATAACTATATCCTAAAAAAGAAACAGTAAAGAGCCCTTTTAAGAAATAGAGAAAAAACTGTTTAAAACAATTCAACCATTTGACATCAGATAATAAAAGAAAACTGCAAATACATAACCATAAGATAGTAATACTAATTGTAACCACATTACTTAAACTTCTGCATAAATTAAAAGTGAGAAACTTCAGTACATGACATAAGTATATATACAGTTGTAATAAAAAGCCTTTTAAAGTTCACAAAGTGATCCATCTCAAACACAAAAAGGATCAACCAAAAAACATGATCTTAGAGGACATAAGAACACTATTTGTCTAAAATATGAAATATAACATAATGATGAGTAATATTATATTATTCCTAGGGGTAGCAAAGCTTTGTGACTCCTAGATTTTCCACCATCTGATCCAGCGTCCAGATTTATTTGATCCTCATGCCCTCATTTATATACGCCAACGCTCCCACGTTTGATGCCCAGGCAACCCCAACCGACATCGTTGTCTAGTAAATCCCAGGAGGGGTGCGATCAGGACAGCAACTGAGCGACGGCATGACCCCAGCGGCGAAACGGCGCGACACCGTCAATGGCGTCACACCGGTGACAACATGGCCCAACCCAGCAGTACAACCCCATTGACCTTGGCCACATAGATGGCACAGAGCAACCACGTCAATGGTGCAACCCCAGCAGCCCTGACCCCATCAACAGCGCGGCACAACCTCAGAGACGACATGAGCATGGAGACGATGCAATGCATAGCCAGGCGACGGGATGGAGCGACTGCGACCCCTGTCAGCAGCGCAGAGTGAGCCAGCAACGGCGTGCTCCGTCCCTTGCATCCATGAGGCCCAAATCCGGCTGTGACGTGATGGATCCACATCCGGCTACGATGGCAATGGTGATGAGGCAACACAAGGGCATCACGACAATGTAGCGGTGCTGTAGATGGGATCGTGATGGAGCATGGCGAGGTGATGAGCGACTAGCTACGGCAATTGCTCGAATCCAAATCTGTACTATATGTTTTTTTCACATTTAATGATGTTTACTATGGTCGCCAGTACATCTTTGTTGTTAAGAAAGAGTTGCTTTGCTATAATTTCCCTACAAAAGCAAATAGACATTGTAAAGCAGAAGTTTGTACAATAGTCAACAGTGTTTGTTTTGTTGAAAATTGATGTATAGAGATTAGAGAAAAATAGTAAAATCATCTTAATCCAGTGTTCGCCTAGACGCGCGTCTAGACGGTCTAGATGATGTCTAGACGCTGGACGTCGGCATTCCGTCTAGTTTAGGCCCTGGTCGCAAGAGCTAGACGACTAGACCGTCTAGACGGTCAAAAATGGTCCTGGACAGTCTAGACGGTTGCATTGAACAGCGCTGGAAGCGACTAGACGACGAATGCGGCTGTCTAGACATGCATCTAGGCAATGACAGTTCGACTAAATGGCATGGGGGCTATGGGCAACGATGTAACGAGCAGGAAAACGAAAAAATTAGGCAGGCCCGCGCCCATTTGAGGGGATATTAGCCCAAGCATGGCTGCAAGAACGGGAATTAGGCTGCGGGAATGTAGATTCAAGATGAACCTGCCTCTGAAATGTACGCCCCAAATATCTCACTTGAAAAATATAGTGTGCATGTATAGAAGTATGATTTCCATAGCAATTTTCTTTGCATATTTGCTGGTATTTTTGTTGGTACAGTAGAAAACGTCTAATTCGTCTAAACGCGTCTAATTGTCGTCTAACTAGACGCTAGACGGTGGGTGACCGTCCATCCAGCATTTAGCGTCTAGGTGAACACTGTCTTAATCCCATGCTAAACATCTATGTGGCACGAGAAACAACGAAGTTGAAAACTACCATCTTTAGTTTCGTAACTTTATGACAATTCGAATGGTAACTTTACTATTTATGGAGTAAAATTGCTATGACTTGGACCCGTCAAGATTTTTCTAACGTACAAATTTTTCTGTGACTTGGATTATAGTAAAGTTTCCCAACGTATTATAGGAAACCTTGTTCATAATATATAGTAAAACCATGGCTCATTTATCATGGCATGGACACAATATTTACTATAACTTAATCTAGTAAAGTGTATTATCACATTACAGTTAAGGTTTGTTGCTGCATATGGTAAAGAAGAGGTAAAAACTACTTTACATATCACTTAGCTATGAAAAAGGAGTACATATAAAATCCAAACTTTATATGGCATTTTTGGTCTTGTTTTGTTCATAAAAATGTCAATAATATACTGGGGAAAATAGTTCATCATTTGGAGCTTCCGATAAAAACTATGGTCAAAAAATGAAAACGAGTATGGTCAATAGTGCATGGCTGCATGTGCGTGACAGCATGGGAGGTTCTCAGGGAGCGGGCTACATGTCGTGGGAGGTTCCAGGGAGCTGGATGGATGAGCACAGGGAAAGACACGTGGATTGTATAAGATGTGGTAGTAGTGAAGCTTCACTACTCAATGGCATACCCAGGGCAAAAATAGAGGGGGTGCTAGTTTGGAAAACTAATTTGAGATGACGACGTACGTAAGTAAACATCTAAAAACTAATAAATCATCATGATTTGTACAAAAAGAGGCACATAAACAATATATATATGACAACTTGAAACAATGACAACATAATTCATACATAAAAAATAAAACATGAATAAAAATTTCAGAAAAAATTGTGCATGTAATAAAAAACGCCTCATACGCCTAAAATCATCAAAAACTATAAAAGAAATTAGACAATTAAGTTTCTCAAAAACACATCATATACCATGAAGACGCTAGTTATGGCTAGAAGCTTGAGCCAAGCCCATTCTATAATTAATAGAAATATAAGGTGTGATTTTTTACATGATATATTTTGACCAATCATATTTTTGAACCATATTTCTTTCAAACAATCCATCATTGGATAACTGTTTCAGAAATAATAAAAAATGAAACGAGTGGGTCTCGCCGAATATTGTTGTTTAATTGGATAACCATTCTATTTTTTGAATACGGTTGTGGACGACGGGGAGGTCTCGCCAGCAAGGAGTGCGTGTCGCGCGTGGCACGGGTATAAGCCGCGCGTGACGCGGTGTTGGAACTTAATCCTTTATTTATTGCTTAGCTAATTCAATGGCCGGCTGGTCCTTTCTATAGGACAGCCTAACAACTTAATCTAGAAAATAACAGATTACTAACAAACTTATCTCAAGGATAACTAACTAACGATCTTATCTAAATAACTAATTAATCCATCATTGGGATACTGTTCACACGCATGAACAGTGCGTGAACAGAAATTTCGGGCACTTTACATTTCTTAAATGATATCAACAACCCATCATTGGATAAGCATAGGGCCTGGACATCATCAACAGAATGGTGCACAGCTGAGCCCCGTCTCCTTTGCTCCCCGACGCCACAGGGGGTGCGTGCCCATGTGAGACGTTCGAGCCCATAGCTTCGCTCCAATTGGTGAATTGCGAATACACTGGCCGCAGCCCCCGCGTGCACCCCCGGAGCACCCCTAGTGCGTTTGCCACTGTCACTACTCCTAGGAGTAATGTAGTGACCATATAATGATTTGGTAATAAATATACTATGTGGGCCCCAAGTGTCAAAAGAAACTAAGGATGCATTTGAATTAGACAATAGAATAGATGCACATATTCAAGAGTGAAAGAACATATAAAATGCAACTATTTAAAACTTTCATGTGCATCTATGTGGGACTTGTGGGTACACAAACTAACTCCCTTAGCAGTAGAAGACAATAAACATTAGTGATATAGGAACTCAGGAAGTGATAGCACACCCAAAAAATTTCATATAATGAAGCGGGTTTTGTATGTCTGACTGCCAACACAATTCCATATCCCTTATTCATACAATTAAATGTCTTCACCATAAAGGCATGGCAGTCATGTCCACTCTTCAAAGCAAGCTTGCAGAAATTGACTTGTAAATTAAAAAATGATAAAGCTGAGAGACCAAAATTTTAAAGGGATACACTAATGAAACAATAGACTCAATAAAACATTCACATCAAATTCATTGGCATAGATAAAGGTACCATTATGTATCATATCACATTTACTATAACAATAAATAATGCCAGTATATATGCACCTCAAGACTTATGAAGTTAGAAGATATTGGGGCTGATAATTTATGTACGTTATTCCAAATCATAAGAACTCTAAACATTTTACAAAATAAATCAAAGGAAAAAAGGAAACAGCATATTTACAAGTTACTGGTTGGATTGAGCACAAACCGTGTACAGAGGCAAAAAATGACAAAAAGATGTAGTTTGGAGTTTGGTTGAAAATTCAAATAGTGAAAATAAAGGAAAAGAATTCACACAAAAGGCTAGCAGGTATACTTAATCAATATTATATTTACGAGGTAAAACCCCATGAGTCCAAAACCTCTAAGCAGAAGTCAATAAGATTTATAGAAGCACTTCCATGAGACTATGAGAGCCTTCCTAATAATTTCATTTAGCAACAGCATCAGTGCCACCACTAACGTTGGCATGTCTACTAGCAACAACGAACAAATCGTGACTATGGAGCTATTAATTTCATTATAATTGAGCTCCCTGAAACTACAGTTATGAAATAATCTCTTTCTGGTCCAAAATGAACCTTGAAAGAGAGAACTCCTCATATATTCAAACTGGGTGTTTTAGTAGATAACATCTAGATGCAATATCAAAAGAAAGATTGGTAGATCATGAATGTGATGGCATTTTATATAGCTCTCACTAAACAAAAGAATAGAAACAAAGCACTTACTTGGCAGCTTGTTCAGGGAAATACTTCCCAGGTTGCTTTTGCCTTAGGGTATGCAGATCTCCTCCAGGGCAAAACTCCATCACCAAACATGAGAATTTTTCTGTCTCAAAGTGAGTGTACAGGGTTGGAAGAAAAGGATGGTCCAGACACTGCAATATCTCTCTTTCAGTCTGAGCCCTCAGCAGCTTTTTCCGGCTTGCTAGAGATGCCTTGTCCATAATTTTCATAGCGAAATAGCATTTTGTGCCACTAAGCTCTGATAAATAAACACTTCCAATGTCACCACAACCAAGCCTCTTCAGCAGCCTGAAATGACTCAGTCCAAGTGAACCTTCTTTGGTTCGGATCGCCTGAATAGCTTCCCACCTCGAATCATTTGACTTGTGAGGTTTGCTGGCGCTGCTGCATATACTACTGCAGGTGCTTTCATCACTCACATCACTGCCAGCGCTGCGCCGATAAACACTACTCTTCCCGCTATCGACCAAATCAGCAGCATGGTCGCTGACCTTGGTGCTTCCACTAGCCTTTGTCAGGCTGCTTGCTCTGTCGCTGCATTTAGGAGAAACCGAGCTATCCTTAACGCTCCCTCGCATCGAGTTCTTCGTGGCGTCTTCGTTGCCATCCAACTTCACAGAACCATCAACAGAATTGTTATCCTTATCTTGTTCTTTTGCCCCACTAGACGTAGCTACATCTCCCAGTGTAATCACACTAGCCGAAGAAGTCCCAAATTTAGTTGCTTTCACAGTCTGTTCGTCGGACTGTCCCTGGGAAGGAGAGGCTTCAAAGGATTCGAAGAGGGCCTTATCCATTGGCGGATCCACCGTCCGGGCAAGGGGGCAGCTGCCCAGGCTCACAGGGATGGACAAGGAGGAGATTCCCGTACCTGCTGCAGTCGCCGGAGATCTTGAGGAGGACGGCAGCGAAGATAGGGATCTCGATGGGGAGCGAGGGGGCGGCCGCGACGAGGAAGGAACCGGCGCCGGCAGGGACGAGGAATTCAAGGACAGATGCGGCGGGGACGAGGCGAGCCGAGGTGGGGATGCGGCGGTGTGGGGGCGGTGCTGGCGAGAGCGGAGGAGGCCGGAGGTGGAGCCGGGAGACGCATGGTGGGAGACGTGGGCTTAGGTGGACAACAAAGGCTGTAGATGATAGATCTACCGTCTGCGCGGCTGGTGGTTTCTTTCACCCAAAGAAGCTGGCCGTCGTCCAATCTAGTACGGGAAAATATTCATTCTTGGATCAAACTGGCGAGGCTTTGCATGTCTGGCTCGTGGCATTAGTTTTGTGAGGCAATTTATATTTTAGAATTTTTTGAATATTTTAGAATTTTTCTGGAATTACTTTGGGTTTTGGATTTTTTATTATGTTTATGGATTTTTTTATTATTTTTAAATTTATTTTATGGAGTAGAAGTCAACATTTGTAATGTTTAAGTTCATTTATGGACCCTTATCATGACTTTTTTTGTTGCATTTTAGATTTTTTGTATTTTTCTAGATATTTTAAGATTTCTTAGAATTTTTCTGTGAGAATGACATGGCAACCGTGGTTCTGTCACGTGGCGCATCCAGGACATGCCACGTGGCCCAACAGAAGAGTCGGTAAAAGGTTTTTTTATATAGATTTATTTTTTATTAGAGTAAATCTCTATAAATAATAAAAACGTCTCCCACCTGTTCTAGCCCCCGGCGCGTCCAGCCACCACGCCCGCGCGCCTAGGGCACGAGCCTCCCTTTGTATCGCCTGTGCACCAACCATCGATTGTTGTAGCTGTCGACGTGTCCACGCACCTCCCCCATATGCCCAGAGCCCGAGCCTCCCTCCGTGTCAACGGTGTCGTCCGTGTACCGGTCGACAGTGTGAAGGGAGGGTAGTTTAGTATTTTAGGATTAGAAAAGAGAATTGATTAAACGGGAAAAGTCCAAAGTGACATATTATTAAGGACTAAGGAGTAATTCACTAGAGTGGCATGTCCTCAATTGCCATCTTTAGAGTGGCATATCCTCAATTTTCAATCTTTGGAGTGGCATATAGTTAATTTTCACATTATTCTTCAAGCTCCTCCTCAACTAATATAGGCACATTTTCAATCATAGACTTTGGAACCGTGCATAGGCCATAGCATCTCCTCATTCTATGAATCATTCTTCTTTCTTGTTTATTCTCATTGTCAAGTAGATCATTTGCACTTGGCTACAAAATGTCAGTCGTGGAAGGATGCACACTATTTTTGGAAATACATGTACTGATTTTAGATAAATGTATTTTAAGTTTTATATTATTTTTAGTGGCACAAGCAAGAGCAAACAATTGGGACAAAGAAACATATTTTTTATCAACAACAAAATTTAAAATTTTATTATCAAGTCTCCACATAAGAATCTAATCTCTATCTCTTGATCCGTTTCCTCCAAACCATAATGTAACAATAAATTTTGCAATTCTACATAGTAAGCTGTCACTAGTTTATCACCTTGTTGTAAACATTGTAGTTTGTTCAATAAATTTTAACAATAATAGATAAGAAGGAACCTATCACTTAAAAGTTATTTCACGTCTCTAGAAGTCGAAGGTACCCTAATAAGAAAACAACATACATTCCATTTAAGTGATGAATTATTAATTGAAGCACTACCAACAGTCATAACCTTTTGGCTATCAGAGATTCTACATCGAGCAAAAAAAAATTATTTACCACTATTTCCTAATCAATATATGCATGAGGTCCAAATTTTGTATCATAGAAAAGAAGGTTCTCTATGGTATTACCTTGCTTGGTGGTAGAGATGATGTGTGGTTCTTTCCAAATTTCTCCTTATGGTGAAACCGACCAAAATTTCCTTCAGGCTCCGCACCAATGATGCTTGCATTCCCACTGGTGGGTGATCGCTGTAATCTCCCAATTTCTTGTATGTTCATGCCATTCTTAGTAGAAACAAAAATAACACAAGAGCACTAACCCTATCAACTACTAGATGGTGGAAGGTGGATTCACACGCCCTCGAACGTCTTACCACGCTCTTGCAAACTTCTTATCAACAACAGAAGGTGGTGCAACTATGGAAAGGTAGTGAGGCGATTGCAGAGCCAAACATATACCGATCAGAAATATGTGGAACTCTGATAGGCAGATATATGTAGCAATGAATAAGCAATTATTAAAATCAAATTAGTAAAACTGAATAAATATTTAAACTACTTGCCAAAGTTGTTGGCCTAAACTCAACCTATGACCTAGTTCAAGCAAACGAGGGATACACCAAGCTACATAGGACATAGAAAGATGCAAGTACCTCTAATTTTTTTTTCTTGCTTTTCTTTTCTTTGTTTATTTCTTCTTTTGTGTATGACTTTTTTTTACAATGCACTTGCCTCTTATATAATTTTTTATATAAATAGTCTATCAAAGGACATAATACGACTCAAAGTTACATGAATTATGCACATGCGCTCATTATCTATCTCTGCAAAACTGCAAATCTAATTGCAGGTAATTTCTGTACAGTTTTCACATTTTTCATGGCTTCACACGCAAACACTTATAACTACAAAGTTGTAGATATTTTTCTCCTTTTAAATTTCCATTTATGGATTATCAAATTTTGATTTTGTAAGCTAGAGATATTGCCCCTGAAATACAGGTTGTGCTGAAAATTCCGAGATGATATAGATCAACTTCCAATGCAATTTCAAGCAGCAAAAGGCGTTTTTGGAACTTCTCACAATTAACAAAGTTGTAGCACACATCTTAATAATTCAAAAACATCTAATAACACTCAAATACGAGTTTGTATGAGGAAGGTATGAACAAAACAACGAACTGCACATAATTTGACGTCGTGATGACGACGAAAACAAGACCAAATTGAACTCGGTGTCAAGATGCGAAACTCAAACTAGACCAAGAACACGACTCTAAACCAGCAACATGACGATGAAGATGGACACAAATTCAACAACACAAAAGTGAAAATGAAAATTGCAAAAAGGCGCAGAGTGCCTTGGACAGTGACATGATGATATACACAATTTATGTTAGGGCGGTTTTCTTGGACTCTAGGTAAAGGATGAACAAAATGCATGATATAATTATACCAGACAACCGAGCTCTGATACCACTTGGTTCGATAGGGTGCCTGATCTTCTAACAGTTAAGGGAAAACTCGATTGGTGGAGAACTTGGCGTAGTCGATTCGATTTCCGATTAGAACTGACCGAACATCTGCCATCACAACACCACCAGCTCATTTGTTATCAACAACAAACCAACACGGTTGACCTCGCCACGAAAGTTAACTCCTTGAAGCGAGTTGAGAACATGAGTAACAAAGAAGAAGCAACTCAATTGTGAATATTATTAAAGCCCACAAAGTTGGGGTTCCACAACCAAAGTATTGGTGAAACTATGATGGCAGAATAATATAAGCAAAACCGAAGTCTATTAACAATAGCTACTGAATTTATAGGTGGTAGAAGACTAGGGGGTGGCCTAGTGGGTTCCCAGGTAACCCTAGGTTGTACAAGGCCTGTGGGCCCAAGCGGAGGTGGCGCAACACGTAACAGATTTTTCGGGGACTACTCCGGTTGTTCGGCAGTGGGGGTGTGCACAGTTAGCTCACTCCTCTCTTCTCTCACCCACAAGAGCGCAAGAACAGACACCAAGTTTACCTAGGCTTAGACCCCCTGATCAGGTAATAGCCCTAATCTTGCTCAAGTTCCTTTCAATATGAGTATTGGCTACCTTTGGGAGTTTGATCTGAAAAAGATCAATCGTCCCCCCTACAGACGCACCTCCCCAGCCCTTATAAACTCAGGCTGGCTTGGGTCACATAGTAAAGAACAGTGTACAATAAATGATCCTAGGCATTGTAGCTGTCCCATCACTGATCGCACGTCGAAGTCGCCACTCTGCAGCGCCCCGCAGCATCTGGGGGACAAAAAGGAAGTGATAGGGCAAGCGCTTACCCCGCTGCCCTGTCACTGCACCTCGTCGCAGGCGCCTATAGAAGCTATTGCGTAGCTGACGCTACGATATGGCTGGGGCAATTATGTCGTCGGATCCCCGCCTACTCCGTCAGGCCAGTTCTGTCGCATTAAATGCAACAGATCCGAGATGATCCGTGCTCGTCCTTAGGAGGGAAGCTTCCTCCCTCTTTATCTACGCGCCCTCTGACAGTGGGGCCTTACGCCCTCCATCTACTCGCTAGACCAGCATGCGACTGGGCGCCTGGCTTCGGGTCCTACTTGCCCACCTGCTCACCACCGCGCCAAGAGACCAGATCGCCCGGTGCTTAGGGCCTGCTTGCCCACCTTCTCGTCGGGTCGACACGTAGCCTATCCGCCAAGCGTTGGGGCCTACTAGCCCGCCTGATCGCTGGGTCGCCGCATGGCTAAAGTAGACTTTAATTGACTAGTTTACCTAGAACCAGAGCTTGATCCGCTTGGGCTCGATGTTGCTGAGTATGAGACACTCCCGGACGGACCATCGGTCCCACACGTCAGTGGCATGGGGGTACACCTCTGTGTATAATACACCGACAGACATCCTCTTATTTTCACGACTTCCATTGATTTTGATAGAATTTTGGCCTCAAACCATATCCATTGGAAAGCTCACATCATGGCCTTGCCCATGTATATCAAGAACATCGAAAACAGACTTTGTATGACCTAGTTGTGGTCGTTTTGAGTTGGACTGCTCCTAATGGCCGAACTGGGCTTACAGACGATGGGCTTGATCCTCGGTTGGGTCTTGAGCAATGTGTGTGGTTGGGCTTGAGGACATCGTAGAGGTTGAGAGGTGCCTTTCTTAAGTATGTCTTTGTGCTGAACTATTGGATGTGATGACGCCATATCCGGTCGTCAATGAAGTCGATGTTTTGGGGTCGATAAAGCCAAATAAATGATGATGCCACCATAGTTGATGTATATGATAACATGAAGTGTTGCCAACTTGTCACATATGTCGTAGAAGAAGTGAAAATAATACATGTAACTGAGATAATTAAGGTTGCACTTTGTGATGGTCATATGGATATCAGATTGGTCTTACCCATGATGGGTATGGTCGCATCAGACAGGCACTACAACACGAACCGGTTCTAAGGGCGCCTATAAATGCCCTAAAAAACGTAGAAACGCCCCAAAAGATCTTTTCATGGCGTTTATATGGCGTCAAGAAAAGTGCCGTCGGGAAAAGTCATTCCCGGCGATTAAACTTTCCACGGCGTTTAATTGTGCCACGAAAACAGACCTAGCACGGCGTTTTTAAACGCCGGGAAAACTAGCCTACCATGGCGTTTTTAAACGCCGGGAAAACTGGCCTATTAACGGCGTTTTTAAATGCCAGGAAAACTAGCCTACCACGGCGTTTTTAAACGCCAGGAAAACTGGCCTATCATGGCGTTTATATGCGCCATGAATCCAAGCTATCGTGGCGTTTATATGCGCCATGAATCGAAGCTAACAATGGCAGTTGTATACGCCACCAAATACACATACAACGACATTTGCAGTTGCCCCCGTTTGTATATAACGACGTTTAGAGAACTAACCGCGATTCATGATTACCCTACGATTAAATCATTTCGTTAGACCCAAATCATGCACACAAACATTACAACAAAGATCACTTCTGAGCATCACACGATATTTCCCATGATCATGACATATATAATTTTTTCACAATATTTTCCCCTTCCATATATATATTAGTGTTGCATGTGGCATTACAAGTTTACAATGAACAAAACACGCATGTTATAGTTGTGGGACTGAATCACCGGATACCCGCAGCACTCCTAAAAAATGAACAAAATTTGCCTAATCAACTAAAGAACTAATTTACAATGAAAAAAAATCTTTCCTAATCAACTAAAAAACAATTCGTACAAGTTAACACGCCACAATAACTTCAAACTGCATGCTCTTCTCATATGACCAATATTTCTTTATCACCATGGAAATCTTGAGTCAAACTGTAAATTGTTGAAGTCATCATTAATTCAAACGGAAGAAACAACAGACTTTTATAGAAAAAAAGAAAATACAAATCCCATTATAAATGAATTGTAGATAATTCACTCCAGATGATATAAATAAGTTCCTTAGTATTATCAAAACTAATGGGCTAAGATCTGCAAATAATTCAGTTCAAAATGACTGAAATCTAAACAAAAATCCTAGTTTCCTTAGTACTATGATAATATCAGCAATAGTATTAGAGGCTATGATGCTCTGTACTGCAAATTTGCTAATTTCTGCTTCCAAGACAGAACAGCCATAGTAACATTCCAGTCTTGGGCATAACTTGTACGAATACATTTATAAATAAAGTAGCATATGTCCTACTTAAGATCAATTTATCCACATAACCAGTGAAGCATTTGTGTGTCCATTTATTTGGTTGGATGGAAACATTAAGAAATTGCGGCTATAAATTCTATTCATAAAGAACATTCAGGGTGAACACATAAAGAGCAATCACAAAATGGAAAGAAAAGTAGGACTCACTTATACCAAAAGGAGAGGCAACCCATGTCAGGCGTTGATCACCACAGATACAATAAACACTAGTATCAAGGATGTGCTCTAAAGAGAATCAACATGGTAAGAAAAAATAGCTGGTGTCTATGTACTGAAAATGACAATAAGATCAAATTACATTTTACCATGTTACAATAAGATCAGAAACAGCCTGACTATTGTTAGCCTTGTTAAATGAACTATTTAGTCAGATAGTACACGAATGACCTAGAACGAAAGCATGTGATGAAAATACTATAAGGGCTCATTTGGGTGCTACGGGGGAAAATCCCAGGGTGAAATTCCATCGAGGGGGATTTTAATGGCTCAATCATAACCCAGGGAAAGAATACCCTGTGCTTTACCTCCCCAGGGATTAATGCAGCCAAACTGGGTTATGGTGGCCTTATTTGTTTCAGGCTTTCAGCGTTTCTGCTTCCTTGTGGATGCTACGGGAATACATTGGGAAGGCAGGGGCCGATGCTACATAAAAAAAATGCTATATGTAGCAGCAATACACATAAAAAAGTTTGGAAGTAAGAGATCTAACCACCTAAAAAAACTACAGAAAAATAATCTTTGCTATAGCAACAGTACACATAATATCGTTAGCATACAGGTTCAGATGGCTCTCAAGATGCTCGGAAGCCGTCAAATCTCTGTTCCTATCCATGATCCTCCTCATAGGTTCAATCAAATCAACATCACCCATAATTGTGACAATAAAAAAACATCATGCCAAAACATGAAGTGAACATAAACATGTGCAGGTGCCGAATGGAGGAGCTAATTGTACTTTAACATGCATGGAGAGATGAACATGCATCTATTCTGATCAGCTATTTTCTGTTGAATACTATAAAGAAATTAGATTCTGCCTTTCCAGATTTAGTTTACTTGACTTCGGTATCTTGACTACTGTATGAAAAACACCCGTTTGTCTTCAGAACACACACTATTGAGCCTCTCACATTACAGTTAACCAGATAATCTAATCCCATCCTTGCTAACTACATATACAACCCTTCCATTTTTTTGCCAGCTTGGTACAGGAGTCTACTAACTTGACCCGATCATTGTAAATTCTCTGTATCTGAAGCTATTCTCTGCATATATATAAGTAAAAGCAACGAACCAACTTATGCAGTATAATTATTGCACTGATCAGATTGAATGAAAATGCGCTAGATGCTGGTAATTGTTTGATAGACAATAAGCCATGACAAATACAAAAAGGAAATCGATATGTGACTGATTAAAGCCTCCAAATTGTACACTACAAGTCATCTATACTTATATAGTAATATATTCAGTGTTTAGCAAACAGACCTAAAAAGAGCCTTTTTTCAGAACTAATGATAGATCAAATAAGAAATGAGATGCAGTATAGTGTCAATACTTAATACATGCAAACACAGATGGTTGAGTGCTCATTCATGGCTTATGGCCAGGCATGAATCAATCTAGGAGTGACAAAATGGATGTCCATAGGACATTGCGGTGGGATGATTCTTTGGCAGAAGAATAATTAGGATCTTTTATTAGCATGGCATCTGCAGCAAACAATTAGCATGGCATGATAATTCACAAAGCATAAGCAAATATATACATAGACAGAGCAAAACACAAATCACACTGCAACTTTATTTCCACATTGGCAGGCATGGGGAAGAACCAACTCACAGTGCATCTTCACCCAGAGAACTCCTGTTCAATACTCGCTGACGCTGTAATCATCCCTTCCAAAGAAGCGCCACCTTCTTCGACCCTCTGCGGTGGCCAAACTGCAGAGTTAAAAGGAGGTTCCACTCTAAACACTACCAATCGAAAGAACCAGTGAAGATTCCGCTCTCAAATTAGGCAAGCATAGAGAGAGAAAGAGGCCAGAGAGAGAACCTAGTGCAGACGGCGCCGGCGAGGAGGTGCAGATGGCGGCGGCGGATTGCACCGGCGGGGAGGCCGGCGAGGAGGCGCAGATGGCGGTGGCGGAGAGCGGCGGCCTCGGCGTAAAGGCGGCGGCGGTGGGCGGCGCCGAGGAGACGCGGATGGCGGCGGCGGACGGCCCCGGCTAGGAGAGGCGGCGCGCAGACCTACATCGCCGGAGGGCGGGGAAATGGTACCGACCGACTTGGGAGACAACAGATCGGAGGAGGGGCTGGGGAGATGATGGCGACCGATGAGTGAGACGGGGAGCTGGAGAGGTAGGCGGGCGACGCCGACCGATGGGGAGATTCCCGATAAGGCGGGGCGGCGGAGCGGCGGCCGCACCGATGGCGGCGGCGAGTGTGGCCGCAACGGGCTGCGGCGGCGGCGCTGTACGCGTGGATCGCCGGGCAATGGGGTGCTAGGGTGGAGTCGAGGAGATCGAGAGGAGATTGGGGATTTGAATCGCAAGCGCTAGGGTTAGCTAGTGGGCTGGCTTTTACTGGGCTGGAATAGCACTTCCGCGGCGTTTATCTCATTCGCCGGCGTTCATAATAGCCGTGCTAGATACGTTTCCCTGGCACATGTAAACGCCGTGCTATGGCGTGTATCTCGACGTTTATAAACGCCCTGCCAAACCAAATTTTCACGGCGTTTCTAATCACCGTGGTATAATATAACTCGGCGTTTATAAAATGCCAGAAAAACATATGCCTGGATAACAATAAACGCCGGCTTAGATTACCTTTTATGGCGTTTAGACTATACGCCGAGAAAAATAAACGCCGGAAAATCCAGATTATCCTATAGTGAGGGAGGGAGGATGATGAAAGAATGATAAACAAGAGAAAAGGCTACAAAATATGTACGAACTTGTTAAGTGTGTCGACAGGGCAGCAGATGAAGTGCGAACAACCTGGATGTTTAGATAGTAAGATTTTACAATGGAAAAACATTGTAATCTATTCTACTGAAAAAATATCATCTGTCTTTTAAATGCCAAAATTTCATCGAAAGAGTAGGTAATTCATTCTGTGTTATCGTGACTCAGAAATGAGAACAGGAGAGATTTTGTAAGGTTGTGAATTTAAGAGGAAATGGGGAGCAACACGAACTAACATAAAGAAAATTCGGCCGCATTTAATAATATAATAATAATAGTTTGTGGTAATGTAAATTAATGATTGATTGTTTTATTGTTTGGATAGATGGATGTCTTTTCCTGAAAACATTTTGCAAATTTTTTGGGATATTTTTTTAAAAATAAATTTCCATCTAATTACTAACTCCGGTCACAAAAAAGTCGCCGTTGACTTTTGCACACAACTTTGACCATTCGTCTTATTCAGAAAATTTATGTAAATATCATTTATTTTGTTATGATTTAGTTTATTATTAAATATATTTTAAGTATGACTTATATTTTTATATATTTATAAAAAAATTTGAATAAGACGAATGGTCAAAGTTGTGTGCAGAAGTCAACGATGACTTCTTTTTTGTGACCGGAGAAAGTAGTATCTTAGGGGAAAAAAATCCTTACCACAAGAGCAATGAATAATCAGCTACTGAAAGAATATAAAATAAAATTTAGATACTGTATTTTTTTAAGGAAATTTTGGGCTCTAAATTAGTGAAACATGTACCCGATTTTTCATTGTTGTGCAACACCTTTAAAAGGAACTGCATTTTGTGACGAATAATCACATATATATATTTGTCAAAGGTCTCCAAAACTGAATACCCACACGTCCCACGTGGCACGAAATGGAACAAAATGGGATAAAATGAACGAGGTAGAATAAAAATCATACAGGATCATTCCAGCAAAAAAAAACTCAACCCACATCGTACACCACAAATAGAGTAACATTCTACCAAAAGTTTGAGCTACACTTTCTAAAAAAAGAAGTTTGAACCATACCGTACAATCATAAAAAAAAATTCTTAAATTTAAACCATCATGTATCTTCGCATCATACCACCAAACATACATACAAGGAATTGTATCGTCACATCCTACTAAACAACTAACCGAATTATAAATTGTAACATCTCATCCAATGTCAATTCAACCAATAAAACGTACTCCCTCCAAGTTTGATGTCTTTAACTTTTGGACATGTATTTGATCATTTGTCTTATTAAAAAATTTAGCGCAAACATGAAAAAAATATAAGTCATGCTTAAAGTACCATTAATGGTAAAACAAATCACAACAAAATAAATGGTATTCTAGTAGTTTTTTTAATAAGACTAATGGTCAAATACGTGTTAAAACGTAAAAAACAACTCAAATTTATATGAAAAGATCAGTACGATGAAAACTTAGCTCATATAAGCTCCTGACATAGGCGTAGTACGAGCCATAGATTTGGGTGCAGGCGTAGGCGTGTCACCGAGCAGTAGACTTGGACGTTGGGGAGTAGGCGTAGTCGCGTGGCCGAGCCGTAGACTTGGGCACTCGTAGCGCTGGCCGCGTGGCTGAACCGAACACTTGGTCCTTTGGGGCGTTGGCATTGCCGTGTCGCCGAGCCGGAGACTTGGGCGCTCGGTGCGCGGGCGTAGGCCCGTGGCCGAGCCGTAGACTTGGGCGCTCATGACGCCGGCGTAGGCATGTCGCAGAGCCGTAAACTTGGGCGCTTGTGGCGCGGGCGTGTGCGTGTAGGTGAGCTGTAGACTTGGACGCTCTAGGCGTAGGCATAGACGTGTACTAGAGTCGAAGACTTGATCACTCGGGGGTGCGGGCGTAAGTGTGTCGCCGAGCCGTAGACTTGGACACTCCTGGTGGAGGCGTAGTCGGGTCGCAGAGCCGTAGACTTGGGCGCTCGGGGCACCGGCTTAGGCGTGTGGCCGAGCTGTAGACTTGGTCGTTTGGGGCGCAGGCGTAGGCGTGTGCCGTAGACTTGGACGCTCGTGGCGTATGCCTAGGCGTGTAGTAGAACCGTAGACTTGGGCGTTCGGTTCAATTTGGAGACTTGGGCGCTTGATGCGCTGGCATAGTCATGTCACCGATCCGTAGACTTGAACGCTCGTGGCAGAGGCATAGGCGTGCCGCGGAGCTGTAAACTTGGCTGCTCGGGGCGCTGGCGTAGGCAACTCACCTAGCCGTAGACTTGGATGCTCAGGCCACTGGCGTTGCCGTGTCGCCTAGCCGTAGAGTTGGTTGCTCGTGACACCGGCGTAGGCGTGTCGCGGAGCCATAGACTTGGACTCTCGGGGGCTGGCGTAGGCATGTCACCGAGCCATATAATTGTACGCTCATGGCGCTGGTGTTGCCATGTTGCCGAGCTGTAGACTTAAGTGCTCGTGGCGCAGGCGTGTCGCTAAGCCGTACACATGGACGCTGGGGGCGCGGGCGTAGGCGTCTTACCGAGCCGTAGACTTGGACGCTCTGGCCGGAGGTGTAGCCGTGTCGTGGAGCCATAGTTTTGTGCGCTCGTGGCGCGGGCGTAGGCATGTCGCCGAGCCGTATAGTTGGACGCTCGGACCGCTTGTGTTCCCTGGTCATCGAGCCGTAGCTTTGGTCTCTCGTGGCGCTGATATAGCTATGTCGCGGATCCTTAGATTTGGATGCTCGAGGCGCCGGCGTACGCGTGTCGCAGAGCCGTATACTTGTACGCTCGGGGCGCTGGCGTAAGCGTATCGCCGAGCCATTGACTTGGACGCTCATGGTACCGGCGTAGGCGTATAGCCAGACCGTAGACTTGGACGCTATGGGCGCAGGCGTAGACGTGTAGCCGAGCCATAGACTTGGGCGCTTAGGACGCCGGCGTAAGTCTATGGCCGAGCCGTAGATTTGGGCACTTGGGACGCCGATGTAATCGTGTCACCGAGCCGTCGATTTAAAAAGTTGAGTTCATATAGACTTCCAAAGCAAATATTTTGATATATTTGTTTTTTAAAAAATAAAAATATATCTAATTAGTATTTTAGGAAAAAGATCCTTACCACAAGAGCAGTGAATAATCATCTACCGAAAGAATATATAAATTAAATTTTACATACTATATTTTTTTAGGAATTTTAAGCTCTAAATTAGTGAAACATGTACCCGATTTTTCATTGTTGTACAACACCTTTAAAAAGAACTGCATTTTGTGACTAGTATTCACATATATTTGACAAAGGTCTCCAAAACTGAATATGCACACGTCCCACGTGGGACGAAATGGAACAAAGTGGGATGAATTAAACGACGTAGAACAAAAACCATACAGGATCATTCCAGCAAAAAAAATTGATCAACCCACATCGTACACCACAAATAGAAATAACTAGTAAGGTAGGCGCACCCATGGTGCGCCGTTCAGTGATAGAGAAACCTGAATTAATGATCACCACTTCGAAATAAATAATCGTGCTATTTACGGAAGAATCATAAGTCATGTAACACAAATTCTGTTTTTACCCATACATGGTTTTCGGAAAGAAAAAATAATTCCCCTAAATACCTCAGCCTTTAAAACATCATGGGAATGTTGGTCAAATTTATCTGCTAGTTTAGTGCATATAAATGCACATCAACCCTTTTTTTTAGCTCGCTTCATATTCTGACTTGATAGCCCATGAGGAGAAAAGTTGGATCTGAAATTCCTAATCATTTCCAGTCTTCTGTGATGAATGTTTTTCATCAACAGTTGCTCAGTGCTTCTAAGTAGCAGGACCTACATAATAATGTGAAACTCAAATCTAATCTAACTTTTTTATTACAGTTTGATTATAAGGGACGAAGCTAGACCAGTGGGAATATCAGAGACCTTGTGTTGAAATAAATAGGTATCCTTACAAGACAAGGTAATAGAGAACGTTACATGGCAAGTTAATTTTTTTGCTACAAAGACATGTAACTATGTAAAGAGACCATGTTCGGTACCAAGGAAAAAAACACCTTGTTGCTTGTTACAATGTATAAATCTATGGACAACAGAAAACTTTTATTACATCAGGTTTGCATCCTCTAATAGATAGCTTCAAGGAAGATGAGCAAAGTTTTATATCTACCTCCTATGTAATATATGTATGGTTACCTCCATGACCATCACATGGTTAAGATGTTTAAACCTCAAACATGGGGTTGAACACACAAAACAGATGCATTGGGCAAAATTAAAATGTATTTTGTGAGCGAAAGGACACTGGAAAAATAATTTCAGACCAAAGCGCATGCTCTGAACCTAAGTCATTTTGATGGTAGAGAAATAAATAAATGGCTATAGTAAAACTACAAAGGAATCAATTTAGATACAGAGGACATGCATAGCTATGAATGAAAGAAAAGGGAGCACATACCGTCCAAAGTATAACATGACCCTTGTAAGCAACCAGCTACATTCGCTTCTTCAAATTGAGAGAACAATATCATTATATCCAAGCCCCTAATAAACACTCTGGACTAAGGAAATGTGCACATGATGAGAGAACGGTAGAGATCTACATCCAGAATAAACACCAACGCAAAACTTTGCGAGTACTGCAAAAAAAAAAAATCCTTAGTCTGACATGCTTGGTGGTATGACCTAAAAAATGAACGATAGGTATGCAGAGCTATGATAGAACGCATAGAGAACTACATCCAGAATAAAGACGAATGCAAAACTGTGTGAGTCCTACAAAAAGAACATCCTTAGTCTGACATGCTTGGTGGTATGCCCTAAAAAATGAACGACATGTATTAGATACAGATGCAGGACGAAATATCCATACAATAGTTGTGAAACAAAGGGTAAATTTATAGATTCAGTCCTACTCTACAAGTGAGTTTGGAGCCACAGTAGGCTATATACCATTCACCAATCGCAAAGATTTTGTACCTGCATAAGCCATATACCATTCATCAATCGCAAAGACCTTGTACCTGCATATGCGAATAAAAAAAAAAAGATAGCAGCCAACAAGGTCAACATCATAGCAATCCTATCCAGTAAATTGATGTTAAGATGCTGCACATTGCTGGCCTTCGCTTTGCAAGGTTTGGATAGCTGACATGGGACATAACCCATCCAGTAATAAAACAAAACAGAAGAGTATCGAAGAATACGAACTATACAAATGTAAAATTTCAAGGGGCATTACTTTAAAGTAAAAGAACCTAACCTGGAGCAGCGTCAACCTGGGCGATATATTGCAGATCGTGCTAAAATTGTACATCCAACCTGGGGCAAACACAGGGTTGCCCGGGCACGATGGTCCTAGGCAGAGTGGGAACGACATGGCCAGGCATCAGCACCTGGCAACAGCGTGGAAAACCTGGCATCAGCACGTGTTACAAGAGGCCATAGCTCCAAAAGATTCAAACATGATTAGCTATATCCTTTGCGATCCAATACCTTTTTTACAACCTCCACATTAAATAAACTAAACTATCTCAACTCAATTGACAATGAAATCCCAACTCGTAAGGGAGCAAGCAAGACCAACAATATATTATGTACTGCAAATACTATGAGCAATTTGTACATCCAAACTTTGTTGCACTGCACGATTATTACTGAAATTGGGAAAAAAAAAAAAGGGGGGGGGGGGGGGAATGATTTTACATCTAAGCTTTGTTGCACTGTACGATTATTGCTGAAATTGGGGAAAAAAGGGAATGATCATGACAAGGTTACGTACCTTCCCTGCCTCAGGTTAAATCTTTTTCACCATCAAGAAACATAAGGCACCTAATAACGAAAATAAGGTAATGCCCATACGAAACTAATATACTAAGGACAGTGAGACAATGAAATTATGTAGCACTGAAGTAGTAACCATATGCGATGTTGGCGAATAAGAGGAAATTGACCGGCAAGAAGAGAAGGAACCGCGCGGTTCGAAGGTATGGTTGTGAGGAAAGAGGCCGGCAGCCCGGCATCAACCTAAGCCATTAACTACCAACAAATGAGCACATCCTAATTACGCAATAATGTACACTCTGCCAAAAAGGGCATGCCAATATTTATGCTGCTTTAGATTAAGGATAGAATTAGGGATATTTTTTGGATGCTGGGCCATGCTTATAGCTCTCAGAATGTTAATATTCAACTGACACTGATCTTGCATCACTTCTAAGGATTCCCAGAGAAGCTAATGGTATCAAATGACATGAAAATCAGTGTGAATCAGCAAAAGGTCAAAGATGTACCTGGCAGTAACCAACTGATGGACTATGTCTAGCATAAGGTCAAAGGGGCGGCCCATCTACCTTGTAGATGCTTGCATACTCTCTGTATCGTTGCAGGTGTTGTGGCAGCACAGCGAAACCATAGGCATCACTGCACCAACCCCGAGACTTCAGAAACAGATATGAGTTAATCCAGATTCATACCAGTGACTTGGTTCATGCTAGTCGCCAACTGAAATTTGGTATGCTAATCGTGTCTAAAGAAAATTTGATATTTTGACATCAAACAAGCAGAATTAGCTCCATTGTAGATTACCAATTGCAGACCTCCAGTACACTGCTACAACCACACAAACCCAGATCCTTTCGTATGCAAACCTAAAAAAAAAAACAGTCAATTCCGGGAGAAACTTCTGAAACAGCGTAATGCTCACGATGCCGAGATTTGCGCCGGAAAGGGAGCGGGAACGAACCGCTTGTGCTCGATGGCGATGAACGGGAGGCTCTTGGGCTTCATCTCCTCCCGCAGCGATGGCGGGGCCCCAGCGAAAATCATGGGCTCCTCCCTGCACGCCGTGGCGGTGGGGGTGAGGTAGAGGAGGAGCAGGGATGCAGTTTGTCCGAAGGTAGAAGAACATAACAGCATGGAAATCAAGAACTCAAGAATAAGACCCCAAAATATTGTAAATCCAAAACCCTAGAGTTCTAAACCGAGCCAAATCGAAGCGGATCTCGTACCTTGCGTTGTCGTCGTCCTCGCGCGGTGCTGGACGGTGCCCATGGCGGAGACGGCGGCGTGGTGGCAGGGGTAGATGTCGGAGGCGGCGGTGTCGTGGCAGGAGGTGGAGGGTGGAGGCGGCAGTAGGGAGCAGGACCATGGGACGGGAGAGGGGGTGGAGGCGGCGAACGTGAGGGCGCTTAGGTTGGGAGCGACAGAGTCGAAGCGCAAAGGAAGCCGTCGGATGCAGCGAGCTCGCGCGATCGAAGGGTGCGGAAGGGCGGGCTGGACCGGGCCAACCGCACGGAGGCGCGTGGCGAGGGACGCGTGGCAGCGAGAGGGCACCAACGCTAGCGCGTAGCGTTGTTATATAAGATGATTACCTAACCTTCTATCAAAAGTTTGAGCTACACTTTCTAAAAAATGAAGTTTGAACCATACCGTACATTCATAAAAAATTTTTAAATTTAAACCATCATGTATCATCTCATCACACCAACCAAACAAATACAAGGAATTGTATCATCATATCCTACTAAACAAATAACTGAATTATAAATTGTAACATCTCATCCGATGTTAATTCAACCAATAAAATATACTTGGAACCCTTGTAGATGTCACCCTAGCTGAAAACATGAAACTTTTCAGTTTGGGGGAAAAGCAGCCAGTAATGGAAGTGATAGTTAATTATGACACGTGTTTTTTTCAATGATTATGTGCAATCATACCGTTCTCAAGGAAGACGACCACGAGTGAGTCAACCTCTTTAATGTCCCCTTCACACGTTGAAAGCAATGTCTATCCTACTAACTGTGCCTTTAGCTTGAAAGTGCGAAAACTATCATCCACAGTGTCCACATATTCGGTGTTTGCATTGGGTCTTAATTCCCCAATAGTAAGCATGGTCAAGTGCAATGGATGCAACGTGTTCCCATTTATTGAGATCACATGTTCAAATCAGGACTAAGGCAAAGGAAGATTCGCTTTACTCAGCTCGTCGACAGGGACGAGATAGCTAGATGTGGATATAAAGTTAATTCGTGTGATTATTGAATTTCATTCATGTTATGCAGTGGTGGTTCAATGGTGGTGATACCGAATTAAAGGCCTATTGGGCTAGTGTTGTTGGTTTGGGTTGGCTCGAGGCCCATTATGTTGAAATGTAGCCTTAAGCACAAGGCAACAATAGTAGGGGAGGAATTAACTATAACACAAAGTTGCATCTCCACCTACCCTTATCTTTCTATTGTTCATCATTCCTCTCTTCGATGCATTCTTTATCCTCAATTCTTTATGCACCCCCTCTAAATTACTATACATCCTACATTGATTGGTATCCTATATTTGTAGTGATTCCTAGGTGAGACATTTAGGATCAGAATAGCTGTCAGAGCATTCTGATGGTGTGGTTGCTGGCTATGGTGGTTAGAAAGAAAATGGGAAAAAAAATAATCTCGAATTGGATATAGGTAAATCTAAATTTTTTGAAAAGGATTTACAATGTTGTTTGCTTATATTATTCTTTTAATATAATAATCTGCGACTCTTTTGATAATTATAGAATTTTCACCATATCATCAACCAAAAAATTACGACCAAAGAAAAACTATCATGATGCAACAACACCTGTTAAAAGTAATATTAAGATCAACTTACATTCTTCTCACTCGGATTAATCGTTTGTAGCATGTATGGCATGGTCTTTGCACTAATAGGAGTATCATACTAGGAATCTTTTAAAAGTTTTGAAAGGCATGTTTTTTCCTTCTCAGAGATTATGCACAAAAATCCCAATTCAACTCTTCCACCATTCTTCTTTGCTTGTTTCCGTTGACCACATCTATCAATCAACAAAAGGATTCGATATCGTTGTGGAGAGTAGTTTTACAACACAACCTGACATAAAATTCCCACCACAGGGGACACAAATCCCAATAATCCATGAACAGATTGAGATTGAGGATCATGGTACCAACTTTATCCAAGACGTAGTTAAGGAGATCGATCGTTAAAGGCAAGCATTACACCTTGAAATCTTAAAAAGGAGCTTAATTACAAAACTAAATAGCCTCCACGAGGAATAGAAGAGATAGCAAACACTAATACTAGAAAGCTACGTTCATAGAGGGGGAAAATATATTTCAATGCTTTTGTAATGCACCGAATCTCAACCACTAACTACACTTAAAAAAATTAAATATCGTGGATTGTTAATGTGATCAAGGCCAATAAGAATTAGCTATCACAGCATCTGCATGCGACACATGCGCGGGGACGGACTTCGGTCACGGTGCTTCCAGCTGCAGGTGGAGCCACAACAGTTAAGGGAGGCAGGGGGCCATGGCGACAGTGACACTGCCAAAAGAATATCAAGGAAAATGCTGTCACGTTCTGCGACTGATAAACAATTAGTCTACTGTAACTGTGGCCTAACATTCATCCATAGGAGTTACTTTCTAACGACCGATATTGGTGACTAGGAGAGGGTGAATAGGAGCCCAACACTTTTCTGATTAACATCACCCCCTCTTCATCATTCATACGAGCACTTCGCGTGGAGCTCCTAAACTCCTCTACAGACATTCATCCTGAATCCCCTTATGAACAAATCCCCAAACACATGACGTGCGTCGATGCTGCCCCTCGATCAAGTGTCGACGCTCATACGGTAGGTGCCGTCACAGTCATCAGCGTCGTACCCAAACCATCGCACATTTCGCCTTTCCAAGGTCGAGCCTTGCCGAGCTCGGCTCACGTTCATGGCCGCCACTATGTCGAGCACACCGTCTTACGCACATGGCTAGCAGTGCCGGTAGCCACTCTGGCAAGGCCGCCTTGGCAGTCTACACTCGCCGTCGCCGCCGTCCTTCCAGTTCTAGGCAATGCATCGAACACTGGACGTGCATACCCGAAGTCCCCTTTCAGACGTATCGTCGAACACATGGAGCTCATCTCCAAACCAGCAACCACACATCACATCCAAAAGGGTAAAAAGCATAAATGCCATTGTAGAGTCATCTTTGTGCAGAAATGCCACTGTAGAGTCGTTTATATCCCAGACGCCATTATAAACAGTAACAACGTGCATATATGCCATTATAAAGAGTATTGGGGATATATGAGCTGAAAATATAATCCAAAATACATCTGACGAGCAGGGCCCACATGTCATCCCCTCTAACCTTCTTCTTCCACCTCCAGCCATTCCCCTCTTCTCTCTCCTCTCTCTCTCTCCCCACTGCTCCTTTCTCCTCGGGCTCCTCTTCCCCGCGCCGCCCCTCCTCGCCACGCCGGCATCCTCATATTCATCACCACCGGTGGCGCGAGACGGTGAAGGGAGGCGCGACGAGGAGGCGGCTCCCAGCGACGGCGCGAGGCGGTAAAAGGCAGCGCGTGCCCCTCGGCGGCTCCCGACGGCGACGCGAGGCGGTGAAGGGCACCTACGCCTCCACCCACCAGTCCTTATATAGCCTCCATCCCAAGCCCTAGGGCAATTCCCCCAAAATTTCGGCATTCCAGAAATATCCGGTACTGAGCCACGCAGGGCCCGCACCCGGTTTTTCTCGCAGAGGCTAACTCGTAACCTTCAGTGTTTTTACCACACCGGCTAACCCAGAACCGAACCAGGGTTTTCCACGGGCTAACCCAGAACCTGACAGGGTTTCCTACACACCGGATAACCCCGAAACTAACAGGGTTTTACCACCGGTAACCTGTAACCGAACCGAGGTTTTCCACTGCTAACCTGAAACCCGACTGTGGTTTTGATACCGGCTAACCCAGAACCTAACCATGCCCGAATCTTCGAGCGAAAGCCGACCGCCTCCAACGATCCTTTCACCTCGAAGCATCCGCGCAATTTCGTCGGTCGCCAGCCCATGCCTTGGCCCATCGGACTGACTAGCTTTGCCACCATGATTACAGACGCCACAGCCTCCAGCTCCATCGGATCCCTTGCCATGGCTAAGCTTCTCGAATGCACCACCTCATATGACCACCATGTCATCGAACCCGGTCGCCTACACGTCTCCGGACGCACCAGCCTCCAGCTGTGCCCGCGAAGCGTCAGTCACGTACCAGCCGATACCTGCATCACAGAGGTGGACACGTACCAAAACCATACACCTTACCTCTCCTGCAAGGTTAGTGTTGACGTCAAATAAATACCAATTTTATACGTCAACATATTTCGGAATTCCGGCTTTTCGAGGGAAAATCAAGGTTTATAGTGACATTTTATTTATTCTAATAAAGTTCCACAAGTTTTGGTGAGTTTTGGGTCTAGAGGTGCAAAACAGGACAAACCAGGGCCAGACCGGGCAACAGGCCAGGCCGGCCGACCCAGCCATGTCACCGATCCAGCCCCGTCTTCTCCCCAGTGGCAGAAAAACACAAAAGAAGGACATCTAGACCATCCACTGTTGTCGGTTTGATCGAATGGACACGGTTGCTTCACAAATGAGAATAGGATTCCCTTGGATTCCTTTCTTGCGCAAGTCCATTTGATGAACCGGTTTAAGGGGATAATCTACACCATCAAGGGATTATCCCATGTAAAATCCACGGTCCGGAGACGAAGGAGGTGGGTCGGCCGACCCACCTAGGCCGGCCGACCCACTCTTGAGCACCCTCGGGTTCCCCTTTGGAGGAGGGATGGATGACACGTGTCCCTACACATGGAGCACCCCGGTTGGCTGCGGAACACTATAAATAGACCCCCTCTCCTCACTTGTAACACACACACAACACTTTCACATTTTCATTCCACTTAGTAGAGTAGCTCTTAGTTAGTAGAAGTTAGGAGTTAGAGTCAAGTCGAGCCGACGCTCGGAGTTCCGGAAGTGTCTTCAGAAATTCGGGTAATAGCTCTTGTACCCTTTCCTAATTGTTTCAATTAGTGAGATCACTTCATTCATTGCTATAGTGTTGAACTTTATTTGAGCTGAGTATATCTGCATAAATGAGTTGTGTAGATTTGCTTTACCGGTAGCTTATATTCGTCTGGAATCAGTTTAGGTTCTCACTCATATACTGTTAGAGCCAGGCATTGAACCTAGATCAACTTCTTTTAGTATTGAGGAAGATTGATTAGGAATAGTCGCAGACGTGGTGTCTGAGACTAGGACTAACTCGGTTTACACCCGGGCCCACGTATATATGGTAGGTGGTAGGTGGTGACAGCCCTATCCATCCGTAGATACTAAGTATCTCATGCGTAACTCACAGCATCCGGCTTTGGACCAGTAGAGCCAAATCGGAACGATCATAACCATTCGGGATTCCAATTCAGGATAGCGGGTAGCAGTGAGTGTCCGAGCTCCGATGACGAATATCAAGTGGACCACTAGTTGATTACCCTAAGCTCGCTCAAGTAAACTGAATCACACGATTTTGTGAACTTATTAAACTTGTCTCGTTGTCCTCCCAACTGTCTATCTAGCTAGTGTAGCTTTCTCTTTAATTGTGAGAATATTTATCGTGTGTGTGTGTCCCGGTCTTTTCAATTATCCTAACCCCCGTTACCTAGATTTGCTGGTATTTTAAATAATTAAGATATAGAGGATTATCTCTTTGAAACCTCGTTGCCTATGGATTCGATAACTCTAGGAATACTCCTGGTGAAAACTACAAGCGATATCCGTCCGCTTGCGGATTAATTTTTTTGAGCGTAAGAATCACCATCAAGTTTTCTGGCGCCTTTGCCGGGGAACGCTGCGGTTTCTCAAAAAGAGATAAAAAATTTTTCCAAAACCTACATCTAAATTATTTAATTTACCAGCCTAGTTTAACGGGTATTACCCTGCTCCGTCTTTATTCTGTGGAACTAGCAGAGCGGTGGATGACCGGTTTTGATCTCCCGGAAAACTTTCGACAAAATCCGGAGTCACTGGTGTGAAGGAAGAGACCTCGAGTCCTATCTCCGCAAATCTGTGTCTCTGAGTTATCCAACCTCACGAGCAATCCTTTCCTCGTCATCGAGACACCTTCATCATCGATGGTTGCCGAGAAGACCATTCTTGAATTCTCAGCCCCGTCAAGCACCAATGTCCCACTGGACCTGCCACCAACGTGGGAGACGGTGGTTTCGAGCTGAAACCAGCTCTCATCAACATGGTTCAGGCGAGCCCTTTTTGTGGCAAGCAAACGGAGGATGCCAATGCGCATCTGCAGCATTTCCTAGAGATCTGCACTACCTTCACCATTAAGGGTGCAACTCCCGACGTTGTCCGGTTATGCCTATTTCCGTTCTCACTGATCGGGAAGGCAAAACAATGGTTTTATGCCTACAAAGATGCAGTCTCAACTTGGGAAGTGCTCCAACGCCTTCCTCACCAAGTATTTTCCTCTAGGCAAAACTAATGACCTGCGGAACAAAATCTCCGCATTCCAGCAACACACGGACGAGTCCATTTCGGATGCTTGGGAGCGTCTGCAAGAATATATACTGGCTTGCCCCCATCACGGGATGCAAGACTGGTTTATTATTCAGAGCTTCTATCATGGGCTTAATCGTACTGCCCGAGAGCACCTCGATGCTGCTTCTGGAGTAGTTTTCTTCTCACTAGTGTGAGTGCTGTCCGCACTCTCATTGAAAAGATGGTCTCGAGCCAGGGCTGGAGCGATGAGCGTTCATAGCTGCGAACTCGAGGAGTCCACCAGATTGACGATATGGACATGCTCGTGGCCAAGATGGATCTATTAATGAAGAAGCTGGAAGTGCCGAATCAAACTGTCCAGACGCTCGAATCTCGCATGACTTGCGAGGTTTGCTGGAGCCTTGGACACTCTGGAGACAACTGCATTGAGACCCGACCGAAGGACGTAAACTTCATCAGCAATGGGTTCCGACCTCAATCCAACTACACTTTAGGTTGGAATTCGAGGCTGAACATCTCCACCGACAACCGTCTTGAAGGAGGTAACAATGGCAATTTTAATCGTAATAAATCTCCTCTAGATGATGCGAATGCTCAACAAAAAGTGAATAATAGCATTAGTAGGAAATTTCTTGCTAATGATAAAATTCTATAGAGCATCAATGCACAACTAGAAGGATTTACAACTGTCATGAAAAGTCAAATGAGTTTCAATAAAATGCTAGAAACTCAAATAGCTAAATTGGCTGCTTCAATTCCTACATTTGCTTCGGGAAAGCTCTCGGGTCAGCCGGAGGCTCCCCCGAAAGAAAATGTTAATGCAGTTGCAACACGATCAGGTAAAACCACCCGAGACCCGTCGCAAACTAACACTGTAGGGGATGAGGATGTTATCTCCGATGAAGAGGAGAAAGGTGAGAATGACGAAGAACCAAGAGATGAGCTGCCGAAGACGATGAGTGAAGCGCGGACCAAGCCAAGTCCCGCAGAATTAATCAAGACGCCCCTCATTCTTGGGAGGCCATTCTTGAGCATGGCAAATGCGACGATCGACGTTGGTGCAGGAGAAATTCAGCTCAACATTAACGGCCGAGATGAAACATTCAATTTTAGGCCAAGAGCTGAACAATGCTCACAGGTACACACATTTCGTGGTAAAAATGCTAAACTTGTGCAGGAGGAAACAAGGGCTATACCAAAACCTCAGGTGGATAGCCTCATTGCTGCGATGATGAATACCCTCCGATTGTTGGACGAACCATTGCATCGTCCATATTGGAAGGGGAAAGAGAATAAGGGGAAATCCAAGCCCCGTCGGAAGAAACAAGCGGTCGAGAAATCGGAGCCGCAAGGAAAGATCAACGCCACTCAAAAGCCTCAGATCAAACGAGTGTGGTGTAAGAAAGAAATTCAACCGACCGCAGCAACTTCGGCTGCGGAGCTAATTCAAAACAACTGAAGGTTGAATGCGGTCCAACTCGTCGACCGCGAAAACAAAAATTCGAGCCCTCACCGGGAGGTAAGCCGGAAATTTATCTTGCATTCATATTTATTTCGTGCATTTTACCACAGCATATTTATCTTCTACTGGACACTTACCCTTCATATAAAAATAGAAAAATCACAAAAAAAAAAATTTGGTGGAAAAGTGGGGCCGGCCGACCCACTCCCTTCATCAGAATGCCACCAAATATGGTGGGTGACTCCACCACTTGCATCCATTCATTTCCCAGTACACCCACCACCCTAGGCATATAGGCATTAGGTAGGGTAATTTGACCCACTTAATCTTGCATTTAACCTCATGATTTCACTAATCTTGCATTTAGAAATCACTATAATTAGGGAGGTATGCAGCAGGTTGAGATCACACCCTTGCGGTGATTGCATGATCTCACCTGCAGCTCTCCTCTGCACTGCATATTTGCTTTCAACTGCACACATACTGTCAACTAAAAATTGAGCACAAATAATTTCTATGGAGGCAAAGAACTGCTAATTGTGATGACTAATTTTGGACGACTAACCCGTAAATACTTCCGTATATCCTTCGTGTATTTGTTCGTCCTAACCTCTGTAGGAAAAATATCGTCATGGTATGGTAAGTTTGGCCGCACCATCGCTAAGGGAGCGAAGGGTGTCCACAAACGTTTCAGCTCGTCCAGCTCGGACCGGACTCATACTCCGACCGAGGTCGTGGAGAGCCAATCTGGGGATACAATGTCTGTGGATTCCCAATTTTCGGGGTAGCACGGCGTATATTCGGAAGCCCCGACAACCTCCGGGGCTGGCCCAGCCCCGGGGATGCGGATTTTGGTGTCGGAGGAGCAAATTGTGCTCTATACCGACCGAGAGCGGCAAGTCTTCGAAGCGCTGAGGCGCCGGCCTTTTCAGCACACACGGACTTACGACCCGATGTTGCTGATCAAGACCGGCCTTCTGGACGAATTCAACGAGACCTTCCAAGCCGTTGGATGGGAAAATTTTGCACCCATCGTCGAAAAAGGTTCGCACCTTCTAACCCTTGAATTTCTTAGTACTTTACGCATTTTTGATGGTGGGAGTAGATTCTATTTTAGGCTCTTTAATGAAGAATTTGAATGCTCTTTAGAGACCCTAACTAGTTATCTAGGCTTTTCCATCTTGTGTAGAGTTACTCTTGATAGGTTAGTTGGCTTTAATCGCGATGAATTCTGGGAATCTATTTCTGGCAAAGGATATAGCAACACTAGCAAACCCCGCATGAACGATATTCACAACCCCACTCTTAGGTTCATGCATTGGTGGCTGGGTATGGTAGTTAATTCAAGGTTAGACATGCGCACTGTGCACCTTGATGAGCTGCAGTACCTGTTTGCAATGGTCAATAAAAAGCCCGTCAATCCGACCACAAATATGGTAGCTCACTGGGTAGAGATGATTAACCAAAAGAGGGATATTGACTGCACATCCCTAATCACCCGCATTGCGGAGCGTATGGGATTGTTAGATCATTGTGAATTGGCCTTTCTAGACACACAATTCCAAACAATAGGAAAGGACCATTTCATCCAAAGCAATATCCTTCGGGTTGATGAGTCGGATGCTCATTTTATGAGATTTTCGGGCACCATTGCTTAGATCCGTTTGTCTAATCCAAGGCTTGGAATCTACAGAGCCCGGACACTGACCATCGATTTTAGAGCCCTGGAGCCCCATAGGCATAGTGTCTTTGGCCCTGTGACTCGTGTCACAAGACGCCAATGCCGAGGGCAACTTTGAGCCAATGAGCCCCACCACGATCAATGGACGGGAGCAGCTGCAGCCCCTCATCACTCCGACTATAGCGTGGGTTGGGATCAATGGAATCCATCCGCCTTTGCTCCACATGAGTATGGAGGTTGGGGCACGCACAATTTTGAGGCCGGTAGCTCACGACAGCATGATGTCAGATGGACCCACTCACCTCGTGAACAAGGACCTGAGGTAGGACGGGGAGGACCAACGTCGGCCCGCTACCCTTCCTACTTCGAGCCCTTCGCTCAAGACATCCATGCTTTAGGACAGAGAATGGATACTTTAGTGGATGATATGGGCCACGTACACCAAACGTTGGCCCATCACACTAGGTACCATGAGGACATTACCTGTGACCTGAGAGCCAATACCACCGCAACACAAGCCACGAACGATGCCCTTGCGGCATGGTTCCAGCACATTGGTTTTGACCCTCCGGCTCAATAGGTGTGTCTCGCTCTCTCATCCTTTTCTTGTGGCCACTCACTTTCTTTGCCTTGCCGTGCCTTGCTAATATTCTGCCAGATTAATTCCCAGTAATTCTTTCCTGATCTGCCTTGCCAAAAATCTCGCATTGTCTTGCCCCCCATTTGTGAATAATTTTAGCTCTGTGCTTAGTTAAGAGTATGCCCTTAAAAAAATGAAACATTCAAAAACTATAAAAATTTGCATAATCCAGAAAATACCAAAAATATTTCCCTTTGAATAAAATTTATAAATGTTGATTTTACCTAGAAATGATATGATGAACATTGCTCTATTATTGTGATATAAATGCTGAGTATACAACTTAGTACTCTCATTTTAAGTTTGACAATTATTGGTATGAGTAGTCATCCTGCTTAATCTTGCTCATCGAGAATTGACACTATTGAACCAATTCTAAGTTGTTGAGAGATATGATATAACGGAGATACGGACCTAGTTACTTATGCCCCTACTAAGGCATAGTCTCGGAATTTATTTTAAAACAAGAAAATTATTTTGAAGTTCCTCATTAAACTTCTTCATCCTACCAGAGCCAAAAATGCTAAATAAATTCAAAGCCTTCATTCAGCCACTTTGGTTGTGTTGAGTTTTGTCAAAAGCAAATCCTTAGGAATTAGTGATCTTCAAAGCTGGTCATTTCCTTTCGCGTACCCTTTGATTGCTAACCTCTTGTATCTGGTAATGCTAAATTCCACATTGGGATATAAGCATACATCTCACCAGATATTCCTCCCTACAAAAAGAAGCCAAGTTCTTTTTCATGAGTCCACCATATACCTACCTATTTGGTCTCCCAAAAGACTTCCAAAATAATAAAGGATTTATTCCTCAAAATTATAGAAAAATTGAGGCAAATGAAAAGAAAAAGAAAGAGGAAGAGAGAACCATCATCTCCTTCTATCTTTATAAAAAAAAGCCTCTCAAAATTCTAGAGTGAGGAATGATATCGAATCAAATAAAGAAGTCAAATAGACCTTTCCGTAAACACAAGATCCGATGGAGCGGACTCATTAGTACCCTTCATCACTTGTACTTGTGTTTCTTTATTCCTTTGGCGTGAGTTTATTCTCTCCCTCATCCCTGGACATTATTATTCCATTGACCAGAATGCGAAGTAGTACCAAATTCTCTAGGATCTTTTTGACTTTACAAAATTATACAACCAAAGTAGGCTACATTTCCATACCTATGAGCTCCACATAAACCTTAGAATAGGAGGAAAGAAGGCCTGGGTGAGGATTAAATACCACCGAGAGATCTGAGAGTGATATTGAGGAACAAACATTTTAGAAAAGCAAAACTTCGAGACATAGCTTGAAAAGGGCTGAGTTGATAAAGTTCTATCAAAGTTATTCCATCTTTCAACCGCTAAAAGAAAAGGGGAAATTTTAAAAACCTCGTGAGTTTGATAAAAGTTGGGGTACATTTGTACGAGTTTTTTGTCAACAGATAATGTGGTACAATTTTATATGCTTAGTATTTATTGAATAATGATATTTATGCAATCCTTATCCACCGGGTTCTCATTTGAACTCTTTGCTCGAGGACGAGCAAAAGTTCAAGTTGGGGGTGTGTTGACGTCAAATAAACACTAATTTTATACGTCAACATATTTTGGAATTCCGTCTTTTCGAGGGAAAATCAAGGTTTATACTGACATTTCATTTATTCTAATAAAGTTCCACAAGTTTTGGTGAGTTTTGTGTCTACAGGTGCAAAACAGGACAAACCAGGGCTAGACCGGGCAACAGGCCAGGCCGGCCGACCCACCTAGGTCGGCTGACCCATCCATGTCACCGATCTAGCCCCGTCTTCTCCCCAGTGGCATAAAACACAAAAGAAGGACATCTAGACTATCCATTGCTGTCGGTTTGATCGAATGGATACGGTTGCTTCACAAATGAGCATAGGATTCCCTTGGATTCCTTTCTTGCGCAAGTCCATTTGATGAACCGGTTTTAGGGGATAATCTATACCATCAAGGGAGCATCCCATGCAAAATCCACCTAGGCCGGCCGACCCACTCTTGAGCCCCCTCGGGTTCCCCTTTAGAGGAGGGATGGATGACACGTGTCCCTACACGTGGAGCACCCGGTTGGCTGCGGAACACTATAAATAGACCCCCTCTCCTCACTTGTAACACAACACTTTCACATTCTCATTCCACTTATTAGAGTAGCTCTTAGTTAGTAGAAGTTGGGAGTTAGAGTCAAGTCGAGCCGACGCTCGGAGTTTCGGAAGTGTCTTCGGGAATTCGGGTAATAGCTCTTGTACCCTTTCCTAATTGTTTCAATTAGTGAGATCACTTCATTCATTGCTATAGTGTTGAACATTATTTGAGCTGAGTATATCTGCATAAATGAGTTGTGTAGATTTGCTTTACCGGTAGCTTATATTCGTCTGGAATCAGTTTAGGTTCTCACTCATATACTGTTAGAGCCAGGCATTGAACCTAAATCAACTTCTTTTAGTACCGAGGAAGATTGAGTAGGAATAGTCGCAGACGTGGTGTCTGAGACTAGGGCTAACCCGGTTTACACCCGGGCCCACGTATATGTGGTAGGTGGTGACAGCCCTATCCATCCGTAGATACTAAGTATCTCGTGCGTAACCCACAGCGTCCGGCTTTGGACCAGTCGAGCCAAATCGGAACGATCATAACCATTCGGGATTCCAATTCAGGATAGCGGTTGGTAGTGAGTGTCCGAGCTCCGACGACGAATATTAAGTGGACCACTAGTTGATTACCCTAAACTCACTCAAGTAAACTGAATCAAACAATTTTGTAAACTTATTAAACTTGTCTCGTTGTCCTCTCAACTGTCTATCTAGCTAGTGTAGTTTTCTCTTTAATTGTGTAAATATTTATCGTGTGTGTGTCCCCCAGTCTTTTCAATTATCCTAACCCCCGTTACCTAAACAATTAGTCTACTGTAACTGTGGCCTAACATTCATCCATAGGAGTCACTTTCTAACGACCGATATTGGTGACTAGAAGAGGGTGAATAGGAGCCCAACACTTTTCTCATTAACATCACCCCCTCTTCATCATTCATACGAGCACTTCGCGTGGAGCTCCTAAACTCCTCTACAGACATTCATCCTGAATCCCCTTATGAACAAATCCCCAAACACATGACGTGCGTCGATGCTGCCCCTCGATCAAGTGTCGACGCTCATACGGTAGGTGCCGTCACAGTCATCAGCGTCGTACCCAAACCATCGCACATTTCTGCCCTTCCCAAGGCTGAGCCTTGCCGAGCTCGGCTCACGTTCATGGCCGCCACTATGTCGGAGCACACCGTCTTCTGCACATGGCTAGCAGGCTGCCGGTAGCCGGCTCTGGCAGTGCGCTGCCATGGCAGGTCTGCACCTCGCCGTCGCCGCCATCCCTTCTAGTTCTAGGCAATGCATCGAACACTGGACGTGCCTACCCGAAGTCCCCTTTCAGACGTATCGTCGAACACATGGAGCTCATCTCCAAACCAGCAACCACACATCACATCCAAAACCGTCAACCACACATCACAAAGCAGGGGGCAAGGAGGAAGAGAATGACTAGCCGCATCCACCGCCGTAGTTGGAGCCGTCGCCGCAGAGCCGCTGCACTGTTGCCATGCTGCTGACCTGCTGTTGTAGCTGATGTTGCTGCCCCTGTCTTGCTACTGCAAACCGCTGCACTACAGCAGCAACGAGCTGCTGCTAGCAGCTGCAACAAGGTGATGCTGCCGTTGCTGCTGGTTTCTACTGCTCGAGCCGCCATGTGACTAGCCGGAGCTGACATAGCACGGGTAGCAGCCGCTTCTTGCTGCTTGGCCGCAGCCCTCTGCTGAAACCTAGTAGCTAGAGGGGAAGCTGAGCCGCCCGAGCACCACCGGAGTCCAAGCAGCCATCACCCCTGTGGTCTTCCTCTTCCATCCTCAAATCCATGGCCGGGCTAGGGGCAGGGCCGCGCCTCATTCTTTCTCTCTCTTTCCTCTTTCTCAATCTCTTAAATCTAAATGGAATTCTGGCTGATTTGGAGCCGGCAGCTGAGGAAGAGGAACCCTAGCCCTAGCCAAGCTCTCTCTCTATCTCCCTCACCTCTCTGGTCAGCCAAGGGGATTTTCTCTTTCTCTCTCTACCCGATTCCTCTCTCTCTCTCTCTCAGCTCTTCTCTCATGGCCCTGTGAAGAAGTAGAACAGTGGCATGCAGCCATGGGAGATGAAGGGTGGCGGCTGAAGGCCTGAAGCTAGTACAAGGGAAGAACCCTAGAGCGCCGGCCTCCCTCTCTCTCTCTTCCTATCCTCTCTCATGGAGGTTGCCGTGGCCATCCAAGGAGAGTGGCGGCTGGGGAGGAACCCTAGCCGCTGGAGAAACCCTAGCCCAGCCCTAGCCGTCGGCCACTTCCTCCCTTTTTCTTATGTATTTTCCTCTCTCATTTCTCTCTCAATCAGATAAGCACAAAATAAAATCAAGAGACAAATATTTGAGAAAGTATTTTTTGTATTTTATTTCCGAATATTTTTGTCCACCTAAACACACCATGGGGAGATCCTTCTCTCCCCACGCCTCTCTCACCTAGGGTTACATGGTGGTGGAATGGCTTAGCACCTAAGCCTCCACCCACCACTCCTTATATAGCCTTCGTCCCAAGCCCTAGGGCATTCCCCCCAAAATTTCGGCATCCGAAAATATCCGGTACCGAGCCACGCAGGGCCCGCACCCGGTTTTTCTCGCAGAGGCTAACCCGTAACCTTCAGTGTTTTTACCACACCGGCTAACCCAGAATCGAACCAGGGTTTTCCACGGGCTAACCCAGAACCTGACAGGGTTTCTTACACACCGGATAACCCCAAAACTAACAGGGTTTTACCACCGGGTAACCCAGAACCGTACCAGGGTTTTCCACGGGCTAACCCAGAACCTGACCAGGGTTTTGATACCGGCTAACCCAGAACCTAACCATGCCCGAATCTTCAAGCGAAAGACGACCGCCTCGAACGATCCTTTCACCTCGAAGCATCCGCGCAATTTCGTCGGTCGCTAGCCCATGCCTTGGCCCATCGGACTGACTAGCTTTGCCACCATGATTCTGAGCGCCACGGCCTCCACTCCATCGGATCCTTGCCATGGCTAAGCTTCTCGAATGCACCACCTCATATCACCACCACGTCATCGAACCCGGTCGCCTACACTTCTTCGGACGCACTTTGACCTCCAAATGTCCCCATGAGCGTCGATCACGTACCGGTAGATACCGCATCACGAGAGGTGGACACGCACTCAAAACCATACACCTTACCTCTCCCGAAGGTTAGTGTTGACGTCAAATAAATACCAATTTTATACGTCAACATATTTCGGAATTCCGGCTTTTCGAGGGAAAATCAAGGTTTATCTTGACATTTTATTTATTCTAATAAAGTTCCACAAGTTTTGGTGAGTTTTGGGTCTCTGGTGCAAAACAGGACAAACCGAGGCGGGCAAGACCTTGCCGGCCCGCCGACCCAAACCATGTCACCGATCCAAATTTCGTCTTCTCCCCAGTGGCATAAAAACACAAAAGAAGGACATCTAGACCATCCACTGTTGTCGGTTTGATCGAATGGATACGGTTGCTTCACAAATGAGCATAAGATTCCCTTGGATTCCTTTCTTGCGCAAGTCCATTTGATGAACCGGTTTAAGGGGATAATCTACACCATCAAGGGATTATCCCATGTAAAATCCACGGTCGGGAGACGTAGGAGGTGGGTCGGCCGACCCACCTAGGCCGGCCGACCCACTCTTGAGCCCCCTCGGGTTCCCCTTTGGAGGAGGGATGGATGACACGTGTCCCTACACGTGGAGCACCCCGGTTGGCGGCGGAACACTATAAATAGACCCTCTCTCCTCACTTGTAACACAACACACAACACTTTCACATTTTCATTCCACTTAGTAGAGTAGCCACTACTGGAAATTCCCAATTTCGCGAGGGCCAAAAAATATACACGAGGGCCGACACAATACCCTCGTAATAAGATATCAAATCACGAGGCGATCTGCGACCCTCGTTAAAAAGTATATATTTACAAGGGCCTAACATGAGCCCTCGCAAAAAGCAGAAGACACAGGTTACTCACGAGGGCCAACTTCTGGCCCTCGCGAATAACGGCCCAATGTTGCTAATTCGAGAGGGCTCCCATACTGGCCCTCGTGAATAATTAGTCACCGCCTCCTTTTCGCGAGGGCCAGCTGGCCCTCGCGATTAGTGGGCGTATGGCGATGGCCGAGGCCCACCCAAGAAGGATCGATTGTTATTCGCTAGGGCCATGTGGCCCTCGCGAAAACGCCATTGATTGATTTATTACAAGGGCTGTTTGGCCCTCGCGATCTGCGCTCATATAGATCTGGCGAGCCACTCGGACTTGGGCAAAAATTTGCCCAAGTCCGAGCGCCGCGCTGCCCTAACCCCGCCGCCGACACGTCCGCCGCATACGCCGCCTTTTGCCCGGTGCTCGCCACCGAGACCCGAACATGGAGACAAAAGTCCACCTGCTCCCTTGACGCAAGGCGACTACATCGGCGTCCCCAACGACCCATGCCTCACCAAGATCCTCTCCAAGCAAGGTGCTCATTGTGCGAATCCGCACCCTTATTCTCCCTATCTTTACTAACTCGGGTCGATTATTGCTTACGGTATGATCGTCTTGGGAGATCGATTGGTTCGGTGGTTGTGCGGCGTTGCGGTGGCTCTGTGAAATGGATATTCCCTCCGCGTTTGTTAGTGGTAAAGATGTGGAAGTTGTTAATGGTGAAATTCGTCTAGGGTTGTGTTAATTCCATTTGTTTATCCCTCATAGCGAACAATTGAGCTTCATGAATTTTATCTCTGAGAGATTAATGCGAGAGTATAGGTCAATTGCGGTTTATCTACGGTTCTTGGTACGTCCAAAGATTCAATATTGCCTAGCTATTTATACTAATACCGCATTGGCACCGTGAGCTATTTATACTAATACCGCATTGCCTAGCTATTAAAGTGTTTATATCTACAAAATTATTAATATATATGTGATTACTGGGGAGCTTCTACAATTGAATTTATCTGGAACTTTGGCTCTGAGCTTGATCGACTTTCTCACATGCAAATAATGTAAGTGGAATGATTTGTCTTTGGCTAATTAGCTACTAAGTTAGTATCGGTGACCACATGGTTGTGTGGATCACTCATTCCTTTAATCCTACATACAAAGGACGGATTGAGTACTCTTATTTATTCTTTTTCTTTTGAAGGGATTTTATGTGGAATAATATCAGTGGGAGCAAACCTAAGGATGATGGCAACATCACTTCTTTGAAACTATTGTAAGTCAAATCTGCAGCGGTGCTTAGAAATTTTATCAATAGCATGGTTCAAATCATTTTCCTTCATACCCTTTGTGTTGATACGGTGGTTCAACATAGACATTTGGTGTACACCTGCAATTGGCTAAAGATAGTTTGCACTATGATACTTTGTTCTACTTTCCATTTTAATATCTCGCTTCATAATATAACAGTTTTTTCAAATAAATGGTTATTTAGCGAAATGGCCTCTTTGATTTCTTATTGCTTTCATACGTTGTTTACGCTCTTATAACGAAAACCACATTATCGATATCCGCAGCTCTTAAATGGGATTATGGGAACCAATTGACGAGTTCATTTTCAGAGGAGATTGGTTTCCTTCCTAACCTTGATAGGATTCGGATCGATCGGAGGAGATTGGTTTTTGTTTATTGTATATAATAGAATTAAGTCCTATATTGTTTATCTTGCTCCATGCCTCATCCTTGTAGTGCACACAATGATTTACTAAAGAAAACAAGCAGATGTATTGATTTGAAATGCGTGTGCATACATGTTACGTTAGTTCTAATGCACGGTTAGAGTTTGGTTTTCTCATTAATAATTCTTTTTAGGAGACATGGTTGAGGTCTCTCCATTTTTTGTGTTACTGAATTACATTACCTTGTATATTTTTATCTCTACTTATGAAAAGAGGCCTTGTACTATTTAAATTTGTGTTCTGAGTTGTCTCATTTAATAATCTTTGCATTTTTTGAAATAGGAACATCTTGGGCGAGTTGGTGATATGCATCCCTCTGAATCATTGATGCAAGAGAGAATTTGTTCACTTGATTTCTATATTGAAGGTGCTTTATTTTTTCTTTTTGAATTTTCAGTTATTTCAAAACTATTTTTTGAATTTGGTAACTTATTCCATCATATAATACTATACTGAGTAGCTTCTTTTCTTAAGAATTAAGATAGAGGTTATTGATGTGCAATTAAGTTTAAAATAGGTAGTTCACTGATGTCTCCCCGCATAGTGCATAGTTGAAAGTTCCCTATTTAGAATTGTTGGGTTTTCCTCTAATTATGTGTATTGATTACTATAATATTTTCCAATGCCGAACATAGAGTTAGCTTACATTGTCACCTAAGATGCAGACTGACTTTTGATTTTGCTTGCTCTTCTTGATGGTTAGTAATGTAGTGCCTTGTCTATCAATCAATTCATGTGTAAGATTATGTCATAGCCTCCATACTAGCGTGATGTATATTGTATCGATTATTACCTATTGTGATGGAGGCATATTTTGTCGGATTGGAACTAAGCATAGTTGGAAAGGGTGATATCCAGGTTACATGGATAATTATTCAGAGTAAATTGTCTTCACCATATTTAGACATGAATGGATATATTGGAAGTTCTTTATTATGTTTGTACTCCTAAAATGGTGAAAATTTGTTACAAGATAATTATTCAGAGTAAATTGTCGATTGATATATATATATATGTTGTGTTTGTTGCTGTTCAAATTTGTTTCAAATTCATATTTAAAAGTTTTTTTTTGCTGAATATGCTTATTCGCGAGGGCTAAAGGGCCCTCGTAAAAAAGCACAGGACACAGCTATTCGCTAGGGCCACATAGCCCTCGTGATTAGTAGTGGGCACACAGCTATTCGCGAGGGCCAAATAGCCCTCGTGATTAGCTGTGAGGGAGGCTATTCGCGAGGGCTATGTGGCCCTCGCGAATAGCTGAGGGCCGGCTCTGCAGCGCCAGAAACGTGGGCCCCGCATACTTTTCGCGAGGGCTGGGTGACCCTCGCGATAAAGCTACAGGCCAGTTAATCGCGAGGGCATATTAAAACCCTCGCGATTAACTATTCGCGAGGGCCATGCCCTCGTGATCTGTTGTTATTTGCGGGCGAGCGGACACGAGCGCCTATTCACGAGGGCCGGCCCTCGTGAATAGTAAATTGCGAGGGCTTCTTCCTTTATCGCGAGGGTTTTTAGCCCTCGGTATTGAGTGAGATTCCTGTAGTGAGCTCTTAGTTAGTAGAAGTTAGGAGTTAGAGTCAAGTCGAGCCGACGCTCGGAGTTCCGGAAGTGTCTTCGGAAATTCGGGTAATAGCTCTTGTACCCTTTCCTAATTGTTTCAATTAGTGAGATCACTTCATTCATTGCTATAGTGTTGAACTTTATTTGAGCTGAGTATATCTGCATAAATGAGTTGTGTAGATTTGCTTTACCGGTAGCTTATATTAAATGCGGAATCGGTTTAGGTTCTCACTCATATCTTTGTTAGAGCAGGGCATTGAACCTAGATCAACTTCTTTTAGTCTTGAGGAAGATTGATTAGGAATAATCATGACGTGGTGTCTAAGACTAGGACTAACTCGGTTTACACCCGGGCCCACGTATATGTGGTAGGTGGTGACAGCCCTATCCATCCGTAGATACTAAGTATCTCGTGCGTAACTCACAGCGTTCGGCTTTGGACCAGTAGAGCCAAATCGGAACGATCATAACCATTCGGGATTCCAATTCAGGATAGCGGGTAGCAGTGAGTGTCCGAGTTCCGATGACGAATATCAAGTGGACCACTAGTTGATTACCCTAAGCTCGCTCAAGTAAACTGAATCACACGATTTTGTGAACTTATTAAACTTGTCTCGTTGTCCTCCCAACTGTCTATCTAGCTAGTGTAGCTTTCTCTTTAATTGTGTGAACATTTATCGTGTGTGTGTGTCCCGGTCTTTTCAATTATCCTAACCCCCGTTACCTAGACTGGCTGGTATTTTAAATAATTAAGATATAGAGGTTTATCTCTTTAAACCCTCGTTCCCTGTGGATTCGATAACTCTAGAAATACTCCTGGTGAAAACTACAAGCGATATACGTCCGCTTGCGGATTAATTTCTTTGAGCGTAAGAATCGCCAACAGTTAGCTCCACACAAGATCAACCAAAGCCAAGCTCAACATCAACACCAGCATAGAAGGATGAACACATGTCACCTTGACTCGACCCACCAAACACCGTTCACTCACACTCAAGACAGTGCAGACAGAATACCACCGGACACCGTCCGCCAGACACTCAACTCGTGTCCATCTCACATATGCAACTCAAAGCACTTTAAAATCACATCAAATTCAAACCGTCACATATATTCATCACTACACAAGGGGACCCACCACATGGGTCTTAACACTGTCTTATTAACTTCGATCATGTGTGTTCCCGGCATCCACGAATAACAAAAGTATGTGGTTGCCTAAGGTATCTTATCTTGCGAGCACATCTAAGAAACACCATGTATGTTTTTTTTGAGCAAATAAAGAAGTATCACAAAACATATGAATGAGAAAGCATTACATTTTTTTTTATTCCTGTTATTTCATATTTTATTTTTTAACATTATTTTTAATGCCTAAATCTTTTATGGATCATTGTGATGGTATTACGCTTCCATTATATAAAGCTTTGCTTTTTTATGATTTTTCAGTTGGTCACAAAAGTTAGTGTATATGAAAGAAAATAATGAATTATTTCTTTACTCAATTATTTGAGAATCCTAATTTTTTTTAAAAAAATGGCTAAATCTTTTATGGACATCTACATAAAATTAGGTTTTACATACTTTTAAACTGTAATTATGTTTGTTAAAGTTTATTTTTATTCCTATTATTTCATAATCCATTTTGTAGATTTTTTATTCCCATGATTTCTTAATTCATTTAATAGAATATAACATTTCTATTGTTGAAATTCGTTTATGCACCTTTGCCATAAAATTTTGATCACATTTTGAAAAGTTTAATTTTTTTTTGTAGGTGACGTGACGCAACGAGGTTACACTATCTGGTGCAACCAAGCTATAGTCTGTGAGAGTCGTATGACAATACTAGCTGGAATGCCCATGCGTTGCAACAGGGGGAAAAATATTTACCAGTAAAATTACAAAAACAAGATGTCCTTCAAATAGAAAATTAAGGGAGTATTGAAGGACATCCCTAGTTGAGTGCCCGTAGTTTGTTACGAGAAATAAAACAAGAGACAATCCTTCAAATCTTCCTATACTAGTTGACGAGCCCCACAAACTGGATGTGACTTAAGAGACAAATCAACGTGTAAATAAACAAATATTTTTTAGATGCAAGACTCTTGTCATGGAACATGCACTTTAGTCCTTCCTTGACCAGTTAATGAGCCTCGCAAACTAAATCAAGATTGTTAACATGGTCCTTTGCGGTCAAAACAGTTGTGGAAAGGCTCTTGGTCAAGATGTCAACGTAATAACACACACTTAACTTAGAGCAACATGCTCATTTACAAAGCGCAGATCGATCTCACGCTGACGTTGTCGCAGTAGATGAGGGTAGCCTGAAGAATAGGACTATGTAGTTGTTGTAGCAGTTGACGAGGCTAGTAGGCCTCAACGACACCTCAGTGAATGTCAGTAACTGTAGAGCTCCAGCCAAACTGCAGTAAAGAGTGGTGCCGATCACCGGGGATCCATTTGCGGAGAGCTTGTACCTGGTGTCTACCGGGGTGACACACGGTTTGCAGTCACTCATGCCGGCACGATCCAAGATGTCGATGATGTACTGGCGCTGAGAGAGAAGAAAACCTTCAGATTGTCGGTGCATTGAAACTCCAAGAAAGTAGTGTAGATGACCAAGATCCTTGAGAGAGAACTCGTTTTCTAGGTCAGTGACGATGGAGAATATCTGAAGATGCAATCAGCACAATATCATCCACGTAGAGCAGTAGGTAGGTTGTGTCGTCACCTCGACGGTGGATGAAGAGATAAGTATCTGCCTTTGCCTCAACAAAAACCAAAGGACCGGAGATGTGATGCAATCATGCCATACGAAGCTCGCGATGCCTGCTTAAGACCATATAGAGACTTGTTGAGCAGGCACATGATTTGGATAGGAGGGATCCATAAATTATGATGGCTGAGTGCAGTAGACAGTTTTTGTGAGTATACCATGGAGAAAGGCATTGTTGACGTCGAGTTGGCGAATGGATCACCCTCGAGAGAGGGCCAGTAATAGGATTGTCCGGATGGTGGAGGACTTGACAACATGACTGTCCGGATGTTGTAGTAGGATGGCGTAGGAGGGTGCCCAGTCCCACTACTAGGGCTGGTGCTATTGCCACTATTGCTACCTCCACCTCCACTTCTCTTGCCTCTGTTCTTACCTTTGTTCTTTCCCTTGTACTTGTTCTCAATTGAGGAGCTATTGGAAGGTGGTGCGAGGAGCGGTGGCCATAAAGGCACCACCGACGGTCCATCCCATGGAGAGACCGGTCACGAGTCCGAAAGGAGAGGCGGCATTGGCGCCGGTTGTGGCGACGATGGATCCTAGGAAGTCTCCACTCCACTTAGCAGGGGGTAGGCGCCATGATGGTAGCCACCAGCAGAGGTTGACGAAGGGGCGACTGACGGTGGTGCTTGGACTTGGGGGGTGTTGGTGTTTCATATGCTCAAAATTATATTGTCGTGATTACGCAAGTGCACGAAACACCTTGTAACATTTTCAGCTAGGAGTATTCTATGGTGTCGTATTTCCTTCAAGGAAGCGGAATAAAATATATCAGTAAATGAGAATAGCTCTTTTACTAATAGATGAAACCATCAGCTATTAATTAGCAGGGGTAAGATATAATAGATATTCAGGAAAATTATGACACACACAAGACTCGATAAATTAGAGTGACTTAGTTAATTGGGAGAACAATGGGACAAGTAAAAGTTTCAAGTTTTAGTTCTATCAATTTACCTAGCTTGAGCTAGTAAATAAATATGTTGAATTGCATAGGTTCACTTCGAAGATGGCCAGATCAACTACTATCCGCTATCAATTAAGAACTCTCGGATAGTTATAGTCATCTCCAATTGGGCTCTACTGATCTAATCCGGACGTGGTGTACTACAACTGGATAGACAGGACTGTCACCACTTGACTACCTACCACACAACCCGTGGGGCTATGTGTAAATTGAGTCGATGCTAATCCCGAAAACCACATTTATGATTGATACTGATGACTTCTCACAAGTCCCTCAAGGAAATACCCATATATAGATAATAGAACTACTGAGTAACTAAGTCCAAACTCACTTCCTGTTAACTTAAACAGGGCTATCTCTCTCTCTCTCTCTCCCCCTTCATTCCACACTTGAAAAGTAATGCGGAAAGTAAATGCTCAGCTAAAGTAAAAAAAAGTAAGACTTGTATAAAAATATAATTGTACAGGCAAGATACAAGAGCTTTACCAGACTCCCGACGACTCCTCCAGAACTCTGAGGCGAAGCTCGACTGGATTCTAATTAACTCCCAAAAGACCAGCCTACTCTACAAGTGATACAATGAGCTCTCCAAGTTGTGGTGTGTGTTGCAATATGAGTGCGGGGGTCTATATATAGTGTCACGGGGTCAATCTCCACTGGACACGTGCAGGGACACATGGAGGGTTGCTAGGAGAAAGAATAGTGTCCAAGGGGCCGAAGAAGGGGGACCGACCGACCAAGCTAGCCCGGCCGGCCTGGGGTGGCCACATCCTGGCCCTTGGTTTCTTCAGGATTCCCTTTGGACGGCTATGATCTTCTCCCAATGTTGGTTTTCATGTGTTCAAGGTAGTTGGACAGTTATTTTATGCATGAAAGGTGCATTGTGATCCATTTGATGAAACCGACGTTGAATGGATGGTAGGAATTGTCTCCTAATATTGTCCCATCGGATCACCAGAGAAAACACATTCCATTTGTGCTTGAAGTGGGATTGGCTGATTTGGTGGGGCCAGTTGGTCTAGGCCATGTCAGCCAGTCCCAACTTCGGTCTCGTTTTGGCCCAATTTCCTCTGTATTCCCTGTAAATGCACAACTCACCAAAACTTGTGAAACATTTATTGGTTTAAACATAATCTATTGCATAAAATGATAATTTTACCATTTTACCGGAATGTTAGCGTATAAAATTGGACTTAGGTACTGCCAACACCCCCCCCCCCCCCCGCCAGTTTGAACTTTTCCTTGTCCTCGAACAAAAACTCAAATTCGGCTCTGGTGGATATGGAATTTCATCAATGTCATTTATTTACAAGTATTAAGTGCATAAACCAATATTCCTTTATTGTTAACATAATCTGGAATAAGTGTACCCCAACCTTCACCTTTCATACTTGTGGGGCGTTTAAATTTCTTACCGTGCCATAGGCGATTGGGAGATAGAATAATCTTGATATAGCGTCGTCCAACTCATTAAATGTCCAGGTTAGTCCTCGAAGTCTTTGAAATATTTTTCAAATAAATTCAAAGTTCTCTCATATGGAACTCCCAAATCACTCAGGTGGTTTGTAGCCAGTTATGACATAGCCTCTCATTCCTACGACTACAGGCTTATGTGGATTTTGGGGAGGAAGATGCGTTATACCAAGGTTGCATATATTGTCAAGTTAAAATAAGGTCTTACTGAAAATTATGTCCCTCCTACTACCGATCAATAGAGAATAATATCCAGGGGTGAAGAAGAAGATGAACTCACACCAAAGAAATAGAATAGAACACATGTGCAAGGATGCGTGGTAATAATTAGTTCAACACATCGGATTTTGTGTTCGGAAGAGATTGTCTTCAATTGGACTCCTTATTTAAGTTAATCCTCTTTCTTGACTTTTTTTTATTTTTGGAGGCACTAAGTAACATGACTCTCTCTCTCTCTCTTATTTTTTTTAATGAGAGGTATATTCTCTCTCTTTCAAAGGAATAACTGAATGTTTGCCTCTATTTTTGCAGGAACTTTTTTGGAGGGAAAATTAATTGGAACGACTAGAGTCTTTATTTTGGGTAGACCAAATAAATGAATAGGTTCAAAGATATGCAAAGGAATAAGAATTTTTTTTATATTATTGGAAGGAATGCTTGGGGAAGGTGGATGCCAGTAACCCAATGTAGAATTCGGCATTACCAAGCATAAAAGGTTATAAAAACAAAGGATGCACAAAGGGAATGATCTGTGGAAAGTGACACTACTCCAAAGGACTCAAATTTTAACTCAACTCAACACAAGGCAGCATGTGAGTGGCTTTACAATATAAAACTTTTTATTTGCTTTTGGTAGGTATTTGAACCATTGAGGAACTTATCATTATTTTTATTTTCAAAATAAATCCTCCGAGATTCACCGTACTAAGAGTGTAAGTAGACTAAGCCTTGATCTTAACTATGTCATATCATCCAATAACTTAGGCTAGGATAGGATTGAAATACATGCTCCCACAAAATATAAAATTTGGGTAGGATCACAACTCATATCAATAAATGCTAATTTCAAAGAAGGCATTAATTTGAAAACATGATGTCGACAGGTGACTAACTGGGGCGTCACCGCCGGCAATGATTATATATGGGGCGATGCATGCAAGATCCAAACTCGATGGTAGCACAAGACAAGGATTTATCTGAGTTCGAGCCCTCATGGCGGAGGTAATACCCTCGTCCCGTGCTCTCAGGATTATATGGGGTATATGTGTACAAGATGATGATCAACCTGGGAGATGATCAGGCTGTAGATCCCGATCCCGAACTATGGCCCCCAACCCCCTTTATATAGTGGAGGGGGTGGGGTTATAAGGAGGAGTCCTAGTCGGTTACGAGGTAGGATTCCTATCTCTATCCGGGATTACAAGTATACCTTCCCTATTAGGGATAGGCTTCTATCTTCATGTCTTTTCTTGCCGAGCAAGTCTTCTAGAATCCGAGTGGTACCCGTCCTCATCCACCCGACTTGGTCCATCCCCTGTCGGGTGGTCTTTTAGGCCCGCCGTGTGGATACCCGGGGTCTATGTTCTTCACACATGATACTTACAAAATAATAACAACGCAATTATTCATCATTTCCACGGGAAAACCATAACTCATGCATTCGTTAGCTACTATTTGGGAGTTACTTATTCAAAGAAAATATTTTTTGGTACTTTTGCTTATGCAACTTTTTATAGATTTTGTAATATTAAAAAAATAAAAACACTACTAATACTAATGATCATGATTTTTTATTGTTGTGGGGGTTATCTGACAAGCAGGACTAATAGGCAATGGGGCAAATGATGAAGCAAAAGTCAACAGAGCAAACATCGAGTATAAGGCAGGCGACCGAAAAGAATATCAGGATAAACATAATGAATGTCCTTACCTTGGAGGATCGAAGCTCATGTGTCAACAAATCCGTCAACATGTCTGTGTTGGCTCAAAAGTTCATGTTTGTCTCCTGATCCATCATGGATTGTGCATTGATTTTACGATTGATCTCTTCCACGTTGGTGTTCATAACGTCTATGTGGTCGCCTACATACCATAGTTCTTGCGCAAAAGGCTCCATATAGGGTTTGCTTGAACGTGAAGGAGGGTCTTGGATGTTGGTTTTGGACTGCAGAACCTCCCTCTTTGATGGCATGGATGGCTTGGCCAATGGATTCAAGCTCCCTTGATGTTCCTCGTCAGCATGTCATTGCGGCATTTCTGCACGTCGGCGTGGCATGGATGTCGACGACATCGGTATCGTTATAGTGGAAGAAGAGTGAGGCATTCTGTACACATCATCCTCCTCTTTTTGTAATTGGAGTCGTTCTCGACTCCGTCATATGCTCCTGCAGAGGGTTAGTAGCAAAGCAGGGTAAAACAACATGCACATTGTCTGTAATCAAATCGGTGGAATGAGAGGATATATAAACACAATTGATCATATAATCACCTTTATCATTATTTTTGACAATGGCATAAAGATTATTTCTTGATAACCGTGAAATTTTAGCATGTGCAAAATGCATTTTCTTTAAACTATTTAGATTGCACAAACCATCAAAGTTACCCAAAGAATTTAAAGAAGATATTAATTTGTACTCATCCTTGTCACTAGCAATGTGAATGACACGTTTATTTTCATTTCAAAATGGGTGTTCGATCCCAAATTAGAAACAACATGACCATTCTCTAGTTGTGACATTGATATAAGTGTAGCACAATCGCACAACTTTTATTTATCACCAGTAATAGCAAGCAAATCATTTGTGACAAAGGAAAATCAGTAATGGGTTCCACTAATGGTTGCTCTAGAATAGCATGAGTAGTGGACAATAATGGGTTCCACTAATGGTTGCTCTATAATAGCATGAGTAGTGGACAATCTATCTTATCACCACTAGGTCTCGCTAGGCTATGGCGGGTAGTTTCTCTTCTCCTAAGGTCAAGGATCAGACTCTTTATGATGTACAGACCGAGTCTGGGGTTAGGTAGAACCACCTCAGTCTCATACCCCGGATATATCATATAAAGAGAATCTCCTAGCCTATACCTCAGAATGTGTCCTTCGAGGAAATGATCCTCACCCACTAATGGAAAAGTAGAATCTACATAGGAGACATGTGCACCTGCCAAAATTCCCATGTTTTCGGCTATGCTCGTGACAAGTGATGTGCAATCGATATCTCCTACTTGACTCTTCATTTCTGACCAATGTTTTCTCATTTTAAAGTGGAGTTTACACATTTACGATTGACCATAGCATAAAGGCATTGCAATCCACCGATCCGAACATTGCGAACATCACTGCGTGAATTGATAACCATTGCCACCCATTGCTGCAAAAACCTGATGGCTACACGGGGGCGGCCCTATCTTTTGGTGAGCCTCACAGGGATAATTCCGATATGTTCGGAGAGGTGATTTTGACGATCCGGCTACCATCGCAAAGATAGAAGCCCACCAATCGCTAAACCACCAAACCTGCTAGTTATCAACCACGCTAAGAACACGATTGACCTGACAACGAAGGTCGTTTCCTGCAAGCGATAGAAGAACAAACAAGATACAAGATAAACTCAATCTAGAATTGCAAATAGGGATGAGGCACAAGATACAAAAGATGAGGTTTTGTTTGGGTGTCCTAGTCGACACATGTGAAATCGAGGAGGGACGCACACGGGGTCTACCAAAACACAACAAAACCTAAGGAAATCTAAGTGCGGCAGCTAGTTTTTATGGTGGAGGGAGGAGGAGGATGGCAAAGAGGTGGTGGCCAAGGTGGAGGGCGTGCTAGGGTTTCCTCCCACATCCTCAACCTACGATTGGGCCCTTCCATCAATTTACAAGGCGCATGGCCCAAAGAATGTGACGTAGCACACGACATATTATGTCCTATGACATTTTTGTGAACTCCCGCTTTCTAGGACAAATTTAGTAGTTGGACTGGATCCATTGAAAAACGTATCTCCTAAGCTTTCCATATTGGGCTCATTTTCCTCATTTGGACATCCTATGTGGCCTGGGCATTCGTTTAAAGTCAGCCTGGTCGCTGATGGACGAACCAAGCCTGTAGGAGGGTTGGGCTTACATCCCGGCTTGCTTGAATGTGAAGGAGGATCTTGGATGTTGGTTTTGGCTGCTGAACCTCCTTCTTTGATGGCATGGATGGCTTGGCCAAAGGATTCAAGTCATCTGATGTTCCTCGTCATCATGTCATCGCAGAGCTTCAGCATGTCGACATGGCATGGATGTCAACGACATCAGCAGCATTGTAATGGAAGAAGAGAGAGGCATCGTGTACACATCCATGCTTGTGTTGTCGTCATCAAAACCTAAATGGAGGGTTATGAATTTCATTCATTTTGGGTGACCTACACTCAAATTTTCCTGAAATTTCAATCCAAAAAGTTTGAAAATTAAACCCTCTTAACTTCTTTGGGTGTTGTGTGCAATTTTCAGAGAACTCAAGGTAACAAGACAATTCTTGCATTGAGCATTCAAAATTTTCATTTAAAACCTAAATATGAAACTAATACCTCTTCTGGTTTCTAAAATTTGCAATGTACTAAGAAATTCAAGAGTTAAGAGTCGTGAATCAGACTCTTTGATGAGGGCGAGGTTGGACCATCCCACTGAATCTAGAGCATGATTAATGTTGTCCGGCAGACCGATTCAAATCAACAACATAGGATCAGACGTCCGAGTGTGATGAAAAGAATGCCCGCAAAGCATATCAAAGGCTTGCTGCTCCTACTCCGTTCGTAGGATAATTTGGCTTTCCTCAGTCAGGACTCGTCGAAGTCCACGACTAGTGTGCTATCTCTAGCTCCGTGGATCGGCAGTCGAGTCGGCTAAGTGACTGGACTGATACGAATCCTCCAACACATCCCCTCCCGATTGACTGTGAAAACCTCAGTCGGGGTGCAGCTCGTCTCAGAGTCGAAAGAGCGGAGCCTCTTGTAAACGCCCTTCACCCCTTCGGCCAGGTTTTTACCGATCTTGTTATACCACGACATATATCCTGAAAAAATGTTAGATGTAAATACAATGGGGCAGGGGAAATAAAACATGGTTAGTTGTTAGCACGTTAGTTGTCCTTGTGGGGCGTAAAATATGCCTCCACAAACAATATAATTATTTTATTTTCTGTGAGGTTAAAATATCATGATCTTTATTACCTGAGCTAAGCAGCAAATTTAAGAGGGGAATGTAGAAAGTTTAGTGGATTACCGGTGCATCGAATAACGCTGCTACTACCCTCTATTTATAATGGTCTATTTGAATAAGTGACTTAAAGATTGTGCTGGGACCGCATCTATATCGTCACTAGTGCCTAAAGTCGCTACAACATGCCTGAAGCCATGCATTATTGGAATCACACCTCCGTAAAGTTATTGTTACATGAAGTTGATTGTTATTTGGCATACATGTAGTATTTATTGTGCTCATGCAAAATAGTAAAGTTTCCATGCAAATTATTGATCTTGTCGCATTTATATTAAACCTGAAGTTTAATTCGATATATGGTATGAGTAATTGGGCAATAGTAAAAAAGTTAGACTTTGCAACCCACAACTTATTGGGATGATAGTGGCCCTGCATGGGTGCGCTGCCCCAGTAGGGTATGCAGCAAGCCAGCAACATGGCGCGGGCATGCCACCTAGCACGAGCATATGATAGCTTAAAGCAAGCGCGTGGTAAAGAGAATATATAAGTCTAAACTCACTGCATATAAATGATTATCCCCCAATGGTAATACGTGTAAACGAGTTATTTCCCAAATAATATCACCACCGAGCATGCACTTTTGAGCTCCCACCTGTAGCTGGGGACTTTGGACCTGTAGTTCCATTTGTCTTGCGCTCATGAAAGGGGATTTGTAAGTATGTTTTTGTAAAAATTGGATCTCGGCATTAGGGGAGAAAATTGCCCATGTTTCATCTTTTATATAAATGCCTATGAGATCTTGATTGTAAAGATTTACGCAATAGTTAATACTCCTGTACTGTACGCCAGTACCGAGGATTGCTCCTATACTCTAGAAGCAAGGAGACTGCCAGATATTTACAGGAGTTGTAAATCATTTACCTGTAGTAGATGAGTCGTTAAGATGGGAATACCCCAGGTTGAATAGTATCTCCACCTTTGCGGAAATTGACTTGTTGGGTCATGGTCTAAAGTCTATAGGGACGCCTATGGATCTTAAATCCAATGACACTTGTCAAACAATTTCTCATCACTCCTGTAGTTCTCCTAAAGAGAAATTACTCTAAAGGTAATAAGTCTCCTGAAGAGGATCATCCTGAAGATGAATACCCAGCAAGTTAATGCGCGCATGTTATAGTGCTTTGAATGCCGGACTACCAAGAATTTTCTTTTTGAAAAATAATGAAATTCTGGTTAATATTGGAAAGCGCTCGTTTATGAGACATCGATACATACTGTTCCTCTTAAGTTGCTATGATAAGGATCTTGAACTAAGTCCATGGCATGGTGCATGTAGCGCCTGTATCGGTTTATATGGCTAGCAACTGAGGACGAACCATGAGGTTGATTGGAGTTTGAGAGGCAATAGCTCTAACTCTGGGTCATTATAAATAATGCGGTGGTGAAAGCTCTGGTTCATGATCCCTGAAGTGACCTGAACTCTCTTATGTGTAATAAATGTTCTGCTAAATAATAACTCTAGCAGTTTATGGATTATGAAAATCCTTTTTGAGATCCCAGTAGGACCCATTATTCCTTGTGATAAAAGATGATGAAATTGCGACACATTAATGAATCTCATACCTGATATACCTTTCCAAAAGGAAGGGTTATTTCCTGAAAAAAGATGAGTTCATTGTAGGAACAAAAGCACTTCCCTGAAGGACTATTAATTACCAGTCGATATTAAATACACACCAATGGTCCCCTATAGTGGACGATGACCCATTGATACCCGATACTGGAAGTTCGCCACATGAGCATTAGTGATGTGCATCTCCTGCCAGTAGTTGGGAAAGTGGTGGTGTTCTTTATTATCTTGAAGGTATAAGTTTGTACCCTAAAGGTATGATGTAAATTGGTGATAATGACAAATTGATTGATCCCCTAATGCCAAGGTAAGGCTGGTTATAGTCGTACAACCATATGTGTAAGACCTGCTGAATAGGCCAATTGGTTGTAGTTGAACCACATGGGAATAATTGTAATATTGAGACCCTGTAGGTCTGATATGTTATATTCAGAAGATGTATGATATTGCAATTAATAGTACCCACATGGTAGCGTGTTCCCCTGAAGTAGAAAATATTTGTTTAAACCAAAGGCAGCATAGTGAGGTGTTAGGACCAGAAGTCCCTTGCCTCTGTAAGAATTTAGTACAGTACTAAATTGCCTTTAGATACCTGCTGGATATGTAGGACCTCGGGTTGCTTGTTAATCAAGGGCCATGTTGGGTTATGTGAATGCGGGATTCACGTGTAATCCGCATATGGCTAAATCTCATATTGTGCTTTGAGATTAGTACTTTATATGAAGCCTCACATGTGTGTTTGGCTGAGAAGGATGTTGATCACATCAAGAAGTATGTGACTTAGATATCATTCATACCCCAGTGATATCCATGAGGATAATGTTGCATGTATTGCATAATTGGACAGTGGAATATTGTTCCCAATTTTTTGTGACCACACTTTCCAGAGGCATGATGTGATGGATGTCTAGAAGACATCAAAATGTCGGAAGGCATCTGGGATGTCGTCCTGAGTGTAAGCATTAGCTAAATATTGATTCAGTTTAATATAAAATCCAAAAGATCTCATTTTTGTCTAACCCAGTAGGTTGACATGACGATCAATTAAAGTAGTTTACCACACCACGACATAGATACAGAAGATTTATAATGCAAGGGTCAAGTAGACCGTATTGTACTCTTTTTCCCTTATATTAATTTTCCCATTGGGTTTCCCATAGCAATGTTTTTAACGAGTCAATATTGCAATACAGCATGCGTGTGCGATGTACTCTTTTCTCCAATCCTTTTTTTCCACTGGGTTTTTGGATGGAGTTTTTGACGAGGCATTGGCATAGCGTGGTTTTGCCCAAGGGGGAGTGTTATAACCCTAGGGGTATTATGGTCAAAACCAAATATATCTATAAGGAGGTTTCTTAGTTGCTAAGAAACCCTGCACTATAAATATGAGAGGCATCCCTTTGTATTCGAGATATGAAATTAATAAAGATCTGTGTCGTGGTTTCCTCTCTACATCTTTGTGTTCATATCTCTGATTATTCACTGTGATTGATCTATGTGATTGTTGATGAGCGACTACAGTGTATACTATAACAGTGACAAGTGACAACAATGCTGCGAGTTTGGCCGGTGGCACACGGCAGGGGCGCGTGGGTGGCTGCATGGCCATGCGGGTGGCCTGCGGGTTGGCGGCGACGATGTGGCCTGCTAGTGATAGTGTGTTTGTTCAGAAGCCGACACATCGGTGCTGTGTGGTTGAGGGTCGGCACACCTGATGGTGGCGGCACCAGTTGAGCTGATTCGTTCTGACGTGGTAGTACGACCGACTGGCCGGGTTTAGATCCAAAATTTCCCAAATTTCATAGATGAAAGATTCAATCTACAAGATGCAATGTCAAGTTCTAGCAGATTCAATCTAAAAACTTGCTAATGGATGAATTCGCAAATCCGATGCAATGAGACACCTTCCATCTTGTGCATACGAACTAGGGATATGACAATTGTCGCATATGATAAAAACGGCAAGTCTTGTTTGGACCTGCCGATGTGATGGCGAGTTGATACAACACGTTCACCGACAATCAATCACCTTTAGTAGTTGTTCAATCCCTGATGTGTCCTGTGGCTGCGGTAGGGGTGGAAACGAGCTGAGCTGAGCCTGGCTCAGTCGAGCTCGGCCTCAGCATTTCGGCGAGCTTTAGAAGTGGGCTCGGCTCAGACTCGATAGCACCTCCAAGCCGAGCCGAGCCTGTCCGAGCCGAGCCATGAGGCAGAGTTATTTTCGCGTTCAAAATCTGCAAATGAGCAGAGCCAAACTAGGCTCGGTCTGAAACGAGCCGAGCCAACCTCGTCTCATTATTTAACGAGCCCCAAAAGTGGGCTAACCTCGGGCTCCCTGAGCCGAGCCAAGCCTATCTGAACTGAGCCGCGAGCTATTTTTCCAGTCCTAGGTTGCGGTCCTCTTGTTCGCGATCTGGCCTTCAGGAGTTTGTGTTGATAACGTATTACACAACCTTGCTGTCGGTTGTAATCCAAGACTTTGATTATATGCAAGTAGAAAAAACACAAAGAACACATAAGTGTAGAGGGGAAAAATCTTTATTACTTCTTTTGATTAACTATACAATTGATCAAAATCTCTGTAATATATATAGTGCATATGCTAGTGTTTCGACTTGATGCCTGAATCAGGCTGATCCCCACATCCACCATGCGCTGCGGCTAGACAGGGACGGGCCGGGCCACCGCGGGGTTGGATAACAAACACAAGCCATCTAAGCGAGCCAAACTAGAGTTTGAACAAGTACTAAAGGAGAGCGACTGAGCTTGAGCCACAAGTGGGTACGATCCAACCGATTCAAAGGCTGCTTAACCCAGGAGCATGGAGGATTTTCATGAACTAGAAAGATAGATAAAAGAGGTACAATGTCTTTGTTGGACAATCGGACATCCCGTATTAAAAATCTTCCATGTTTCCATTTCAAATGGAATAGAAATCGCGATGTGGATAACATAGACCCCGGGTACCCACACGGAGGGTCTAAAAGACCACTCGACAGGGGATGGACCAAGTCGAGTGGATGAGGACGGGTACCGCTCGGACTCTAGAAGACTTGCCCGACAAGGAAAGACATAAAGATAGAAGTTTATCCCTAATTAATAGGGAAGATACACTTGTAATCCCGGATAACTACGTATCTGGCTAGAGGATAGAGATAGGAATCCTACCTCGTAACCAATCTAGACACTACCATGTAACCCTGCCCCCACTATATAAGGCGGGCAGGGAGCCCCTGGTTCAGGATCCCACATCATCATCTACATCTTCATCTCCACACCCATCATGGAGGGACATCTTCCTCCACATTGATCATCAGATCACCATTATAATCCCATAGCACATGACTAGGGTATTACCTCCACCGCGAGGGCCTGAACCTATAAAAAAACACCCCCTGTCAAGTGCTACCATCGAGTTTGGATCCAGCGCATAACCCCATATATAATCATTGCCGATGATAACCCCAGGTTAGCTACCCGTTGACAGTTGGCGCGCTAAGTAGGGGCAGCATCAAGATCAATCTCATCAAACTCGATGGCATCGATCAACGGAGTCGCCGTGGTCTCCGCCCTCGCCAGGCTTTCCGCTTTGGAGCCGACCACGTCATTAACAACTTCGGCGAATTCCACCTCTCGGATTTGGATCAGATCCAATATGGGGGACTACATCAACACCTCCCACTCGGGTTGGGGAACGCCACGTCCATCTACTCGTGAGTAGGACGCCAATAGCTCACTTCCCGACTCGGATACGGCGATGGCTCGAAGATAGCTTCTAGACGTCATCTTGTTTTGATAATTCCCGATGATCTAGAGGGAATTTAAAGTTGGGATTAGATGCGTTGGAAAGATAATTTTGTCAGCTTTTCGTGAAGCTGAAAAACTACGTGGGAAGGTCGCGAATCTTAGCAAGCTTGTAAAGCCCATCTGCGGAGGCTGTAGCCGTGGTACACCTCCAGGGATATCAAGGATCAGCAAGGAGCTTCTCCAAACAATCGACGACCAACACTTCTTCCGGACTCGGATGCAATCCAGTCTGAGGAGAACATCAACATCGCTTCGTCTGGACTCCCGTTCGGGTCGAGGAACGCCGCTGCCCCCAACTCTCGAGTGTTGTGCTGGGGGATGAATTCTCGATTCGGATATGAAGAGGACCTAACCAAGAACAAGTTCAAGATGGTGGATGCCTTCAGCAGCAAACCACACGTATTCGACGATCAAATCGTTCTTTTGGACTCGGACCAGAACCGATTTAAAGAGAGCTTCATCATTACTACAATTCTACTCCCGTTCAGATTGAGGAACACCGCCGGCACCTACTCCCGAGTGGTGTGCCGCACGGCTCAATTCCTAATTTGGATACGGCGAGAACTTAATCAAGGAATACTTTTCACGGGTTCAGCATGATCCAATCCGGGGAAGGAATCGACATCACTTCGCTCGGGCTTCCGTTCAGGTTATGGAATGCCGCTGCTACTTACACATGGATTGTTTCCCGACTTGGATACGGAGAGACTCAGACAGAAGATTCTCGGGTGGTGGCCGCGACTACCACAACGATTAACAGATTTATCATCGCCTTCATCCTCAACAAGGCTTTTCACTTCAGTAGCATCGACTTCGTCACCGGCAAACTTCGGCAAAATCATGCCCTTGGAATCGGACCGGATCCAATCTGAGGAAGACTTCAACAATAACCGACTTAGACTTCTCTTCAGGTTCAATAGGGATGAAAATGGTACGGATAATTTCCGACCGTCCGACCGACCGAGGCATAATAATATCCGAAAATATTGAGCCGGATAATTTTATGGATATCCGAATCCGACAAAGGCGGATCTGATGCGGATACAAATAATATCCGATGGATATTATCCGAGCTTTTCTTGGATAATATCCGATGGATATTATCCGATTAGCTAAATCCATCTATAAACTATCTCTATTATATTTCTATAGGATGATTGACTAACACATATAACAACTAGATGAATGTGATTTTACATTTTTTTGCTTTATCGGGCATGATACTTACACACCATCATTTTTATGACTATGATCCATAAAGTTGAGTCACAAAGAGATAACTATATGTATTTGGATATACTTATTTCTTTAGTATATGTTTTCGCGTATTATCCGAGAGAGTATCCGCGTCCGATCCGTATTTGTATCCGATATTATTCGTATCCGTATTTGTATCCGGTACTATCTGTATCCGAATCCGTATCCGATCAAACTAAATGGATCAAATACAATATGAGTGGTTTCCGATCCGTATCCGATCCGTTTCATCCCTAAGGTTCAAGGACGCCGCCGCCGCATACCAACGCGTAATGTGCCAGAGGCCTAAGGTTGCTCTTTTGGACTCGGATTATATTCGATCCGGGAAAGACTTCACCAACACATCAAGATCTGATCCGAGAGGGAATTCAACAGTGCTTCACTCGGACTCTCGGTCATATTGGGGAACGCCACCGACGCCTACCAACGAGTAGTGCATCCGGGGCTCAATTCCCGACTCAGATATGGTGAGGTCTCGATGGAGAACGAATCCCGGGTGATAACCGTCATCAGCAGCAAATCACTTAGACTTGGCGATCATGGTGTCCATCGTGCGACGCCGGCTTCATCAACCGCGAGGCGGACGTGAGAAGAAGATACGATCTATTCTCGTTCATATTATGGACGGAACTTGTGTCGTAATTTACTGTTGACTCAGAAGGAGTTTCGGGGTGATCCAAGATGCGTTGGAAAGCTTATCTCGTTATCATTCCGACAAATCCAAGAATGCTTAAATCCGAGTTCGGATGCGACCGTGGTGCCTGTTTGAAGACAGACTGTGCAGAGAGGTTGTGAATTTCGGCTAGCTCGTAAAGCTTGTCGGTGCCAGTCACGGCGTGAGGATTGGTCGTGCCACATCTCGTGGGACATTGAAGACCAGCAAGGCCTTTCATCGACCTTCATCAAGATACACCAACCGTGTGGAGATCTTGTACGACTACGGCCGACTTCGCCAACCACGGCCGAGACCTCGGCGAGCATGTGCTGTTCAACGCCGACCACGGCATGTGCTTCTCGGTGTTGACCGAGACTTGAACGACTACTTCCGCTACTTAGCTACACGCCTACGCCCGCGCCATGGGCACCCAAGTCTTCAGGTCGGCTATACGCCATCGCGCGCCACGAGTGCCCGGTATCGCTACACACCTATACCTCCAAGTCTATGGCTCGGCGACATGCTACTCGGCTACACGCCTACGCCCGCGCCACGAGCGCCCAAGTCTTCAGCTCGGCTGTACGCCATCGCGCGACACAAGCGCTGGTATGGCTACACGCCTACGCTTCTAAGTTTTTGGTTCGGCGACAAGCCACTCGGCTACACAACTATGCCTCCAAGTCTACGGCTCGCGACACGCTACTCGGCTACACGCCTTCATCCGTGCCACGAGCGCCCAAGTCTTTCACTACTTGGCTACACGCCTATGTCTGCGCCACGAGCGCCCAAGTCTTCTGCTCGGCTGAACACCATCGCGAGCCACGAGCGCCCGGTACAGCTACATGCCTACGCCTCCAAGTCTACGGCTTGGCGACACACGACTCGGCGACAAGCCTACGCCCGCACCACGAGTGTCCAAGTCTTTAACTCGGCTGTACGCCATCGCGCACCACGAGCGCCCGGTACGGCTACACACCTACACCTCCAAATCTACGGCTCAACGACACGCTACGCACCTACGTTCGTGCCACGGGCGCCCAAGTCTCCAGCTCGGCTGTACACCATCGCGAGCCACGAGTGCCCGGCTCGGCTACACGACTACGCTTGCACCACAAACGCCAAGTCTACGGCTCGGCTACACGCCTACGCCTACACCAGAGCTAAGTTCTCATTATCATAATCTTTTCATATAAATCTAAGTTGTTTCTTGACTTGCTACTTAGTCAGTCTCCAACTAAGCAGTAAGTCGGGGGATACACCTAATAGGTGCACTTGCGTGCACTTTTTATTTCTTTTTCTTAACGATCGCAAATGAATCCTAGAGATTATTCCGAGTAGTGAAGCTAGGGGTGGAATCTGGTAACGGATAATCCGAATTATCCATCTACCGTATTCGAAAAACTGCATATCTGTATACGCGATACCCGTATTCGAATACAAAATGGATACAAATACGGATACTATCCGGATTTTTTTATTGGATACGGTTTGTAAAATTGGACCGGATATGGATACGAATATAGATACTATCCGGATACAAAAACAATATCACCTTCCTCGTATGCTACTAACTACTGTGTCTGTGTTACAGTAGCCGGGCCGGCCCACTGCAGCCCACGCTGCTCATCTCCTCTCCTCAGACCTCAGTCTCACAGTCACACGTAGGCATGCAGCACACTGCCTCTGCCTGACCTAGCCTCCGCCGTCCGCCCCATCCTCCTCTACTTTGCCGCCGCCGGCCGCCGCCCCATCCTCCTCCTCCCCGCTGCCGCCCCGCCTGGCCGACCGGCATCTCCCACCGCCGCCGCACCTTCCAGCCGCCGCCCAGACCAGCCGCCCCACACCTCCCACCGCCACCGCATCTTCCCGCTCCTGCCGCTGTCCCTTCTTCCCACTTGCTTGCTCCGTTGCTCGCCAAGTAGCCGGTGCTCGTGTGATGCCCACGGGCAATGGAAGCCAGCCAACTGGGGTTGCCAGCCAGGCTCCGTCTCTGCGCAACACTTCAATGAGAAGAAGCCGACCTCCAGGACCAGGACCATCCGAGCCTGAGCGGGCTGCTGCCCAAGGCGAAGATGTCGTCACTCTCTGTGAGGTAATACCATAATAGATTAAACTCCAAGTTCAGGGAATCAGGGCATAGTTGTAACTCCATTTTTTTTTTACTTTTGTCCTTGTAGATTACCATGGTTTCTGCAACTGGAGATGAACCAGGTAGATGTGGTAATGCAAGTGGAAGTGCTAATCAAGGAGCCACTGTTGAAGGGAATGTTGGGAGCATAGTTAGTGAGAATGCCGGTTGTACATCCCCTTCTGCTGAAGCTACAGCCAAAGCCAAAAGCAAAAAAGAAGGAACCAAAGAAGAAAACCTCTGAAGTTTGGAAGCACTTCACAGACTGATGGGTTGAAGAAAAGATAGAAGATGTTGTTGTCAAGAAAAAGATGGCAGATTGTAGGTATTGCAAGGATGCTCTTATTGCTGAAACATTCTAAAGTGAAGAACCAGGGCCTACTTAATTTGAGTGCACTAGGTGGTAGAGTCTATTTAAATTCTAGAAAATATGATGAGGAAGCTAGTGTTCACAAGTACCATATTGCAATTATCATGCATGAATATCCATTTACCTATTCCGAGCATGAATACACAAATGATTTCATCAAATCATTGTGCCCTGCATTTCCTATTAATGGCCGCAAGACAACTAGGGCAAAGATAATGGACATTTTTCAGAAAGAGCAGGAAGAACTTTATAATCAATTTTCCACTCTTAGTTGTCGATTTAATTGCACAATGGATCTATGGACTTCTAACCAAAATAAGGGGTACTTGTGTGCGACATGCCATTATGTTGATGATGATTGGAAAATCCAGAAGCAGATTATAAATTTCATGCATCTTCAAGGAAGACATTCAGGGGTAGATTTGAGCACCACATTTATGGCGAAAATGGCAACATGGAACATTGAACACAAATTGTTTGCTTTGACCTTAGATAATGCATCCTCAAATAATGTTTGTGTTCAGACGGTCATTTCAACTCTTGAAAATCATGATTCTTTGCTTTGTCATGGCAAGTTCGTTCATGTCCGTTGTGCTGCCCACATCATTAATCTCACTGCTAGGGATGGTGTTAGTACAATTTCAAGTGTTATAGATAACATTCGTTCATCAATTCTTGTTGTCAAAAGTTCTACATTGCAGTGGGAGATATTTCTTAAGCAAGCACTTGATATGGGGTTAGACACAACAAAGCGCCTTGCAATGGATGTGTCTACCAGGTGGAATTCAACATACCTAATGCTCCTAGATGCCCTCCACTATAAAAAAGTGTTCCAAAGACTTGCTTTGTTGTATCCAAAAAAATACAGTCATCGTGTTCCTTCTAGAGATGATCGGGAGAAGGCAAGTGTGTTGTGCAAATGCTTGAAGATTTTTTACAATGTCACTAAACTTCTTTCTGGCTCTTCCTATCCAACTTCCAATTTATTCTTTGCTGAATTTAGTCAAATCAATATACAACTCATTGAATGGACTAGAGGAAAGAAATGGCTTTATTCTTGAGATGGCAACATCTATGAAGGAGAAATTTAACAAGTATTGGCAGATGAGCAATATTGCTTTGGCAGTTGCATGCTTTTTAGATCCTCGTTACAAGATTAAGGTGGTTGAATTTTATTATAAGGAGATGTCCTATGGTTATGGCACTGAAGAGATAGATGAATTTCATAAGGTTGTCAAAGAATTGTTTGATTGTTATGCAACGCTCTATGACAATTCTACAAACAATATTATGCATCCTATTGCAACTCATAGTGACATGGATTATCATGTTGAGCCTAAAAAGAGAAAGTTAAGTGCTTTTCTAAAGGATATAACTGAATCAAATCATGTGAAGATTGATTTGGAGAAATATTGCAATGATCCATTGCTGAAGTGGCCTGAATGTGAATTCTTTGACATTTTGTCCTGGTGGAAGACATAGGGGATAATTATTCTATCCTTGCTCACCTTGCAAGAGATGTCTTGGCTATTCCAGCATTTACAGTTGCGTCTGAATCTACTTTTAGTGCTGGAGGAAGAGTGATTGATAAATACTGAAGTCGTTTGGACCCTGAAGCTGTTGAAGCCTTGATTTGTACCAAAGATTGGATAAGAGCAGCGAGGAAAGGTGAGCAACTAAATATTACAAATCATGCACTTATAAATTCTGCATTATGGGTATTATACTTTGTCTACTAATTTACTTGTGGCCATTTGTTTTATATCAAACTTGTGTGGCATCAATTATTGAAGATTTAGTTGTTGACATAGATGACAAAGATGCAATAGCCAAAGGTATATCAAGTATAGGTGTTAGTGTGTTACTAGGTACTTTAGGAGCACACATTTTCTTTCAACTATTCTTACTCATTACATATTTTTATTATAGGTGCAGATGACGCTTCCAACTCCGCAAGTAGCAACCAATAGATGATCAAAAGATATGGGCGCAAAAGAAATTGAAGCTCATTGTGACCTACTACATGTCTACAACAAATGTTATCTAAACATTTTGTAATAGATGGTTATATATATGAACCACTTTCTAAGACTTAAGTATTTTGCGATTGTACTAGCTATGAACCATAAATGTTTGAATTTGATTACTTATTAACTTAATGATAGCTACGCTATGTCGTGCTAATCATTGTTGGTTCAAGATTATGCATGCTATTAGAGTTGTTAATTTTTCATATATATTTTGATGATATTCATATGTGTATTTTGCAAATTTATCATGCCAAAAATTGTTGTTAAAGTTGAAGGATATCCGTATCCGATCCGACTTACGTACATATCCGATCCGTATTCGTATTCGTTACACTATCCGATCCGTATTCGTATTCGATAAATATTCGTATTTGTTAAAAAAATGTGGACACGAATACGGTAAAGGCACTATCCGATCCGTATCCGATCTGGTTCCATCCCTAAGTGAAGCTCTGACCCAATGTACGGCGAACTCTAGTCACTCAATAAGCGTTCCTAGGAAATAGAGCCATGAGCCGACTCCCAACGCCTGGGGGCTAGACTAGTCAGACAAAGTGCATAACAAATGAAAGATTACTTGGACGAATTAAATATCAAAAAGGAAAAAGAACAAAAGGACATCAAAATTACATAAACAAAGTGGTTGGATTTTTACATCCATATAACTGTTTTCACGATACTGTCTAAATCCTACATGTACATGTTATAGGGGTTTATGGGTTTTTACCTCATCAAGTACCTTTTACGACTCCGTCTACGAGTAAGAAAGACCTGCGCAATGAGCGACAACTACGGCTCGGTGAGCGCCTGGCATGGCTACACGCTTACGCCCGCGCCTCGACCGTCCAAATATATAGCTTGGCAAGTGCCCGGCATGGCTACGCGCCTACGCCCACGCCTCGAGCGTTCAACTCTATGGCCTAGCTACACGCTCACGCCAACTTCGGTACGGCTATACACTTACGCCTCTGCCCATATACTACTGTCGGCGCCTCGAAAACGTGCCTCGAAGGGCAGCGGGTCCACGGACCGGCAGACAAATTTATAGTTGGAGTGAGGCCCAACAACAACCCTTCTCAGCAGCCCGGGGCGGCGGCCGAGCTCGCGGGGGCTCAGGCCACGCGGTCTTCTCAGACTACGCCTGGTGCGACTTGGCGATCCGGGTACAGATCCGTCGTACAGTGAGAAAGAGGAAGAGAAGGAGAACAAAGGAGATATAAACCGTGAAGACACAAGCGATTTACCCTGTTCGAGCCCCCACTGCCGGGTAATAGCTCTACTCTAGTTGTCGAGCCCACTGTGGCAGTTGTGTAGGTTGTGGCCGTGGCGCTGGTGGAGTCGGCACAAGAGATTGGGGTCATGGAACGGGTCCTCACCTCTGCCTTGCTGCTGCGGACGGGGAGGCCGGCCTTGAGGCACTTCCCCGCCGCCATGCTGTCTGCCTCCAGTGGGGAGGTCGCGGTAGCCTGCATCGTGGCAGCCAGACGCATGGCAGACAAAGCCGGCGGAGGACGCTGCGGTGGCGGACACTCGGGCTGGTCGGGCTCTACCGCAGCGATGAACTTGGCGGGCTGCTCCGACCGCTTCTTCTTCTTCTTCTTGTCTGCCTCGGCCTTGCCCAGGCCATCGCCGACCTTGGACTTTTTCTTTGCGCAGCCCCTCTTGCGCTCAACCGCCTCGAAGGCGTTGACGTAGAGGGCCGCGGTGCGGAAGAGCTTGCTCGCGGTATTGACCGGATAGAGCTAGAGGTCCTCGGTGTAGCGCCGGTCCCTCACACCATCCTTGAAGGCCTGAATAATAGCCTCTTCCGAGATGCAGGGGATAGTGTTGCTGGCTCTCACGAACCGGCACACGAAATCCTGGAGACTTTCATCGTCTCGCTGCACCACGAGCTTTAGGTCCTGGGGGCGCTCAGAGCGGGCGTAACACCCCTGGAAGCTCGTGCGGAGGGCGTCCTGAAGCTGGGCCCAGCTGCGTACAGAACCGGGCCGCTGGTTGAACAGCCAGGTCCAAGCCATGCCCTCGAGGACGGTGGGGAAGTAGTTGACCAAGACAGCCTCATCTCCCCCATGGCTCGGATGACGGTGGTGTAGATGGACAGGAACTCCTCGGGATTCCTACTCCCGTCGAACTTCTCGTTGGCTTGAACCTCGGCGGCCAAGGCGTCTCATGGAGAGCGCGGGAGAAGGCGGAGCACCCTGGCGTAGCCTTTGGGGGAGAGGCATCCCGAAGCGGGCCTAGGCGGGAGAACACTCACCCGGCGCCGGATGAACTGGCTGTGGAGGAGATCGCCTGGCGGCGTGGCGGCTCGATTCGGCGGGAGCGGCTTTGAGAGCTGCTGTAGCCAGAGCTGCCCGTGCGCCCGTCGATCCGGGCCCCGTGCTGGATGAGGCCAGAGGTGACGTCGCCGAGGCCCTCAACGATGGCCGGACCCAGGTCAGCCATGGTGAAGCCACGGGGTCCTTCTCCAGGTCGCGGACGACCTGGGCGATCGCGCGAGCCTTCTAGCCGCTGCGCAGGAGCGGGTTGCGCATTGTCTCGATGAGGGAATCGACCGGCCGGCCGTGAGCCGGGGTGCGCAGGCTGTCCTCGCGGCAAATCCCAGTCATGACACGGCGGACGGAATCACGGAACAAGTCCCGGGCCGTAGCGCGGCGGTGCTGCAGCTCTTGGGCCTCCACGTTCCCGGCGTCATCGTCGGCCCAGGCTGCAAAGATGCAGCGAGATGTGCGCTAGGCCGGGGGAAACGTCTCGGTGTCGCCCGCGGAGGCGGAATCGCGCAGCAGCTCGAACTCCATGGGAGTCTCGCTGTCGTGGGTCACGGAGGGGTCCAGCTCAGGGAGCGACTCCTCGGGGCGAAGCTCTGCCCCTGGGGCGAGAGAAGCGTCAACCTCCATCTCGTTAGCCACGGCTTCGGTGAGGTACTCCTCTCGCCAGCCCTCGTACGATGGACCCAGGTCATCCAGATCATCGCAGGTCCAGGACCTCGTTGCTGCTCGGAATCTCAGGCATGTCCGAGGGAATGGACTGTTGAGGGCTGCTCATGGGCCCCACGGTGGGCGCCAGCTGTCGGCGTCTGGGAAACGCGCCTCGGAGGGCAGCGGGTCCACGGACCGGCAGACGAATTTGTAGATGGAGTGAGGCCCAACAACAACCCTTCTCAGCAGCCCGGGGCGGCGGCCGAGCTCGCGGGGGCTCAGGCCGCGCGGTCTTCCCGGACTACGCCTGGTGCGATTTGGTGATCCGTGTATAGATCCATCGTACGGTGAGAAAGAGAAAGAGAAGGAGAACAAAGGAGATACAAACCTTGAAGACACAAGCGATTTACCCTGGTTCGAGACCTCACTACCGGGTAATAGCTCTACTCACGTTTACTTCATCGAGGTTGTACTCCACATCTTCTTCTTCCTCAATCTCTCGCTGAGCACTGCCCCCTAGCCTAGAGTCGTGCCGCTGTTTGGTTCGCCTTTTCGGCTGAATAGACATATGTCCCCTTGGCAAATCCCTTGTATCCGAACCATCACCTTGGCCTGCGGAGTCCCTATCTCTGAATATAGGAGACAAGGAACCAAATAAGGGTATAGCATACACTGTTCGCCTACACGGCCTTTTAGACCGTTTACACACCGTTTAAACGCTACTCAGTAGTCAACTGTGTAGGCCGTGTAGGCCGTTTAATCCGTATAATCCCGTTTAATCCGTTTTTGGCCCGTTTAATCGGTAGTGTAGTCAAACTATTAAGCTAAGCGAAGAGTGGCCATTTAGCGTTTACCGTTTAGGCTAACACTGATAGCATAGGAGATATGATTCTAGAATTGAGAGCTGAAACCTAATTTCTGCAGGATTCAGACGGTTCGAACCAGGACTCGGACAGTCCGAACAATCCAGAAATAGGGTTTCAACCTAAATCAACCAATAGAAATTTATGCCATTTAAAGTAGATGAAATAGGTAAGTAATGGACTTGTTCTACCAAGGCATTTCGAAAAGTGTTGCTCTATTTAATAGATCGGGCAAGAAACCCTAAAAATAAGGGAAATTAAATAGAGAAATGCCTCGAAGAATGTACCTCCTTTCCCTAGCCATGGTGGGGAAGCACGAGGGGATGAGAAATCCGGCCTCGAAACTCAAATCCGTTGCCAAATCGAGGGAGAGACCGAAGCTCTAGGTCACCATGGGGGAGCCCTAAGAGGAATGGAGTGGAGAGGGGAGGAGAAGCCGTGGAGAGTGTGGGGAGAGAGAGAAAAACATGGGCCCTCCTCAGACATATGTAGCAGAGTAAGTGGGATTCGGACTGTCCGGTAAATACGTCCGGACAGTCCGAAACCCAGATAGGGAGCCAATCTGAGCGGAGGGTCGAACAGTCCGGATGTCGGACAGTCCTTGTGCTGGCTCGGACAGTCCGGATGACGGATAGTCTGTGGACTGGCTCGGACAGTCTGAATCCTCCAGACAGGGAAATGCAAGGTTTTCAATAGACTTTTGAATGGAATGCTTCGGGGGAGATTTGGATGGAAATCCTATAGAGTCTTTTTATCCATGGCTAGTACTCAAACAACCAATCAAACTATAGCCATGAATAAAATGATGAAAATCCAAATCACATATTTGAGCATAATTTGAACCAAAAATAGACTAGATATATATAAGTAGCTTTTTAATTTGATTTTCAATCACCAATCAATGTGTACACTAGATCAAGCCATGTTGCGAGGGTCAAGGATGTTGAGCTCATTCCTCAACTCACAAAATCTTTTCTCATCCAAAAGCTTGGTAAAGATATCGGCTAGTTGTTTTTCGGTGCAAACATGTTTTATATCAATATCGGCTTTGGTCAAGTGGTCTTTGAGGAAATGGTGGTGAATATCAATATGTTTGGTTCTAGAGTGTTGGATGGGGTTGATTGCTATCTTTATGGCACTCTCATTGTCGCATAATAAAGGAATGTTTCTTAGGTTTAGACCATAATCTTTTAGGGTTAGCCTCATCCAAAGCAATTGGGCGCAACAACTTCCCGCCACAATATACTCGGCCTCGGCGGTGGATAGGGTAACAGAGTTTTGCTTCTTGGAAGACCAAGAAACAAGGGATCTACCAAAAAATTGGCAAGTACCGAAAGTACTCTTCCTATCCACCTTGCAACCGGCATAATCCGCATCCGAATAGCCAATTAGATCAAAGTTTGATCCTTTAGAATACCAAAGGCCTAAGTTGAGGGTATGAACCAAATATCGCAATATCCTCTTAACGGCTACAAGATGGCACTTCTTAGGAGTAGTTTGAAATCGGGCATACATATACACGCTAAGCATAATATCGAGCCTAGATGCACAAAGATAGAGTAAATAGCCAATCATAGAGCGATATACCTTTTGGTCGACGTTCTTACCATTTTCATTTAAGTCCAAGTGCCCGTTTGCTTGCATAGGTGTTTTGATTGGCTTGACGTTTTCCATTTCGAATTTCTTAAGCATGTCCTTCACATATTTAGATTGGATTATGAAAGTCCCTTCCTTCATTTGCTTGACTTGAAATCCAAGGAAGTATTTCAATTCCCCGATTATAGACATTACAAACCATTTAGTCATAATTTTACAAAACACCTTGCAAAACAAATCATTAGTAGATCTAAATATAATATCATCAACATAGATTTGACACACAAATAAATCACCGTCCACATTTTTTGCAAAGAGGGTTGGATCGGAATTTCCAATAGCGAAGCCCTTCTTCAACAAGAATTCCTTTAGGCACTCATACCATGCCCTAGGGGTTTGCTTCAACCCATATAGCGCCCTTGTAGACGTGGTTGAGATGCTTTAGATCTTCGAAGCCAGGCTTGTTGCTCAATATAGACTTGTTCGGAGAGTGGTCCATTGAGGAATGCGCTCTTAACATCCATTTGAAACAACTTAAAAAAGAGGTGAGTAGCAAAAGTCAATAGTATTCTAATAGCATCAATTCTTGCTACGGGGGCGTAAGTATCACCACAATCCAAACCTTCGATTTGTGTGAAGCCTTGAGCGACCAGCCTCGCCTTGTTCTTGACGACTACCCCATGTTCATCTTGTTTGTCGCGGAAGACCCACTTTGTTTCAATGAGATTTTGCTTGGGCCATTCAACAAGTTCCCACACCTCATTCCTCGTGAAGTTGTTCAAATCTGCTTGCATCGCCACTATCCAATCGACGTCCTCTAGTGCTTGTTCTACATTCATTGGCTCAAGAAAAGATACAAAAGAATAGTGTGCAAAAAAATTGCTAAACGAGAGTGAGTGGAAACTCCCTTGTTGATATCACCTAAAATGTTATCCACTGGATGATTTCGTTGAACGCTTTGAGGTATCCTTTGAGAAGGCCTTGGTGGAGATTAGTCATCTTCAACTTCTTGTTCTTCCTCCTCGCCATGGCTTTTACTTGCTTCTTGATCTTGGGACGGAGTAGAAGGTGGTTGAGCTTTATTCAATCCAACTTCTAGGTTGTTCTCCTCACCACCTTCGCTTGGCTTGATATCTCCAAGTGTTAGATTCTTGGTTGCCTCACAAAGCGGTACTTCTTGACCTAGCACATGAGAGTCGAGTTGCTCTACTTGGAAGCCATTAGATTCATCAAAGGTAACATCATGTGAGATTTCAACTACTCCGGAGGAACCATTGAAGACCCTATACGCATAAGCATTAGAACCATAACCAAGCATGAATCCTTCATTAAATTTAGGAGCAAATTCAGAAGACTTAGCCTTTTTTGTTGAGGATGTAGCATTTGCATTCAAACACACGGAAGTAGGACACATTGGGCTTGTTCACGGTGAGAAGCTCATAGGCCGTCTTCTTAAGTAGCTTGTGAAGATAGAGACGGTTGATGGCATAGCACGTGGTGTTGACGGCTTCCGCCTAATAGATGTCGGAGACCTCATACTCATTAAGCATCGTCCTTACCATCTCTATAAGTGTCCGTTTTTTCCTTTCTACTACTCCGTTTTGTTGAGGGGAGTAACGAGCTGAGAGTTGATGTTCAATCCCTTCTTCATCAACGTACTCATCTATACTGGTATTCTTGAACTCGGTTCCATTATCACTCCTTATACTCTTAATTTTCACATCGAACTCATTTTGGGCTCTTCGCATAAACTTCTTTAATATACTTTGTGTCTCACTCTTGTCATACAAAAAGAATACCCATATGAAGCAAGAATAGTCATCTACAATTACAAGACCATGCTTATTACCTCCTATACTTAGGTAAGCAATAGGTCCGAAGAGGTCCATGTGTAGCATCTCTAATGGTCTTGTTGTAGTCATGATGTTCTTGACGGGGTGTAGAGTTCCAACTTACTTTTCCGCTTGACCAGCACCACAAATACTATCTTTCTCAAAGGAAACATTGGTTAGTCCTATGATGTGGTTGCCTTTTAAGAGTTTGTCGTAGTTTCTCATACTGACATGGGCTAGTCGGCGATGCCATATCCAACCCATGTTAGATTTAGCGATATGACACACTTCAGGACAAGGCTTATCAATTGAGAAATTCACAAGATAAAGTTTATCCCTTAAGCGTCCCTTAAATGCTATTAAACCATCGCTCTTCCTTATGACTTCCACACCCTCATTTGAGAACACACAATTGTAACCCGAAGCACAAAATTGTGGTACGGACAACAAATTGTAGTTCAAATCATCGACAAGTAATACATTTGAAAGACAAAGGTCCTTTCATATGGCAATTTTACTTAGACCCATATGTTTACCTTTCCCGTTATCTCCAAATGAAATGTCCCCTCTTAGAAACTCATCGGTGTTAAGCTCGGAGAACATCCATCTCTCTCCGGTCATATGTTGCGTGCATTCGCTATCAATCACTCAACTTGGATAACCGAAGAGAAAGTCCTACAAAAATTACTTCTTATATTTAGGTATCCAAACCAAGTTTGTCCTCTTAAGTTAATAACAACGGTCTTTGACACTCAAATGGATTTTGCCAAAGATACATTTTTATTCTTAGGCCCAACAAATAAATCAACCACTCCACCAAATTGAGTTTTCCTAAGAACATAAGATGCATTAAAGGTAGAGTGGGTGGCATGAGTCTTGAAGCCTTAAGCCTTGATAAACTGTATGGGCTTGGTCATTGGGGCAATCACAATGTGCTTCTTTGTCCCCCTGGGACGAGTGTACCCAAGCCCTCTCTTCTCTTGTTTCCTTTCTTCTTCTCTAGGAACTCGTCAAGTCCCTTACTAGCCTTATATGACTTTTGTAACCCATCTTCGATAAATCATTTTAATTTCTCATTCTCACATGCCAAAGCTTGCATAGTTTCAAAATTAGTAGCATAAGGATCTATATCAAGCTTATAGCATTTAGATCAACCATTGCTAGTGGATGGCATATAAGAGCAAGTTGCACTAAAAGAAGTTCAGTTGCTCTTCAAGAGATCATCAAACTTCACCACAGGAGTGTTATGAGTTTTCTTTGCTTCAAGAGATCCTCTTTGAGTGAAACGTTGTTGACCTGAAGAGAAGCTATCTCGGACTTGACCTTGGATAGACTTTTGGTCAAATCCTCAGATCTCTTCTTCTCTTGTGCAAGGGCATACTCTAGTTTCATGTTCTTTTTCTTTCACTAATGATCATGTCATTACTCCTAAGAATGGTGCCCTCTTACTTTTCTATGACATTCATCATTTCACTCAATTTATTAAAGTCAAGCGATTTCATCATTTTCATCAAACTAGCATTGCTCATTTTCTTATCACTAGAGACATCATCACCACTATAACTAGCATCATCATTATCACTATCCATGAAAGAGTCAACAATAGAAGAGAGATCAATTTTGGTTGACACCTTCGGTCCCTTAGCCATGAGACAAATATGAGCATCGTTGTCATCGTCACTCATGTCGCCGAAGAGGGACTTGCATGGTTTTGATGAAGATATAATAGTGGTAATAGCAATACTTGCAATGCCTCCTTCATCTTCGTTTTCTTCGGCATTGGATTTCCACTCCATGCCGATGTGAGCTTGTTGCTTGCTTTTCTTGTTTTTGTTCTTGTCTTTCTTGCCTTCATCCTTCTTGGCATTTGGATAATCGGCTATGAAGTGACTATCACTTCCACAACCAAAGCACACTCTCTTTGATGAGGATGACTTTTTGGAGTCTTTGGACTTCTTCTCATAGCCATTGTTCTTGAAGAACTTATTGAACTTTCACACAAAGAGAGCCATCTCCTCCATGTCAATGTTCTCATCATCCTTCTCATCATCACTTGACCTCTCTTCTTCTTTCGTTGAGCTCTTTGAGACCTTAGAAGTCTTGAGTGCAATGTTCTTCTTACTTAGCCTCATCAACTCCTCAATAGTGTTTGATTCTTCAATCATCATTTCATCGGCCACTAGCCTTCCAAGTAATTCGTGAGGAGTTATTTTCTTGTAGTTGTCCTTCTCACGAATGAGTTGGACCAAGTTGCGGTTTCTTAGAAGGGCCGCTCTCAATATGATCTTGACTACGGTATGGTTCGTCACTTCCGTGCTTCCAAGTCCCTTAGCCTCATTGACCAACATCATTAAC